>NW_020869111.1:153793-178793 GCF_003789085.1 Penaeus vannamei | reverse complement strand
CCCAGCCCCCCCTCCCTATCTCATTCCCACCCACCCACCCCCCCCACCCCTCTCTTATTTCCTCCCACCCACCCCACCCACCCCAGTCTTTCCCCCCCCCCCCTTCTCCATCCCTTCTTCCCTCCCGCCCCCTCTCTCCTTCTCCTTCCCACCCACCCATCCACCCCCAGTCCCCCCTCTCTCCACCTTCCCACCCACCCTCTCCTTTTCCTCCCCTTCCCCCCCTCCCCCCTCCCCCCCTTCTCCTTCCCACCCACCCCACCCCCTCTCTCCTTTTTCTCCCCAGCCACGCGTTTTAAAAGGCATGTAATACTATAAACGTCAAGGAATTTGTTAAAGCGAGTATATAAGGGTTTGGCTCATGACAGGCGAAGGGCCATGAAGTCTGTGGGTTGTGAAATCCTTTGGGTGGCTTTATTACTCCGTGGGGAGTGGGTGGGGAGGAGGGGTTGGGCGTGGAGGGGGGGGTGAGGGAGGAACGGAGGAAGTGAGGGGAGGGGAAGGAAGGATTAGATGAAGGAGGGAGGGTGGGGGTCGTTCACAGTGCCTTCTGTGAGAGGGGGTGGGAGTGGGGAAGAGTGGAGGAGAGGGAGTGACGGAGGGAAGGGAAAAGGGGAATGGGGAGAGGTTGGAGGGTGAGTTGGAGAGGGAAGTTGAGGAGTAGGGGAGGAGTAGAGCGGAGTAGAAAGGGAGAGAGGAAGTGGGGGAGATGAGGGGAAGATAAAGTGGGTGAAGGAAGAGGTGAGAATGGAGTGGGAGGGATCGAGGTAAGATTGAAGTAGCGAAGAGAGGGAGTAAGGTAAGGGGAGCCTGAAGTGTGGGAGGGAGGAGGGAATATGAACGATAGGGAAAGAGAGAGGAAGTAGGGAGAAAGAGAGAGAGAAGTAGGGATAGAGAGAAGAGAGAAGCAGGAAAGAAGATAGAGAGAAGCAGGAAGAGAAGACGAGAGCAGGAAGAAGAAGAAATAGAAGAGAAACGAGAGCAGAGAGAGACAGAGAATAGGAAGAGCAGAGATGAGAGAGAGAAGTGAAGAGAGAGAAGAATAGAGAGAGAAAGAAATAGGAAGCAAGGAAGAGAGAGAGAGAGGAGCGAGTGAGAACTTGTGCTTAGATTTCTCTCTGTTCGCTGTCTCTCTGTTGCAGTCCCCCGCGACTCGTCTTGCATAGTGCACTTCTCTCTCTCTCTCCCTTCCTTTGACGTTTCTCTTTCATCACTACGCAGTTCTTCGTCAGTTATGATTTTTAGTTTTTTTTCTTTATTGATAATGCGGTCCTTCTCGTTGTGTGTATTCGTCTCACTCTCACTCTCTTTTATGGACTCTCTCTCTCTGTCTGTCTGTCTGTCTGTCTGTCATCTCCTGTCTGTCTGTCTGTCCTGTCAGTCTGTTCTCTCTCTCTCTCTCTCTCTGTCCTCTTCTCCTCTCCTCTCTTCTCTCACTCTCTTCGTCATCTCTCTCTCTCTCTCTTCTCTCATCTTCTCTTCTTTCTCTCCCCCCTCCCCTTTTCTTTCCCTCCTCTCTCTCCCTTCTGCCTATCTTTCTTCCTCTTCTCCCCGCCCCCTTTCTTTCTTCTCTCTCAATCTCTCTCTCTCTCCTCTCTCCTCTCGTCCTCTGTCTCATCCTCTCTCTTCCTCTCTCTCGTCTCTATCTCTCGTCTCATCTCTCACTCCTCCCTCTTCTCATCCATCTCTTCCTCTCTCTCTACCTCTGAACTCTCTCTTCTCTCTGAATTCTCGTCTATCTTCTGATAGTCTCTCTCGTCTCTGAAATCTCGTCCTCTCTCTCTCCCCCCGTTCCGTCTCTCGACCTCTTCCCTCTCGTCTCTTCTCTCTCTGCTCTCTCATTCCTATCTCCCCTTCTCTCCTTCTATCTCTCGTCTCTCCTCGTCTCTCTCTCTCTCCTTCTTCCTACTCTCCTCCCTTCTTCCCTCCGCCCTCTCCCTTCCTCCCTCCTACTCCTCTCCTTCTCTTCTCCCCTTCGCCCTCCCCCTACCTTACCTCTCCTTCCCCCCCTTCCCCCTTACTATACCGTTCCCTCCCCCCTTCTAAAACCACTCTCCCTTACCCCCCTTCTCCGCCCATGTACCTCCCCCCTCCCTCTTCCCCCTTTCTTACCTCCCCCCTCCTCCTCCTCACCTTCCTCCTTCCCTCCTCCCTCCCCCTTCTCCTTCCCTCCCCTCCACCTTCCTTCTACCCTCCCTTCCCTCCCTCCCGTCCTTCCCTCCATCCTTCCCTCCCCCTCCCACCCTTCTCTCCCCCTCCCTCCCTCCCGCCCCTGCTTCACTTCTCTCTCGGAAGACTTCATGTCCTCGTACTAAAGAGCTTCCCTTTATCCTCAACGCGCGAGAGGCGACCAACGAGCTGGACGTTTGCGGTGACGGTCCCAACCCCGTCAAGGAGGGGAAGGAGAGGGTGGGTGGCAAGGAGGGGGGAGGGATGGGAAGGGGAGGGAGGGAGAGGAGTTGGGAAAGTGGGTGGGAGGATGGGAATGGGTGGGGGAGGGGAGGGGAGGCAGGGGAGAGGGAAGGGTGGGGGGAGGGATGGGGAGGGAAGGGGTGGGAAAGGAGGGGAGGGGGAGGGGAGGGAAAGGGTGGGGAGGGGGGATAGGAGGGGAGTGGGAAAGAGTGGGGAGGAAGGGGAGGAGGGAGAGGAAGGGTGGGGGGAGGGATGGGAAGGGGGGTTCGGGATGGGAGTGGAAAGGAGGGGAAGTGGGAAATGGTGAGGGGAGGGGAGGGAGGGGAGGGAAAGGGAAGGAGTGGGGGAGGGATGGGAAAGGGAAGGGGTGGAAGAGAGAAAAGAGGGAGGGAAAAGGGGAAAAGGGTAAAAAGAGAGATGTAACGGAAAAGGCGAAGCAGTTAAATTAAAGAGGGGGGATAAAAAGAGAGAAACAAGATTAAAAAAAAAAAAAATGGAAGACCGCTAAAAAAGAAAACACAAAAGAAGACAAAAGACCACATCAACAAAAACAGCTAAAAAAACACCTTAACTTAACCCAATCAAACAAAATCCTTACACCTTATCCAATTCATCTTACGTCTAATAAACAAAAACATTAAAAAAAAACAACAGAAAATCACGCCAATCCAATTCATCTTACGTCTAATAAACAAAAACATAAAAAAAACAACACAGAAAATCACGCCCAGAGTACATCAAATATGCAGAAACTCCCATGAACAGAGCGTGGCCCAAGCATGCATTCTGATTGGCTGTGACAGGTCTCATTTGTTTGGCCCCGTGACGTCACGCCCGATGATCGTTCATTATGATTGGCTGCGGCGAATCTCGTCTGTTTGTGCACGTGTTGTAAGTAAGAGAAGATTGTGCTTTTTTGTGGGGAGAGAGAGAGAGAGAGAGAGGTAAAATGGATTGGGAGAGAGAGAGAGAGAGATAAAATGGATTGGAGAGAGAGAGGAGAGAGATAAATGGATTCGGGAGAGAGAGAGAGAGAAGATAATGGGATTGGAGCGAGAGAAGATGAGATGGGGAAAGGGAGGAGATAGAAAAATAGAAAGAATATAGAGGGAGGAGGATAAATGGAGAAATGAGGAGAGAGAAAGAATAGGGAAAACATAGAGAGAGAGAAAAATAGGAAAGAAATAGAGGAGAGAGATAAAATGGGGGGGAAATGCAGGAGGGAGAAAAATAAGGAACAATAAAACGGAAAGAGATGATTAGAAAATGCATGAAGGGGGGGGGGGGGCTTGTGAATGGGATTGGATAAAGAGAGAGAGATAAAATGGGGCGAAAAGATGGAGGAGAGAGAAAGATAGGATGAGAGAGAATTAGATAATGCATGAGGGGGAGGTGCTTGTGAATGGGATTGGGATAGAGAGAGAGAAAGAAAATAAATGAAAATAAGGAGAGAGAATGATAGTGCATTGTGCTTTTGTGAAATAGAATGGAAGAGAGAAAAAAAATGGGGAAAAATAGGAGAGAGAATGATAGAGTGCATGGGGGGGGGGTGTTTGCTTGTGCTTTTGTGAATGGGATTGGGATTAAGAGAGAGAAAAAAATAAAAAAATGAAAGAGAATGATAGAGTGCTTATACTTTTGTGAATGAGATTGGGAGAGAGATAAAAATAAATTAAAAGAGGAGAGAGAATGATAGAGTGCATAGGGAGGGGGGAGGGGAGGGGGGTGCTTGTGTGGGTTTCATTAAGTCAATCCAAACCTTCTAATCATTAGGACGTTTAATTAGCGA
The DNA here is from genome assembly GCF_003789085.1 of Penaeus vannamei. NCBI lineage: Eukaryota > Metazoa > Arthropoda > Malacostraca > Decapoda > Penaeidae > Penaeus > Penaeus vannamei. Next base: position 174,592 of record NW_020869111.1, on the reverse strand, counting down.
TGCTAATGAGCTCCAAGACGAGGTGATGTCAAGCAGCATCACCACCACAACCGAAATGCTTCCTAGATTTAATTATATTTTTATTCTTCCTTTTTTTTCTCTCCTTTTTGTTTATTTTCTTGACCTTCGATGTTGCGTCCTGAGTTTAGATATATTTTTGTTTTTCCTTTTTTCGTCTTCTTTTTTTTTTTTTTTTTTTTTTTGGTCTTTGATTGTTGCCTTCTTTAATGTATATTTTTTTTTCCTTTTTTTTGTCTTCGATGTTGCGTCCTGAGTGTAATTATATTTTTGTTTTTCCTTTTTTTTTCTTTTCTTTTTTTCTTTTTTTTCTTTTTGGTCTTCGATGTTGCTTCCTGGGTTTAAATATATCATTTTTGTTTTTGTTTTTGTTTTCTTCTCTTTTTGTTTACCTCCGATTTTGATTCCTGAATTTGAATGTATCAGATTTTTTTTCCTTTTTTTTCTTTTTGCTTACCTTCTTGGCCTTCGATGTTGCTTCCTGAGTATAAATATATTTTTGTTTTTCCTTTTTTTCTCTCTTTTGTTTTTAGTTCTTCGATGTTCGCTTCCTGATTTAAATATATCATTTTTTTCCTCTCTCTCTTTGTTTACCTACGATTTTAATTCCTGAATTTACATATATCATCATTTTTTTCCTTTTTTTCTTTATGTTTACCTTCTTGGCTTTCGATGTTGCTTTCTGAGCTTAAATATATTTTTGTTTTTCTTTTATTTCTCTTTTTTCTTTTTGGTCTTCGAAGTTGCTTCCTGAGTTTAAATATCATTTTTTCTCTCTCTCTCTTTGTTTACCTACGATTTTAATTCCTGAATTTACATATATCATATTTTTTTTCCTTTTATTTCTTTATGATTACCTTTTTTGTTTTTCTTTTTTTTTCTCCCGTTTTGTTTGTTTGTTGCTCACTGAGTTTAAGTATATCATAATTATTTTTTTTCTTTTTCTTTTTTTTTACCTTCTTGGCCTTCGATGTTGCTTCCTCAGCTTAAATATATTTTTGTCTTTCATTTTTTTCTTCTTCTTCATCTTCTTGGCCTTCGCTGTTGCTTCCTGCGTTTAAGATATATCATTTTTTATTTTTCCTTTTCTTTCTCTCCTTTTGTTTACCTTCTTGGGCTTCGATGTTGCCAAGTCATGTCAGTCTTGATGAGACAACAGATTGAAATCATCTTTTAATGAAACTGTCCTTTTGTTTTGCGGTCATATTATCCCGATATCTCTCCCTCTCAGTTGGATCACATTAATATTAATGTCATATCGCCGATGACAAAAATATACGGAGCCTATACAACGGGAGGTTTTCGAAAATGGAACGTTGGGTTTGTGTATTTATCCGGAGTTTCCATTGTGCGAAGTCGTGTTCTTTCGGTGATGAGCCCATTCTCTGCCCTAATTAGCATAATATTTTCTTGGGATAAATTATAGTCTTCTTAAGAGTTTCATTGTTCTCTCTCTCTCTGTCTCTCTCTCTCTCTCTCTTTCTGTAGTCTGATTCTTCTCGCTTCTTTCTTTCGCTCTCTGTCTGTGTGTCTCTTTTTTTTCTTTCTCTCGCTCTTTCTTTCTCTCTCTCTTTCTTTCTCTCGTTCTCCCTCTCTCTCTCTCTCTCTCTCTCTCTCTCTCTCTCTCTCTCTCTCTCTCTCTCTCTCTCTCTCTCTCTCTCTCTCTCTCTCTCTCTCTCTCTCTCTCTCTTTCTCTCTCCCCTCATTTTCTTTATCCCAGCCTAATCTTTCAATCATTCTCTCTCTCTTCTTTCTTCTCATCTCTCTCTCTCTCTCTCTCTCTCTCTCTCTCTCTCTCTCTCTCTCTCCTCTCTCCTCTCTCTCTCTCTCTCTCTCTCTCTCTCTCTCTCTCTCTCTCTCTCTCTCTCTCTCTCTCTCTCTCTTTCTCTCTCTCCTCTCTCTACTCTCTCTCCCTCTCTCTCTTCTCTCTGTTCTTCAACCCCTCTCTCCATTCTCTCTCTCATTTTCTTTATCCCAGCCTAATCTTTCAATCATTTCTCTCTCTCTCTCTCTCTGTCTCTCTCTCTGTCTCTCTCTCTCTCTACTTCTCCTCTCTCTTCTCTCTCTCTCTCTCTCTCTCTCTCCTCTCTCTCTCTCTCTCCTCTCTCTCCCTTACTCCTCTCTTCTCCTCTCTCCCTCTCTCCCTCTCTCCCCTCTTCCCTCTCTCCCTCTCTCCCTCTCTCCCTCCCTCCCTCCTTCCCCCTCCCTCCCTTCCTTCCCCCTATCTCTCTCTCTTCTTTTCTACCCCTCCCCCCTTTTCTCTCTCCTTTTCTCCCCCTCCCCCCACCCCCCTTCTCTCTCTTCTCCTTCTCCCTCCACCCCCTCTCTCCATTCTCCCCCCCCCTTCTCTCTCTTCTCCTTCTCTCTCTCTACTTCTCTCTCTCTCCTTCATTTTCTTTACCCCAGCCTAATTAAACCGGTTATTGACAATCTTCCACCCTGGGCTCATTGGCGATCATTGTCCCGGCTCGCTGTTCCAAAGTTCTTCAAAAATGGATGAATCTGGGAGAAGCAAAACACGGCGACCCGCATTGTGGAAACGAAATCAATGAAAAGCGTCCAAACTGGAAAACTTAAAGGCTGTCAAGCGACAAAGAAGCAGCTGCTGGTCTGTATAAATTGATGGTAAACACGGAGCAGATAGATGATTGTAAGGATGAGAGGAGTGATGCAGATCAGGGACTGACCGAGAGAGAGACGAGAGAGGGGGGGTGGCTTGGAAGGAGAGGAGAAAGACAGGAGGGTGGAAGGAAGATGAGAGAGGTTGGTGATGTGAGAGGAAGAGAGAAAGAGTCAGCGGTGGAAGGAGAAGAGAGGGGGGAGGGAACGAGAGAGAAAAGAGGAGAGGAAGGAGGCAGATCAGAGAGGGGGAGNCGTGAGGTGGATCTGTCTCGGCATCGGAGCACTGACCCGGAGACAGACGTGGGGAAATACTGAGCAAGATTTAATTAATTCTTGAGTGCGTGTGCGTAGGAGCGCGCGCGTGTGTCTGTCTATGTTGTGTGTCTGTGTCTGTCAGTATGGTTACTTCTCTTTATTTTTGTGCATGTGTTTTCTTCGTTTGTATGTATGTGTGTGTGTGTGTGCGTGTTTCTTCGTTTGTATGTGTGCGTGCGTGCGTGTGTGTGTGTGTGTGTGTGTGTGTGTGTGTGTGTGTATGTGTCTGTCTGTTTTGTTTATTTATATACAATATGTCTTTCGGCATACACGGTCTCACTAGCCTCCATACATCCTCATACACATCACATAACAAAACAAAAAACACGCAAAGCAATTCCAACCGCATCTAACGAACTCCACAGTCCCCATCCCACGCACATTGGAACCGAAGTCGACGATTTACACTGACATATCCACCGACGTCACAGCTACACTGCCTTTGATTCGCTCCGTGTATTTGCCGCGAAGGGGACGGCCAACGACACTGACAGCCGGGGAGAAACGGGGAAACGGCGGAAGGAAGAGATAAGAGATATGAACGTGTTCGTTTGAAGAGGGGAAGAGAGGGCGAAGGGGGGAGGGTAAAGCCTGCTGAAACGAATGAGGGATAACAAGAAGGGAGAGTTGATTGACACTGGGTGTGTTTTGTTTATTTTTTATTTTTTTTTTTTTTTTTTTTTATTATTTTTGTTATTATTATTCATTATTTTATTTATTCGATTATTTATTTGTTATTATTATTTTTGTTGATTATTTTTCTATTATGTTGTTGTTTTTTTTTGTTGTTTTTTTTTATGTTATTATTATTGTCGTTATAATTATTATCGTTTATTAGACATGATTATCATTGTATTATTATCATCATTGCCGTTATTATAATCATTTAATATAATTATAATTATTATTATTATTCATCAGATCATACTTTATGAATATTATTGTTGTCATTATCTTTTTCATTAACATCATTATCTCATTGTCATTAACATCACCATCATTCATTACATGAGAATTCTCACTCTGCGAGATACTTGATTAAATGGGCGATATGCAAATGGAATGATTACCTTGATATGTAATTAGATGTAATTGAATGTTCCTTGATTGTTATGCTGTAGCGTTAACGGCCTTGTTATGAATTCAATCAATTTCAGATGATAAGGAAGTCGGAAATTGTTCAGATTTGCATAACAAGGTTTATTTGCCTTCACTTTGCCTTTTATTTTTATTGGATTTGAAAGAAATGTTGAAAATTGAAGACGATCAAGGAACAAAATAATGAAATAAGACAAAACATTAGATTTTCTTCAGGAAATAGGACCCCACCACCCCCTCCACCCCTACCCACCCACACATAACAAACCATGAGAACTTCTCTGCTGACTTTCAAAGGATTTTTTCTTTCTTGTTTTTTTCCTTTACCTTTTCCTTTTCTTTTTTTTTCTCTTTTTGTACAGGTTATCTCTTATGTTTTGGTTCAAGAGGCTTAAGGGCCAAACTGTGAGTGATCTAGGGCTGCGTTCCACGTCCGAGTGGTATGTGTGTGTTGTGGTGTGTGTGTGTGTGTGTGTGTGTGTGTGTGTTGTGTGTGTGTGTGTGTGTGTGTGTGTGTGTGTGTGTGTGTGTGTGTGTGTGTGTGTGTGTGTTTGTGTTTGTGCAGGCTACTCAGAAAGTATCGCAAGATGGGGTGTCGGTGTCGAAACATATAATATCGAACAGAATTTTTTACGAAGGGTTGTGTTTGAGTTCGAATCTGTCTCGTTCTAATTCCTGCTCGATAGTCGTTTCGGAATTCATTGGATTCCATGTGGTGATGATTTTATTCCGTAAGGAGATGGATATGCTTGCAATATTCAGGTAAGCCACACATGCAAAAGCAGTCGGGAAATCAGGATACCAACAGTCTCGTAGCGTTTAACTCTATTTCAAAAAGTATTGCTGGTGTGTCAGAATGTTCAGCTGTTTTCTAACGATTTTTTTTTTTTTTTTTTTTTGCGTAGCTTGTACACAATGTAGTTTACGTATTCTGTATATCTATCAATCCGCTCATGTCCATAATATGTTTGACAATATATTATATCTTTGTGTTATTTGCTAAAGGGTATTGCTGTTTTTTTTCAGATTACGCCAGTGTTTTATTTCTCACACTGTTACTGCCTACTTCGTTAAATTATTTACTGTTATAAATCTTAATACGGTATTGTGTGATGAATTACGTTGTTAGATTTAATGTTACCAGAATATTAAATTCAAATTGATATTTTCCGGTCCGCTTGGATTTAATTATTCAGATGTAATGAACTTATAATGAAGACATCATTTTATGATTAAATGGAGAAGATTATCATATGTATAAATTAATTCGTACTAGTGAATTATGACAGTTATAGAGTTCATTATTTGCTGGACAGTTTAAAGGTATGTTCAGAATTAGTAGAAAGGTTGATTATGCTTTAGATAATAAATGAGTTTAACCTATTGCTACATGTTGTACTGAACTATAAATGTCAAAGAATTAAAGTGTAACAATCAAATAACTGCATCAGAATTACGGATATGTTAAGAATATATGGAGTGTTTTGATCTATTCTGGAAGTAAGTAATATTAACATTGCCACCTACATTTCATTTGCCTAATTATAAGGATGATGTTATGAATTAATGATGTAGGTAATGGGTGGTGGGTAAATTGGTACATTGTATGGTGTGTTGTGTGTGTGTTGTGGCGTGTTGTGTGTATGCGTGGTGTGTGTGTAGTTGTGTGGTGTGTGTGTGTTCGTGTGGTATGTGTGCATATGTATGTAAGGAATATGATCTATTCGTATATCGATACAACGCAGCAACTAAAACCATCCACAGATAACCAATTCCCTCCCCCTCCCCTCCCCTCCCCCATGAAAAATTAGCACTACCACCCCACCTTCTCGAGCCTCCCTCGCTGCCCGCGCGAGGTCAGAGCGAGGTTCTCTCAAAAACGCATCGCATCTCCTGGCACTCGCCGCCCTTTGATGTTATCCGGAGGCAAACCGCGGGCCGCCACACTCATGAAATCTTTATCGCGTGATGGTGTATTGATATAGTTTTATTTCCTGTGCAATTAAATTCAAAGGCCGGCGGGATAGAGCGCGGAGGCTGCAATCATCTTTGGGCTGGATGGAGGGGGAGAGAGTCTGGTGGGTGGTAGGGTGCGTGCGGTGGTGGTGGTGGTGGTGGTGTTGCTCAAGGGGAAAAGGTGGCGGGTGTGAGGGTGTCGATGATTTGTTGTTTTTTTTGTGTGTGTGTTTTTGTTTGCTTATGGCTTCGTTGATTTGTTTTACTTGTCTTATATGTTTTTTATTTTCTTGTGGCTTTGACTTATTGATTCTTTACTTTTTACATCTATATTTATATTTGCAATCTTTCTCATTTTTATTTTTGAGTTTTCTTTCTCTGTTTTTTCCTTTTCTCTTTCCTTCCTCGTTCTTTATTGTTAAATAAGCCCTGTTTATATCATCACCAAAACTTTTGTTCAAATAATGTCTATTCCCATGATTCACAGTGAAGAATGAACATAGAAAGAGCTTTAAAAAATAAAATTGAATATAGCAAAGAGCATTCCTCAAGAAAAAAATTAACATACTAATGAAGACATTACAAACACCCAATTATCCTCGGAAGTCAAAGTAACGAACACCGTGATTTTGACACTGAATTGAACACTGAATTTGACGAATTAATTGCCGAATTGGACACCGAATTTGACATGAATTCTGAAGCTGTTGATTTGGGCGAGCGAGATTGAGCTACACACGCTAAACCGCTAATCCTATTAAGTGTATGTCAGGGCGCAGCGATTCACTGAGGGCTTAATACTTGCATCTTTGCTTGAGAATTAACAGGAATCTGTTGGTCTGATTGGCGGACGGGATTCGGGTGGGTTTAGGATTTGTCTATGGTTTTTGTATATATGTACTTATATGTACATTATATATCTATATATATAGTATATATATATATATGTGTGTGTGGTGTCGTGGTGTGTGTGTGTGTTGTGTGTGTGTGTGTTTGGTGTGTGGATGTGTGTGTGTTGATATTTCTTTTTACTTATTATATATATATATATGTGTGTGTGTGTGTGTGTGTGTGTGTTAATTTTTTATATTATTACTTAGTTTATATATATATTAGTATTATTTAATTACCTTACATATGTATATCATTAATATGTATTATTGTTACGTTTGTGATTTAATTGTTAATGATATATATGCCTATATTGCTATGTACATTATCTAATTATATACTGAATAAATAAAAAAAAAAATAAAAAATAAAAAAAAAATAAATTAGAAAAAAAAAAAAAAAAAATAATAAAAAATATAACAAATAATATATTTAATATATATTTATATATTTAATACATATTAAAAGGAGGAAGGAAGGGGAGGAGGGTGGTCAAGAGAGGTGGGGGAGTTATTGTTATATTTATTACAGTACTATTTGTGTATGAGTTGTGTGTGTATGTATATATATATTATTGATTTTATAATTTTATATTAGTTATATTTTCACATTTTGGCGAGGGTTCGGATGGGTTTAGTTTTGTCTATGTGTTTGATGTATGTATATTATTTATATATTTTTTTATATCTATATATTACTATTATTGTTATATGTATTTATTAATGTTTTTATAATGTATATTTTGATAAATTAATTATATTGTATATACTTACTTCATATGACTTAATAATGATAGTCATATGTAGTATTGTGGTATTAAATGGTATAAACTAAGTTATGTATATTTTATGAAATTTTTTTTTAGGTATATGTTATGATTTATTTTATATGTGTTGTGTTTTTTTTTTTTGGGTGGTGTCATATATGTATACATTACCCACAACACACATTATATATTTTATTATATATGTAGTTATATATTATTATATATTATTATATATATTTACATCATTATATATTTTTATTATTATAATTAATACGATACATATATTATGTATGTATTACATTATTTATTTATGTATATATATATATGTATGTTGTGTGTGTGTGTATACTACATATAGTGTATGAGATATATATATGTATAATATAATATATATACACACACACTATATATTATATAATATTATATATATATATATATAATATATATGTGTGTGTGTGTGTGTGTGTGTGTGTGTGTGTGTGTGTGTGTGGGTGTGTGTGTGTATTTATATATATATATATATATATATATATATATATTATGTATATTATATACATATATATATAGTATATAGATAGATAGATAGATAGATAGATAGATTACACCACACAATAATAATAAGTAAAGAAAATACATGCAAATTACACTTGTAGTTACGTGACAGAAAAAAAAAAAATCCAGGGCTTCGCTCCGCTGATACATCGAATAGCATGTGACTCGGAAAGAATTAAGGGTTAGAAGTTTGAATCGAGTCGTCTCTCTCTTTCATTCGCTATTATCTTGATGGAGTTGTTTTTAAGGGGTTTGGTTTCTATAAAAAAAAAAACATGAATCAGCGTTTTTGGTAATGGTATTATTATCATTATTGTCGTTTCTTTTATTACTGTCATAATTGTTATGACTAGAATGATTATTCTCATCTTTTTTCATTCTGATTATTAATGTTGATCTGTTGTTAACAATATTTACTATTATCATTGTTACCATTAACATGAATATCATTATCATATCATTATCATCATCAAGCATTGTCAGTAGTTGAGGAAGGAGTAATAGTATTTACATAATTAGCATTATTATTTTTATAATACCTTCAGTAGTATCAGTAACAATTGTGCTCCTACTTCTATAATCATTATTATTATCATCATTTTCAATTTCGTTTTTTCCACATTGAAAGAAATTGTGAATAGATATATTCGGTTAGGAAAAAATGACTAAGAATGACTGTTTGTGGGAAGGAGTTGTCAGTATAACAATTTTCTCATTTTTTGTAGCTTCGGAAATTGTAAAAAGGTTTTATTTTCTCGGTAGATAGGTCATCTGTTGGAGTTATTCTCAATTATGTATTGATAGAGTGTAGTGCAAGTTACACCATACACACACATACATACACACGCACGCAAATCAAATAGGTGCACACGTACAGGCAAAATAAAACTGTAAACAAACAAACACGTACACAGACAAGGGAACACGCCCACAAAACCCTTTACTTTGTTATTTTATATCTAATCCATTACACATAAAAATCATTCTGGAATATTCCGCTTGTCGACAAAAATATATTTCTAAAAATATTTTTTTTTTTCGTTCTTTTATCCCCCTCTACCCCAATCGCTACCCCATTCAGAATCTCTCTCTCTCTCTCTCTCTTTTCCCTCCCCTCCCTCCCCCCTCTCTCTCCTTCTTTCCTTCCCTCCTATCCTTCCTTCCTTCCTTCCTTCCTCCTTCCTTCCTTCCTTCCTTCCTTCCTTCCTCCCTCCTCCCTCCCTCCCTCCCTCCCTCCCTCCCTCCCAAACACCACTTCCTCCCACCCTCTCTCCCCCCCTCCCCTCCCCCCTCCTCCCTTCACCTCGGAGAAAAACCCGGAACAGCTGATTCCCGGGAGACCCGAGAAACCCAGCCTCGGCAACCGTCTCGAACTCCCATATCATGACTCAGCTTATCTTGTCCATCAGCTGATTACTCTCGCGTCCTGTTTGGATTGATCATTTCGGGGATTTGCGTTTTTTTTTCTCTGTTTATTTATTGTATTTTTTATTGGTTGGTGTGATATGACAGTGAAAGATGGAAAGGGAGTGAGAGAGAGAGAGAGAGAGAGCAAAAGAGAGATAGAGAGAGAGAGAAGGGAAAAGGAGGGAGGGAGGAGAGAGGGAAGGAGGGAGGGACGGAGGAAGAGAGGAAGGGAGGGAGGGACGGAGGAAGAGAGNCCATCCATCCCCTTCCCCCTCCCTCCCTGCCTCCCTTCCCCTTTCCTCCCTTCGTGATGCGGGGAGGCAGCGAGACCGTCCGCACAGGACACAGCACAACATTAACTAAAACGTCTAGTTAATCTATATTATACCCCTCCAGTACAGTTAAATCTATTATATACTTAAATACGTTCACTTGCGTTCGTAGTAGTGCAGTTAATGTTATTGTCGTTGAGAGCTGCTCTTCTAAATCTAGCTAAATCATCATTTACTAATCTCTCTTTTTAGGGCACATACTTTCCTGTATATTGCGTCCTTTTCGTATCGATGTGAATGCTTTCTGGGTTTAATACCCTCTGTTATGTTAACCCGATACTAGGATTCAACATTCATCCATGATTTCATTTTCACCCCCCTCTTACCCACATGCGCGGGCGTTGCATTTGTCGTTCGGTTCAAGAAAGGACGATACCATAACCAACACAAACGGATTATTAAATTATGAATCTGTCTAAGGTAAGATTTGATGTGTATTGATGTATCGTGTACCTTTGTGGGTTTAGAAGAAATTATACATTTTTGTGTGTTTTAAGTGTGCACTTTCAGAGAGAGAGAGAGAGAGAGAGAGAGAGAGAGAGAGAGAGAGAGAGAGAGAGAGAGAGAGAGAGAGAGAGAGAGAGAGAGAGAGAGAGAGAGAGAGAGAGAGGGAGAGAGAGAGAGAGAGGGAAGAGAGGGAAGGAGAGGAGAGGGAGGGAGGGAGAGAGAGAGAGAGGGAGAAGAGAGAGACAGACAGAGAGAGAGAGGGAGAGAGAGAGAGAGAGAGAAACAGCGACAGCAGCAGAAAAGACAGGCCAGAACAAGAGCAAGCAAACCGGACCACGAGACGAGAGAGAAGAGAGAAGAAGAGCGAAGAGAGAGACGCACGCAGAAACAAGAACACAAGAATATAGATATGCATATAGAAAAATAAAAGAAAAAGCATATTAAAGAAAGAGTAGTAGTAAGTAAGATAAGCATGAAACTTCTGGCTAAAAATAATTAAATCCTATAAAGATCCTTTCAATAACAGCCAGAGCTTTTCAAGAGCCAGAGCACCAGATGCTCCGTGATGTTTGTTCCTCTTATCCCCGAGTATCTGCTCACAAAACGCCAAATCACAACCAAAACAACAATAACTTGCAATCAAGTGACGAAAACCACCAACGATTGAAATCACACAAACCACCAACAATAGCCAAAACAAGAAACAACACACCATTGGAGAGAGGTTGGTTTAGGGTCGCGGTTGGAGGTGGGGGTGGGGGTCCACAACAGGGCATACGAGATTTGATATTAATCGTAATATTCGTTAATATAATATAGTAAGGATAAATTATGCTATAGTGTCCTTACAAAATAAATATAAGTAAGAGACTTTAATCGATGTGATACATAATATAATGCCAATAATATAAAGAGTTATGAATTTTCTAGCTAGATTACTGGATTTTTTGTAACAGATACACAGACCTGAGTGGATATAACAACATGACAGAAATATACTGGTACGTTTATATCGTTATACAACACCAACAAACCATAATATATAATATATTCAACAATAAAATTTGTGTTTATTATATACTATATTATATATTCATTTAATATCTATATAATATTCAGTTATTATGATTACATAATTAATTTAATATTTTTATTAATTATTAATGTGTGGTGGTTTGGTGTGGATGGGGGGGGTTTAGGGGGGGGTATTGCGCGTGAGGTTCGTGGTGATGTTTGGGGTCTCTGCGTGGTGGTTCTGCTTGGGTCGTGTCTGTTTTCGGGTGGTGTTTTTTTTGGGGTTTGAGTCTTTGGTCTGTGGCGTGCGGATGGCTGGTTTTTGTCGTGTGTGTGTGCGCTGTTTTTTGGCGGTGTTCTTGGGTGTGCTGTGGTGGGGGGGGGTTAAAATAACTTTTCTTATGCGTCTTGGTGATCTTATATGTATTTCATATTCTTATATAGTTATTAATAGTATATCACCTTATAATTCATACTTTTTATGGTACTTTATTACCTATCGTGTTATCTTATTACAAATCTTCAATATAAATTGTAACTAGCATAAGATGTAATCTTTAATATTCATTACGTACTGCTTCTATCAATCTTTAATTCTCCCTTATCTCTCTATATTCTATCTAAATTCTTTAATTCATCTAATCTCCCCTCTTTCTAAAATCTATTCTCTTATTCGCACCCCCTTTATTTTATATATAAATTCTGCTTATCCGCCTATAATTACTGCATAATATATTATATTACTAGCTCATATATAAATAGAAAAAAAAACACCATGCCCGCGCCAATAATTGTTACACCTTTCCCCTCTTCTCTTACTCTTGTCCTGTCCTATCTCTTCTCTCTCTCAATCCTCCCTCACTCTCTATATATTCTACCCAACCCTCTCCCCTTTGTCTATCTATCACTCTTATACTCATTTTCCTATATTATCCCTTCCTCTGCTCTTTTCTAATTTCCACTCTCTCTCCCCTCTATTTGTTCCTACCATTAACTCTCTCTACACTCCTTTCCACTCCTTCCCCTACTATTATATATTATGAAATTTTTTAATTTTTTAAATTTAATTTTTATATTAAAAATTTTTATTACTCATTAATATAATAACAAATATTTTAAAAAATAAGTTAATTTAAATTAAAATTATTTTGTCTTTACTTTCTATATAAAATAAATTATCTAAATTTTATACTTTAAAATATCATTCTACTACAATTTATGTTCATAAATAAAATATTGAACAATAAAATTTTTATATTTATACAACTTCTATATCTTAAATAGTAATATAAATTTAGATTTGAAATAGCTTCTATTAAACTGTACAACAATTTGACTATTAAAGTACTATATAAAAATTAAAGTTTACATCTATTTATTTAGAATAATATTATAATTATTAAACTAACATATCTACTCAAATAAATTAATTATAATAAAGATAAGTAATAAGTGTAAATTTAAATACCACATATAAAAGAAATATGTTATTAACCACAAAATATCAAACATACTAACCCCACGTGTTCTTTGCAAACAAAAAAACAACACAATAAAAACAAATCAATACACCAATGTAAGACATACCACATTACAACTAAACAACGAACTCAATGTCAAATATAGCTGTTTTTTTCGGCGACCCAAAAACCAACACGTTTTCCTTTCTCATAACACATCACATTTTTATAATATATTACACTTAAATTATTTGAATTTATAATAATTTTTAATTTTAAACTCTTTATAACTATAAAATTTATTAACTAAGTTTATATTAATTTCCTTTCTAGTTTTTTTTTTTATTTAAATATAATATTGTTGTGTGGTTTCTCTCTTTTTTGTTTATTAAATAAATGATAAACATATCATAATTTATCTTATAAAAATTACAATCCATACTTCTCAGTCTCTTTGTTCTTACTATGCTACACAAAATACTATACACACTATCTAAAGATAAATACAAAAATCTACACCACTAATAAAACCAACAAATCCTCTCTTCTTTACACATCAAACAACATCTCAATCTTTCCCTCCTCCTCCTGTTCTTTTCTTCTCCACACTAATTAAAACAAATCCCACACAATTCCTCCTCCTTCCTCATTCTACCCAAACCTACATCTTCATTATTCCTCTAAACTCTTTAATAATATACCTAAACCTCTTAACCTCGTCTGATACTTACTCTTATTACCTTACTCTCTTCATATATTTACCTCCTTATCTATCCTCATCCCCTCACATGGTCGCGCTGTTGGGCGGGGCTGCGTGTGTCTTTCCTCTTTTCCCTCTCCCCCTTTCCCTTCTTTCTTTCTACCATCCGCCCATTAACTCCATCCTCTTCCCTAATCTTCTCCAGTCTTTTACGTTATTATTATAACTCATTCTTAAAAAAAAAAAAAAAAAAAAAAAAAAAAAAAAAAAAAAAACAAAAACGTAAAAAGTCTCCAAACTTCATCCATATAAAAGTGAATGAAGTCACAGGATCAGAATAATACACTATTAGGATCGAAGCCTCACTAACGAACTGGTCCGTGCGAATTGGTGGTCTTTGGTGCAGATTCCGTTCGCATTACCTTCCCTGGTCACGTGACTGCAGATCTGTGTAGGATCTGTGTACTATACTACTGTTTCATAGGGTATGCTATAGAGATGATGGATGGTGATGACTGCTACAGTAACTAAGACAATACTAGAATTGCTATATTTCACTACTACTAACTCACTACTATTACTACTACTTACAACAATGCTGCTGCTACTATTCTACTTCTACTACTACTACTACTACTACTACTACTACTACATCTACTACTACTACTACAACTGCTGCTGCTACTTCTACTTCTACTACTACTACACTACTACACAACTGCTGTGCCTACTACTACTACTTCTTAACTACTACTACTACTACTACACAACGCTGCTCACTCTAAACTACTACTACTACTTCTACTACTACCATTTCTAATACTAGCATTTATGATAATCATAAACGTTAATGAAATGATGATAATATAATGCATCGATAATGATAAGATAGTAATGATGATAATGCTGATAATTACGTTTTTCTGATCATTATTAGTATGATAATCAATATTGATATCATTATTATTACCATCACCATTATTTCCATAATATAAATAACAATAATGATAATGATGATAATTCTTTTATTGTTATTATTATACTGATCATTATAATATTAACAATAATAATGAAAATAATAAGAAAAATAATAGTGACAGTTAAAGTGATAATAACAGAAATGTAAATATTGGTAGTATATAGATATCATTATCATCACTATTGTTGTTGTTGTTGTTGTTATTATTATTAGCATTTTGCTTTTATCATTATCATCATTGCTGTTGTTATTACTGCTATTATGATTATTATCACCATCACTGTTATTATTATTGTTGCTATTGTTTTTGTTATTATTACTATCACTATCATTACTCTTGCTAGTATCATCATATAATGAATATATCAATGATTATTGTTATTAATGATATTATTATCACTATTATTATTTTATTATTAATATCATCATCATTAGTACTGGTATTCTCGCTCTTTCTCTCTTCTTCTTTCTTTCCCTCTGTCTATCTATCTATCTATCTATAGATTCTTATCATCATCTCTCTCTCTCTTCTCTCTCTCTCTCCCTTTCCCCTCGTCTTCTTCTCCGCCCTCTCTCTCTCACGTTTCTCTTCACCCACTCTCTCTTTCTGGCTTCTATCTTCCCTTTCTCTTCTTCCTCTATCTCTCTCTCTGTATGATATATATATATATATATCCTATATTAATATCTATCTATATATATATATAATATATATATATATATATATATATATATATATATATATGTGTATATATAATGTATGTATGTACTATGTTATTATATCCACACACACACCATCACCACAACCTTCCACACACAACAACAGTTCACCATAATACTATATATATATCACCCACATAAATTTACTATATACTAATCATATACTATCTCATACTTATACTATATATATCCTACACTAACTAACATTTATCCGTATTTTCACTATGGTCTCCTTACTCTTCACATTCACCATCTCCACGCATTCACGGCAATCGGGGCAGAGGTAAACTAATTCGAAAGACAAGACAAGGAGAGCGAAACACAAATCATCAATCCATCCACCACCACACACCCACCCACACACCCATCCCACCTCCACCCCTCCCCACCACATTACAGCCACCTTCCTCTGTTCTCTCTCAATTGATATGATTACCTTAGGCGGACCCACATCGCCGTCACTCACGCCCCGCCCAATTTTAATCCGGCAATATCTTGATTGATTTGCCGCGGGATCCTCCCCCTGCCAACAGCGTTAAGCCGGTTCTACGCATTTCTACCCTGTGCACAGTGAAATCTTTTCATTCTTTGCCGTCTTTATTTCTTTTCTTTCTTCTGCCCTGCTCTCGGGTCAGGTCTATCCATTTGGGTGATTGTCGGGGCTTCACTGCCACACACCACTCCTATTGCTTATATCTCTTTCCCTCTCGAGTATTACTTACTGAACATTTATCTTCTGCTACTATCTCTTTCTTCTGCATTTTCACCTTAGCACATATATTCATGTACGCCAGTTTAAGTTTAAACAATTCTTCTCATATACTATGATATATTACTTACTAACGCAGCATATTTCAACAAATAAAAAAATCAAATTAAAAAGATATGAATAACTTGAAAGACACAATAGTTGCAAATTAAAAAAACAAATAAAGCTTCAAGCATGAATGGCACAAAATAGTAACACTACATAAATGCAGAATATACATTAACATGAATGAACAACCACAGAAGTATCAGCAACATTGCAACAACAAAATTAAAAAAAGAACAACACCGACACGCAACATGCTAAACAGAAATTTACAAACACACACCACGCTGAATGAGAGATAAATACCAGCACAATATCTATAACATAAAATACAAAGCTTAAAGATAAGTTAAAAAAAAACAAAAAAAAACAAACATATAAGAGTTCACTAAATCCGGGTACACACACACAACACAGCGCACCACCATGAAGATAATGCCATATATATAAAAAAACATAAATAAACGTTGAAGATACTGCGAAATAGTAAAGGTTCGCGTGTACGTCAAGTATTCGTTATTTGATAACCTGTCATTATTGCACACAGCAATTGAAGATGCTACTACTGAATGGTGATGTTCTATTGTTTTTGACCTACATAATCTGTGTTCTAATCTTGTTTTAATTTCCACACACAGTCGGCACTACCAGCTACACTATCTTTTCTATCCTTCACACAAACTACTTCATATTTTGTTTTTAGTGGTTGATTATGTTATTTGTTTTGTTTGTTTGTGATTACTTGTTATAATATTGCATTGGGTTAATGTTTGATCATGATTATTTGATTAGTACGATCACTATCTACGATTATATTGTTATTCGCAAATTGGTCTGCAATAGTACTTATTCTTCTCTACTACTACTACTATACTACTAAACTACTCAACTACACTGTTACCTAACACTACTACGACTACATCTCACACTCTTACTATAAAAACTACTACTAACTACTACTGACTTATACAATACTACACAACAACAACTATGACTACACCTTTTACTATTAACTATGCAGCTTACTCACACGTATACCACAACACAACTATTACTACAACAAATACTAACTACACAACACTACTACTTCTGTTACATACTACCAGTCGTAAAAATCCGTAGGAGTTAGTCGTGTACGCAGCAAATCCTGAAATGGTAAATGATTCTTTCACAAATTTTAAGTATGCATTAACTAAGGCCAGTATGTTCAAATATAATCAAGAAGAGAAGAGAGAGAGGAGAGGGAGAAGAGAGAGAGGAGGAGAGAGAGAGAGAGAGAGAGAAGAGAGAGAGAGAGAGAGGATGCCAATGAGATACTGAAAGTCATAATGAGTTAGCAGACGAACGTAGAGACAAGATGGAGAGGAGAACGAGAGAGAGAGGAAGAAGGAGAAGAGACATAACATGAACTAAGTAGAGAGACGAAGAGGAGAATAAAAGACTACTGAGCTACTGGAGAACGCATGAAAAGATGAGACTGGCACGGTATGATATAGAGACTGGAGAACTTCGTAAGCTATCTGTAAGAGCACAAGAAGAGAAGATGAGAGCAATATAGACGAGAGAGCGAGAACATGTAGCATGACTAACAAGCGATGAGTGTATTAGCTAAGTACACTGTTTTTGTATTAAGTAAGCTGTATATGCAGATATTAGTCTATGTCAAGAGGGACTGTCCACTGGTATGATAATGTTATTAAGCAGAGGCAGCTATTACTAGAAGAGAGGAGAGACCGAGAGAGTAAGAGAAACGACTGAAAAGGAGCTAGTACCTACGCGATGTACGAACCTAATCAAATGATAAAGAAAGAGACACGAGTAAGAAGATCCATAGTTCGGTCAGTCGAACGTCAGCACACAGCCGAAAGAGTTATGTGACATGAGCTTTAGCAGAGACTGAGTGCTATGAAATTACTTTTGATTAGGATGCGTAATGTCAAGGGAAGGCTTAATAAATCAGGTTACTTCGTTTTTGGTATCTGTGAGAAGGGGGAAGGTGAGAGAGGGAGGAGGGGTGTAGGGAGAGGTGAGGAAGCGGCAGGAGCAGAAGTATAGGAGAGAAAAGAAGTGAGATTAAGGAGGTGCATTATATATGCTATGTGTAGTGGATAAGTAGCGAAGGATGAGACACAAGAGCTATTGGATGATGGGATGGAGGTGAATAATGATTAAGATGAGTAGAATATAGTTATTGAAGAAGGAGATAAAATCTATAATGGGCATAGATAAGGGGTGGTAAGAAGAGGGGATAGATGGGGTAGCAAAGTAGAGGGTGGGAGAGTATGGCGGCTGGGGAAGGGAGTAGAGGGAACAAAAGCGATGTAGGTAAGGAAGGGAAAGAGTGAATGGAGGGGGGATATAGGGGACTAGGGAGAGAGAAAGGGAGATGATATTTTATTAATTATATATATATATTTATATATATATAATAGGAGGGAGGGATAGTGAATGAATAGGGAGAGAGAGGAGGTGGTAAGGAGGGAAAGGGAGAGATGAAGAAGGAGTTATGAAGCGGAGATGATGGAGGTATGTAATAAGGATTGAAGATAATGAAATGAGGGAGAGGTAAAAGAAGGTATATGGAGAGAAGCAAGAGAGAGAAGAGCTTTCCCTCTTCAACCTCTCTTGAGCTCTCTCCTTTTGGAGGAGAGGAAACTGGAGGAAAGGGAAAGAGAAATAGGGAAGGAAATAAAGAGAAAAGGGACACGAGAGAACAGGTAGAGGAGAGGAAGGAACGAAAATAGAAGAGAAGAAGGAGGAAGCAAAAAAGAAGAAGATAGAGAATGAGATTGAAGATTATTTTTAAAGACGTTTAAAGTTATGAGTTTTAGATCCACTTTGTATAAGCAGATTAATGAAGTTACGTTGACTGTGAGACGATAGCTGGTTTAAGTACGTATGGTTAGTACTAAAAGTCCTTCCGGCCTACCGTGGGTGGTAAAAAATAGGCCGAGGGTTGACAGACCAATGTAGCGATACTGTGCGGCGCGCAGCGGGAATTGAACGTGCAGAGAGAGTATAGAAGAAGAAAGGAAGCAAAGAATAGAAGAAGAAAGATAAGAAGAAAAGAAAGAAAGACAAAGAAAGAAAGAGAGAAGGGAAATGAGAAGAGAGAGTGAGAGAGAGAGAGAGAGAGAGAAGAGGAGAAGAGAGAGAGAGACGAGAGAGAGAGAGGAGAGAGAGAGAGGAGAAGAGAAGAGAGAGAGAGAGAGAGAGAGAGAGAGAGAAAGAGCAAGAGAATGAGAAGGCGATTGAAAGAGGAAGACAGAAAGACATAGAAAGAGCGAGAGAGGGAGTGACATTTCCCTATCAAAAAATACACCGAACCAAGCACAACAGAAGAGGAATCAGAACCTGGGGGAATTCAAAAACAGCCGAATCCCTCGTTAACTTGATTGGTCTCAATGCAGCACCGATATCCCGTTTATCATTCAGCGAATTGTTGTAACTTGTATCGACCACCGCTGTTTGCACCGCTTGTTTACGTCGCTTATAACGCCATTCGCTGGTATGCTCTCTCGCGAAAGAAGATTATTGGTTCCGTTTGCAAAGATTGCCAAACAGAAAATAAATGTTTGTTGACGTAAAAAGTCGTGGCTTCGTCCAACCGAATATTTTCTCTGAGATTTTTCTATTCACGTAGAGAATTATTTTGCAGCGATCAAAGAATAAATAAACTCCTAGGGGTTTATCTTGTACAATATACGTACGATTTTTCCTTTTTTACGTATTATTATGATTCTATTCTATTATTATTATTATTATTATTATTATTATCGTTACACATGAAATATCTGTTTGTGTATCTCTTACATTCTCCTCGGATTTTCTCTCCCGAAAGACGAATGTTTACATCGCTTACAACAACAATTCCCCCAACCATTTTCCACCGCGATTCTCTGGATCCATTCTAGCCAAAGACTACGCCCCGCAACCCCAGCGCCGTAAGTGGGTGATATATTTCACGATCTATATCGAGAGAGATGCGAGAGCTATTGAACCGAGGTCTTCCGAAAATGGGCTTTTAATCTTTAATCTAGGCTGTCTGATCACGAGGACAGCTCTTCTCAATGTCTTTAGCCTTCGTTCCTTTCAAAAAGTCGTTCTGAGGGTTTCGCTTGTAGTCGTTCTTAATGGCAACTCTTTTTTGTTTTGTTTTTTCTCGGCTCTCGTCACGGCGGGAAGCTTCGTTTTGCATATCTCTTCTCCTTTCTTTATTTTACGTCCTTTCTCTGTGTTCTTTTCATTTTCATTGTTAATACTTTTTTATAACTCTCATGTCTCTCGCTTTATCTATCTCTCTCTCTCTCTCTATCTATCTGTGTCTGTCTCATTGTCTTTCTAAATGTCTATCTGCCTATCTAATTACCTATTTCTCACTCTTTCACTTACTATCCCGTCTCCCTCACCCTCTCGCCCTGTCAATCCCTCCTCCCTTCCTCTCTCTTCGCTCTTTCCCCCTCTCTTCCTCTCTCTCTCAATCCCCCCTTCCCCATGCTCTCCTCTTCATCTCTTCTCTACTTTCTCCTCTCTTTCTTCCTTTCTCCTTCCCCCCATTTCTCTCTTCTCTCCTCCTCCTTCTCTCTTCGGTGCTCTCTTCTGTCCTTCACCTCCTCTCCTTCTGTCTCTTCTCTCCTCTCGTCTCTGTCTCTCTGCTGTCTCCCGTCCTCTCCCTCTCTCTCTCCCTCTCTCTCGTCTCTCTCTCCTC
>NW_020869111.1:146616-149167 GCF_003789085.1 Penaeus vannamei | reverse complement strand
CACCCCTCCCCCGGAGGAGGAGGAGGCGAGGAGGATCCCCGGGAAGACAAACGCCCCCTGGAGAGGAGGAGGAGGAGGCCGAGGAGGATCCCGAGGAAGACGACGCCCCCCCCCCTCCCGAGGAGGAGGAGGCGGAGGATCCCAAGGACGACGCCCCTCCCGGAGGAGGAGGAGGCCCCCGGGAAGACGACGCCTTCCCGGAGGAGGAGGAGGCCGAGGAGGATCCCCGGAAGACGACGCCCCCGGAGGAGGAGGGCCGAGGAGGATCCCCGGAAGACGACGCCCCCCCGGAGGAGGAGGAGGCCGAGGAGGATCCCCGGGAAGACGACGCCTTCCCGGAGGAGGAGGAGGCCGAAGAGGATCCCCGGGAAGACGACGCCCTCCCGGAGGAGGAGGAGGCCGAGGAGGATCCCCGGGAAGACGACGCCTTCCCGGAGGAGGAGGAGGCCGAAGAGGATCCCCGGGAAGACGACGCCGTCCCGGAGGAGGAGGAGGCCGAGAGATCCCCGGAAGACGACGCCTCCCGGAGGAAGGAGGAGGCCGAGGAGGATCCCCGGGAAGACGACGCCTTCCCGGAGGAGGAGGAGGCCGAGATCCCCGGAGACGACGAGGAGCCGAGGAGGATCCCCGGGAAGACGACGCCTTCCCGGAGGAGGAGGAGGCCGAGGAGGATCCCATGGTCCTTGGATTTCCTGCATCAAAGACCCAAAGGATTAAAATTCAAAATACTTTTAGTCCATTTGTTACAATGGGTATTCTCATTATATACATAGTGATATTACATTACAGATAAATACAAGTTAAACATAAAATCAATTACGTTTAGAATCCTGATGGCATTGGTGATTTAATAGATGTTCCTTTAATTTCTATTTGAATGTATTTGAGTTCAGAATGTTTCTTATATTACAAGGTAGTTGGTTCCATACCATGGGGCCGCGTGTTAGTGTCTGTCGTACAACTATGTCTGTACGTGATCTTTTGACATATAGAGAGTCAATCTGTCTTGTTTGGACCACAGGTTGTGTTACCTACAATTGAAAGGGTTAAAAACCATAGTAGTCGACCTCACGCATTCTTTCGAGGCAATAGCAGAGAGCGAATTTCTGTTGCAATTCAGGAGGGTGAAGGAAGCAACGCATGATTTTATACAGATTCTACCCCACTTACCTCATCCTCTCGACAACTGAGGTCTATATGATCTACTTCTACTTCTATGTGATCTGCCTTCTACTTTTCCCCTCCTTATTTGTTTTCATGCAAAATCCCTCTTCTAAATTTTCAACTTCCTTTTCCTGTATCCTATATGTGATCTGGAAAGAAATAGTTTATAGATAATTTTTATATACTAATAATGCCAAACCAAACCTATTTTATTCCAACCTAACCTAATTTAACCGAACTCCACCTAATTAGTTTCCCATTTTAGAATACATATGCGACCATTATCTATGTAGAAACCAGTTTCGTAAATCAGATGTTATACCGAAATTTAGCCTAATTATACCCTAATTTCATCCATGCGGTGGTCCTGTGCCTCATCTACAAGTGCTCATCACAGATATTATGGCCTCTGGTAATCATCAGCTGACAGTTTCAGATTGCTACAACGTGTTACAGTGTTATGTAAGCAGCTGTAGCAGCCGCATGACACAAGGAATTGCCAGGATGAGCCGTGTCAGGATGTCTGAAGCAGATCAAACGATCAGAGTGATGGGGGATTTCATGTCAATTGCTGGAATGCCTGATGTTGTAGGCTGCATTGGCTACACCCACATAGCTATTAAATAACCACCTGGGGACTGACCAGGCATCTTTAGAAACAGGAAAGGCGTATTTTCTTTAAGTGGCAGTGGGTCATAACTGCAGTCTTTCTATGTTGTTGCTAAAAGGCCAGGCGTGTATGGAGGAAATCCATTGTGGTCAAATGTTTGGCGATGCAGACTATCCTTGCACCATTAGTTAATCATCAATCCCGCAAGAACAATGCTACGTTTCTCATACTACTCCAGTAATTGCAGCAAACGGGCTTCCGTTGGTTTCAAGAAGAGATTCGGTTGTCTGGGCAAGAAAATGCAAACAAACCTGGAGAATACAAAGGTTACAAACATAGCTGCAGCCATTCCCTACAACCTCACTGTCAGGCTGAGGGTGCCACTTCCAGATGATGTGCCACTGACCCTGACGACCCAGGTCCTCTCCTGGATAACCATGCTGGTGCGCCTTTTAATGCTCAAGGCATGTGTAGAATGCCGCCAAATATATTAAAATCACGTTTAGGCCATGTATTTCTCATGCATTATGTGAAAGAAGAATTGCTCACTGGGTTTCATCGTAAATATCCCTGAAAAAAAAACATAACAAAAAAAACAAATGGGTGTTATTTATCTGCGAATAACAATGCATATACTATCATTATATTGTCAAATTAATATGATTCGGAAGGAAGCCTATACAATATGGAAAACACTGTTTATTATAAAATACAATATTTCACAAACCCTGAGATATGTTACTAAGGTTATATGCAAAATAACAAATGAGGTGCCAT
>NW_020869111.1:134116-139116 GCF_003789085.1 Penaeus vannamei | reverse complement strand
CTCCTCTCCTTTCTCACTCTCTCTCTCTTCTATTCCCCACTTTCCTGACGGTCCCTCTCCTCCAGTCACCTCTTTCGCCTTCCCTTATCTATCTGTCTATGTCTATATTTCTCTCTATCTGAGTTCATTGCGACGAATGTAGAAAGGATTTGAATCATAATGAATAGCTTTCGCAGTGGAAGGGGGGCATTTATAAGGGATGCATTTCTTTGCTAGAAACACATATTCCTTCTGTATTTGGTAAGGGATGTATTTCTTTTTCTAGAATATATTAATTCTGTATTTGTAAGAAATGTATTCTTTGTTAGAAACACATAGTCACTGGTATTTTTAAAGAGATGATTTTTTTTTGCTAGAGGCATATATTCAATTTGTATTTTAGATGTATTTCTTTGTTAGAAACATATTCATCTTGTCTTTGTAAGAGATGTATTTCTATGTTAGAAACATATTCATTCTGTATTTGTGAGAATGATATTTCATTTTGTTAGAAAACATATTTCATTCTGTATTTGTAAGAGATGTATTTCTTTTTAGAAACAATATTTCATACTGGTATTTGTGAGGGATGTATTTCTTTGTTAGAAACATATTCATGACTGTATTTGCGAGAGATGTATTTCTTTGGTTAGAAACACATATTCACATTCTGTATTTGTAAATGTATTTCTTTGTTAGAAAAGCATATTCGCTGTATTTGTGAGATGCATTTCTTTGTCAGAAACACATATTCATTCTGTATTTGTAAAAGATGAGTTTCTTTGTTAGAAACATACTCACTCTCTGGTATTTGGTAGAGATGTACATTTGTGATAGATACGCATGTATACTTGATGAAGATATAAATCGTCTTCGATTATATCTTCATTATATCTGTATGATGTTTTTATGCATATGTATAATCTACATATACATTTAACTTATAGAATTAAGGAAAATAATGGGTGTTTATGTTGACAAGTTGCAACAAGGAAACTTATCCATCCCCATTATCCACGCGCGTGGATTCGGGAATGGGAAATCCATGCACTCAGATGGTCAAACGGTAATAGTCTGTGATGAGAGTTTGTGTATGTATAGTCTTGATTCTTTATCCTCTCGCATTCATTATCCTCTGGAAGAAAGACTCGCTAAATAATCCCAAAATCCTAATTTATTATCTTTTATGGGACTCTTTGGACATTTGTAATGAGGAAAGCTCTAGGAAGACGTCTCATCCTTTCTCTCTCTCACTCTCTTTCTCTCTATCTATCTATCTCTCCTCTCTTTCTCTCGCTCCCTCCTCTCTCTCTCTATCTTCTCCTCCTCCATGCCCCCACCTCCCTCTCTGTCTCGCTCAAAAGGGAGAACAAGCGTGGTGTTGTACATGACACGGGTTAAACGCTTGAAGAGAGGAGAAAAAAATAACTATATCTTACACTTTTTCTTACCTCTTCTCCTGTTCTGATCTCCCTCGCCTCCACCGTTCTATTCTCTCCCTTCCCTCGCAAATCTTCTCTCTCGGTGTTGCCGCCCTCCACTATCCACTTCCTCCTCACCCTCCCTTTACTCCTCACGTGATCACCCCTGTCCGGCAGTGTTGACTCGGGTGTGTGAGGCGACAGTCTGGACGATTCGTGACGGTGCTCGGAGTGGCTAGCCACTCCTCCAACCCCTCCTTACTACCTACGGCCCCCGCTGCCCTCCTATCCGCAATCCTCCACGGCCCTCACATCACTTCCCCTTCCGCCACCCATGCCCTACTTCCCCCTCTCACGCTCCCTCCTCCAAGGTTCTCGCCTTCGTCTTCTCATAACACCTCCCTTCCCTCCCTCACCACCTGAAAGAAATTAAGACGCCACAAGATCGCCGGAAGGCAAATCTCAAGGAAATTTCTGCCTCGGTTTGGTCTCGATCCCAGCGCTTTCATCTCACTCTTCACCACTAATCTAATGGACCGGGAAGCGCGGGTGTTGCTCACGGTGGCCGCTTGTTCTTGCCTGTATCGCGCTTGCAATGGATTCGACGTTTGCAAAAGGTCGGAAGGTTGCAAAACAAGGGATTATCTCCATACGAAGATGACTGTGTTTACGTTAAGCGTTCGAGTTTTGCCGATGACTGTGGTTTACGTTCGAGTTTTGCCGGTGTGTGGTTTGCTATCGATGTATCTTCCTGATTTTGATTTTATTTTTTTTCTGATTTTATGAACTGCAACAACTTTATTTGTTTTTTTATTCTTTTTTTTTTAATCATCTTTATATTTTTTCAGACACCTTTATTATTATCATTATCATTATGTTTGGCAATATCTGGGTTTCCGGTTCTTGAGTTTTCGATTTTTGTTGCTTTTGGTTGAACATTTCTCATATTCTTCTATCAAATGGTTCTTTATCTCATCACTA
Source organism: Penaeus vannamei (assembly GCF_003789085.1). Classification (NCBI taxonomy): domain Eukaryota; kingdom Metazoa; phylum Arthropoda; class Malacostraca; order Decapoda; family Penaeidae; genus Penaeus; species Penaeus vannamei. Next base: position 136,735 of record NW_020869111.1, on the reverse strand, counting down.
TCCGAGAAAACTGAAGAGAAAATATTGCCAAAGGAAAGAGGAGGTTTGGGAAACTGCTGCACTTAAAATTATCCGAAGTTCGCTTTCAATAACTACTAAGGCAGTGCTGGTGGAATGGGATAATGATAATAATAAAGGTGTCCTGAAAAAAAATATAAAGATGGATTGAAAAAAAAGAATAAAAACAAATAAAGTTGATTGCAGTTCATAAATCAGAAAAAAAAAATCAAAATCAGGAAGATAACATCGATAGCAAACACACACCGGCAAAACTCGAACGTAAACACAGTCATCGGCAAAACTCGAACGCTTAACGTAAACACAGCATCTTCGTATGGGAGACTTAATCCCTTGTTTTGCCAACCTTCCCGACCTTTTGCAACGTCGAATCATTGCAAGCGGGATACAGGCAAGAACAAGCGGCCACCGTGAGCAACACCCGCGCTCCGGTCCATTAGATTAGTGGGTGAAGAGTGAGATGAAAGCGCTGGGATCGAGACCAAACCGAGGCAGAAATTTCTTGAGATTTCTTCCGGCGTCTTGGTGGCGTCTTAATTTTTTCAGGTGGTGGGGAGGGGAGGGGGTATGAGAGAGAGAAGGGGTTGGGGAGGAGGGAGGTGGAGGAAGTAGGGATGGTGGAGAAGGGAAGGGAGGAGGGCCGTGGAGGAAAGGGGGCAGGGGGGCGTATGGGTAGTAAGGAGGGGTTGGAGGAGGGCGTGAGGAGTAAAGGGGGGGAGGAGGAAGGGATAGTGGAGGGGAACGAGAGAGAAAGGATTGGAGGGAAGGGAGAGAAATAAGAACGGTGGAGAAGGGAGAAAGGAGAGAGGTAAGAAAAAGTTAAAGATATATATTTTTTCTCTCTCTCAAGGTTTAACCGTGTCATGTACAACACCACGCTTGTTCTCCCTTTTAGAGAGACAGAGAGGGAGGGGTGGGATGGAGGGAGGGAGAGATAGAGAGAGAAGAGGGAGGGAGCGAGAGAAGAGAGGGAGAGATAGATAGATAGAGAAAAGAGAGTGAGAGAGAGAAAGGATGAGACGTCTTCCTAAGAGCTTTCCTCATTACAAATGTCCAAAGAGTCCATAAAAGATAATAAATTAGATTTTGGGATTATTTTAGCGAGTCTTTCTTCCAGAAGGATAATGAATGCGAGAGGATAAAGAATCAAGACTATACATACACAAACTCTCATCACAGACTATTACCGTTTGACATCTGGAAGTGCATGGATTTCCCATTCCGGAATCCACGCGCGGATATGGGGATGGATAAGTTTCCTTGTTGCAACTTGTCAACATAAACACCCATTATTTTCCTTAATTCTATAAGTAAATGTATATGTAGATATACATATGCATGCAAACATACATACAGATATAATGAAGATATATATCGAAGACGATTATATCTTCATCAGATATACATGCGTATCTAACAAATGTACATCTCTTACAAATACAGAGTGAGTATGTTTCTAACAAAGAAACTCATCTTTTACAAATACAGGATGAATATGTGTTTCTGACAAAGAAATGCATCTCACAAATACAGCGAATATGCTTCTAACAAAGAAATACATTTACAAATACAGAATGTGAATATGTGTTTCTAACAAAGAAATACATCTCTCGCAAATACAGAATATGAATATGTATTTCTAACAAAGAAATACATCCCTCACAAATACAGTATGAATATGTGTTTCCAAATAAGAAATACATCTCTTACAAATATAGAATGAATATGTTTCTAACAAAGAAATATCTCTCTCACAAATACAGAATGAATATGTGTTCCTAACATGGAAATACATCTCTTACAAAGACAGGATGAATATGTGTTTCTAACAAAGAAATACATCTAAAAATACAGATTGAATATATGCCTCTAGCAAAAAAAAAATCATCTCTTAAAAATACAGTGACTATGTGTTTCTAACAAAGAAATACATTTCTTACAAATACAGAATTAATATATTTCTAACAAAGAAATACATCTCTTACAAATACAGAATGAATATGTGTTTCTAGCAAAGAAATACATCTTATAAATGCACTCCTTCCACTGCGAAGCTATTCATTATGATTCAAATCCTTTCTACATTCGTCGCAATGAACTCAGAGAGAGAGAAATATAGACATAGACAGATAGATAAGGGGAAGGGAAAGAGGGTGAGAGACGGAGAGAACGGAGGCGTGGGGGAAGAATAGGGAGAGAGAGAGAGAGAAGAGAGAAGAAGAGGGGAGAGGCAGACAGACAAAGAGAGAAGGGAAAGGGGGAAAGGGGAGAAGAGAGAGAGTATAAGCAAACAGAATAAAAAGATGAAAGAAGATAAAAGACAATGAAGAAGGGGGGGAAGGGAAAATATTTCTAAAAAAATGAAATAAACAGATAGAAAATAAAAGAAAACGAGATGAAACAAAAGAATAACAAGTTGAACATCGGTTAAGAAATATTTATCGTCCCACTTTTTTATGACTTATCAGAAATTCGTGCTCTAGAAAGCAGATAGTTGCCATGGTAACGATTGTTGAGAAAATAACGCTCTCATTCCTGAACTCGACAGGCACACGACAACACTTGGCTTCTCACTTGCCGGAAAGAAAGCGTGTTTTGTCC
>NW_020869111.1:122500-131280 GCF_003789085.1 Penaeus vannamei | reverse complement strand
TGTTGTCACTATTGCTATTGTCATTGCTAAAATATAATTCGATAGTAATGACAGTCAATATGAGATTTTTGATGATAAGGATTATCACTGACATTATTACCATTCTCTGCGGTATTGCTGTTATTGATATTATTAATGTTATCATTATCGTTATCATCATCACTATCATCATCATTACCAATATCAGTATTATCATTATTATCCTTATCAATATTGTTATAGTTATCATCAGTCACTATCACAGTGATTATTATTATTGTTATCATAATTATTGTTATTACCATCATTGTTATTGATATTGTAATTTTCATTATCATTGTATCTTATTTTTCTTATGCTTGCTGTTATTATCATTATCATCTTTATCATTATCATCATTGTTATTCTTATCATTCTTATTGATATCATCATTATTAATATAATGATAATTACTATTCTTATTATAGCTGTTATAACATTTATCATCATTATCATTATTGATATTATCCTTATATCATAGTGCTAGCATTTTTGATTGTCCAGTTCGTGTTTATGTCTGTCTCCATGCTTGTTCGCGTGTCTTTTTATGCCTCCTTCACTGTCTGTTTTTGTTTATTTTTGTTTTTATATTTCAACAACATACGCACAAATACAGGCGCAGACATATTAACCTTCTGTGCAAATACTATCAACGACAAACACACTCACGCGTCCAGACACAAATGCAAACTAATATCCTCCTTTACACGGACACTAATACATGCAAGCACACGCACCACACACACAACACCACACACACACACACACACACACACACACACACACACACACACACACACACACGCGCACGCACGCACGCACGCACGCACGCACACACACACACACATACCACACACACACACACACACACACACACACAACACACATACTACACACACCCAAACACAAACACACAAACACACACACAAACACAAACACACACACACACAACCCACACACCCAAACACAAACACAAACACAACACACACACAACACAAACACATCAAACACACACAAACACAAACACACACACCACACACAAACAACACAAACACAAATACAAACACACACAGAGTAAAGCGGAAAATGCCAATAACAGTAATACTCAAAACAAAACAATGGCAGTACTAATGATATTGATGGCTAGAAACAGGATAAGAGAAACGATATAATTAAACGCTTTAATGGTAGAACTGATAATGAAAATGATGAAAATGACAAAAACCTGAATGATGATAATGAGACGAACGTCATTCTGTTTTTGTTTGAGATCGTCGAACACCGAAACATTATCAACAATGATTATGATAATAATAATAATAATAATAATAAAATATTACAATGATAATGTAATAATGAGGTGATAAAGATATTCATAATGATAATACCAATACTGCTACTGCTAGTACTGCTAATAATGATATATATAGTAGTAATAATGATAATGATGATGGTAACAACAACACCAACAACAATAATGATAATGAGTATGATGATAATGGTAATAATAATAATGATAATAATAATGATGATAATGATCATAATAATAATAATAATAATATAATAATGATAATGAATAAATGATAATAATATATAAAAATGATATGATAATAATAATAATAATAATAATAATAATAATGATAATAATAATAATAATAATAACAATAATGATAATGATAATGACAACAATAATGTTGAAAATCAAAACAATCAAAATGGGACCAATGAATTAAACAACATTAACAATACTAATACGATTACTAATAATCCCAAGGGTAAAAATCACCTAATAACAGCATTCACCGAAGGATAAATAATCCTACTCGACAATTAACTTTCTAAATTGTCCGAATCGTCCTTATAATTATTCATTTCATTCAATACAAGTTAATCTTCGCCCATTGTACGAGTATCTAACGCGCAGTACACACGTAGCCTTCCGCGTTGTAAAGTAGTGCGGCGGAGGAATCTCATGAATGGCGCAAATATCTAGAACGCTGTCAATGAATAACATACATCTTCGTGTAAAGCATATATTATTTATTACTGATAATGGAACGTTGTCAGTCAAGGACTTTGTGTCTGTGAATGAGTTAGGTGAATGGCTTTATTGATATTAATTCTTTCATATTAGATTTAATTGAGATGGATGCTGAAGGAAAGAATATGTAAAAGAACAGTTATTGTATTTATGTTGTGATATCGGAAATTTTTATTAACATCTGGTAATTGTTTGATAGTGAATGTAGAAAGAGTGTTCAGCTTTTTACATTTATTTTACAAGTGTATATTGTAGATTATATATTCCCCCTTCATTAAAGATTACATTATATGCAGAGTTCAGACAGCCAGCTAACCAGCCAGCCACACACACACACACACACAACACACACACACACACACACACACACACACACACACACACACACACACACACACACACACACACACCACACACACACACACACTCATACACACAGCATACATACACACATACATATATATAATGATTCGAATCACATGACATAGTATGAAGCACTTAATATTAACGATATCATTTTTTTAATTGTCTCCGATCAATACTTTTTCAGCTTCCTTTATCTATTCATCTATTCTCCACCAAGGATGTCATGTTTATTTTTATCGTTTGTTCGTTGGTTAGTTGGTTAGCAGGATAACTCAAAAAAAGTTGTAAACAGAATTTATGACCATAGGTGGAGGAGGAGGATGAGGAGGAGGATGAGGAGGAGATGATGAGAAGGAGGGAAGAGAAGGTGATGACGATGGAGGCTGAAGATGAAGAAGATGAGGAGGAGGAGAAGGAGAAGGAGAGGATAAGAAAGAGATCTTAGATGCCATTGAATTTTGGGGGTGACCCGGATCCGGAGACGGGGATTTTTTGGAGGATTTATTAGCATTCGAGATGGGGGGAATGCGGACGTCGCCAGTGTACTTAAGAACGAGGTGGTTGTAATGTAATTCTTCGGTTGTGAATATCTATGTTGTATGTGACCTTATTCTATCATTCTTACCATTATCATCATTATCATTCTTACTATTATCATTATCATCACTATTACTATAAACATTATTATCCTTATTGCCACCATCATCATCATTATCATTCTTACCATTATCATTATCATCATCATTATTACCCTAATCCTTCTTATCCTCATTGCCATCATCATCATTATCATTCTTACCATTATCATCATCATCATTATTACCATAATCATTATTATCCTTATTGCCTCCATCATCGTCATCATTACGCATTATTATCTTATTCATCATTATTACCATAATCATTATTATCCTTATTGCCACCATCACCTTCAACATTATCATTCTTACCGCTGTCATTATCATTATTATTCTTACCATTATCATTATCATCATCGTTCTCACCATAATCAGTATTATCCTTATTGCCACCATCATCATCAACATTATCATTATTACCATTGTCATTATCATCATCATTCTTACCATTATCATTATCATCGTCATTATTACCATATTCATTATTATCCTTATTGCCTCCATCATCATCATCATCATTATTACCATTATCATTATCATCATCATTATTACCATAATCATTATTATCCTTATTGCCACCATCGTCATCATCATTATCATTCTTACCATTATCATTATTACCATATTCATTATTATCCTTATTCCATCATTACCATTATCACCTCCGCCAAGGACACATGTATTTTCGAACTGCAAGAAAAGTTCCATAGCAAACCATTGTCTTTTACACAACTCCCAAGTTACTGGAATCAACTCAAGATTAAAGCATTCTGTAGCTGTTTCGGAAACCATAGCGGAGAAAAAGAAAAACATGCTATTCTTCACCACTTCACAACAAAATGGTAAAGAAAAGCAATTCCATTCTAATGTCAGAACTGTACTCGGGACAATGGAAGCAGGGACGTCGCCAGTGTACGTGGGAACGAGGTGATTTTAATGCAATTGTTTAAGTGTAAATATATATATTGTGTACGTGGCTGCGTCCATGTATGTGCGCATTTTGATTTTCTTCTTTTCCGAATACTTGTTTAATAATAAAGATCATCAATATCTAAAATCTAAAATGACATTAATGAGCTCCCCCCCAAAAAAAAAAAAAAAAAAAAATGTTGCAGATAACCCGTCCGACCGTATTTTTTTGACGAAGAAAATGCCGACTCAAAACATTTAATAGCCAAATTTCCATTTACCACAATTCTAAAATTCTGGCTTTCAAAAGTACCGCCCAAAACACAACCACTGGCGCCACAACAGCTCGATTTATGACAACCAAAGCCCACTGAGCAAGCCTCTCGCCATCACGACTACTGGCACGAGATGATGTACGGCGATACTGCCTAGGGCGAGCGCGCGATCATCTCGATATCAAAATGGCAGCCCTCTGACTGAAGCGTTAGAAAATAAGATTTGTATTTTGAATTTAAACCTCAGTTTTCTTTACCCAGTGTGACATATAGATCTGGGAGGCAGGGTTTAGAGTGAGGCGGTGTCCATGAACAGGCTCATTACATCACTTTTCAAAAAAAAAAAAAAAAAGAAAAAAAGAAAAGAAAAGAAGAAGAAAAAGAAGAAGAAATATATAATCTCTACCTACTGACTCACTTCTACAGTGAGTTACCCGAACCGTTTTTTTTCTGATAATGTTGCCCCTACGGAATAGAGGAAGGGGTCTCACCGTAGTAGTCTCTCCTAGTTAATCACAATGGAAAAAAAATCTTATAAATCTGGCGTGTTAATAAGAAATATTTTCAGGCCGTGACAGCCAATGACTACCTGCTACGCCACTTTTCATCGACGACGACTTCTGTTCTGAAATATTTATGTATTTCCGGGCTGTGAAGAGGTTGGGGTATGTAATTAATGAACGATAAAAGCAATATCAAAACACAATCAACTTTTATAAAAGAGACGAAAAGGAAAAGTAAAGTTTAAGGGCGAGATGAGAAAGAGAGAGAAAGAGAAAAAACAGATTTTAAAAGTGAAACGAAAATTGAAATCTGACGTTTAAGGTTATACTGGACATAAAGCCTGATGATAAAAAAAAATCTGAATTTGATACGAAACCCGCGATGAAAAAGCAAAATCTCGTATTGAAGGTAAAAAAAAAAAAAAAAAAAGAAGAAAGAAGAGAAGAGAGAGAGAAGAAAAAACAGCAAGAAGTAGCAGCAGCAGAAGAAAACAAGAAAAAATATACGAAAATAAAAACTTCTTAAGGGCAAGATGATAAATGGAATTCCTTAAAAACTCACAAATAAAAGCGTACTCCAGAGGTCAAGAGTAAATGCCACATTTTGGACAGCTGATTCATTTTATTCTCAATAGGTAGTAATGGTAATAGTGATACGATAATGATAATAATAATAACGATAACAACAACAATAACAATAATAAGAATAATGATGATAAAAATAATGATAGTAATCATTGGAATAACAGTTATGGTAATGATGATAATAATAATGATAGTAATGATCATTTATAAGTCCCATTAACTTTTCTTGTTGAGTATAGTCTTTGCCCTTTAGTCTACCTACACGGAGAGTACTTGTCTTTTGGTATATATACCTCTGTAATTTTCCCAAAGGTGATGGTGATATTAGTAATAATAATGATATTGATGATAATGATAGTACCAATAATAGTAATTATAATGAGAATAATAATATTGATAATAATAACTAAAAGCAAGAGCACATACCTCCGCCAAGGGAATAGGGTCACTGATGCAAGGAAAATATTCACACTTCTCAAGTACACAGGTTGACGTCCATAAACATAACCTCTGTAAAGGTATTGTGAAGGATTCCTTTTTCTCACGTTATGTATAGAATTAAGATTACAAAGAATTTACTTTATATCATCAACACAAGAATTACTCCATTTAATTTCGTATAGTTTTGTATCTTGTTGGCTACAGAGACGCTAGAGTTATACGAACGCCCTACAAAAACGCTTTGTTTTGAATCCGCGGAGGCCTCGTCAGAGAGCCATGTGATACGCTGTGTGTTGCGTAGTTTTCGACTATTCATGTTTTGTGAGGATTTAGGCTGGCCACACTGCAAGTCAGCTATTTATAGTATCAGTAATGTATTATTCAGATGTTTCAGCAAATGTTGACAACAGAGTTGTGTATTTATACGATATATAATTCATAAAGTAGTATAAGGAATATGAATTAATTAATCTTTAAAGGATGCTAGTCTAACAGTATTTCCTATATAACTTTCTATTGATTTTTCCTTAGGACTTCTGTCTCATATTGGGTTATTATTTGATATTTGTATATTTTACCATGTATTGTGTACAACTTTATATTTCCAAATTTGTGAAGATTTATTTTCTTACAGCTTTTCACCGCGCTCGCTTGTGCCTGTGTGTGTTTGCAAGCAAGCTGATATATATATATATATATATATATATATATATATATATATATATATATATATATATATATATATATGATAATACTAGTAAGATGAAAAAAATATAATAGCGACAATGATAATGATAAAAATGATAATAATAATAATAATAATATTGATGATAAAATTATAATGATCATAATGATAATAATAATGATAATAATGATGATGATGATAGTAATGATAATAGAAACTGAAATACCAATAACGATAATGATAATGATTATAAAAAATAATAGTAACAATGAAATGATCGTAATAATGATAATAAGAACAATAATTATTATAATAATGATGATAACAATAATGATAATAATAATGATAATAATAATGATAATGATAATAATGATAATAATAATGATAATAGGTAGACCGATAATATGCAGGGGATTTTTTTTCCTTAATTTCTAATCGGATTTCCTTTTCATCACATTTTTTTATATCTGGAATTATCTACTAATCTTGAGTTTTATCTTATTTATTTTTTATCCAGTTATATAATCTGGCAAATCTGGCAATAGAGCTTTTCGAAATGTCTTTCTCGTATTTCTTTTATAATGTCTCTTTTTCTTTCTCTGCCTCTGTCTGTTTCTCTTTTTTCTCTCTCTCTGTATGTGTCTATCTCTCTCTCTCCCACTCTCTCTATCTCTGTGAGTCCATCTCCTTCCCCTTTCTCTCTCTCTGTCTCTCTGTCTGTCTGTTTCTCTCCCTATCTCTCTCTCTCTCAATTTCAGACTCCATGGAAACCCAGGTTTTTATTAACTAATAGTTTCCTTTATACCTGATGAAAACTGACACCTTACTCGTCTGAAGGGAATGGAGAGTTGTCATATGATTAATGGAAACACTCACTTTACGAAGGAAATTACTTTTTTGATATCGAGAACGATTTTTGATATTTCCTGTGACTCCCGCCCCTCGGAAGTGGCCCTGTTTTTAGTGGAATCACTCACCCCAGCTGCAGCCGCGTCATTAGCCGAGGCCCAATGAGAAATGCCACAACAATAGAGACCCTCCCCTTCCCTCCTGCCTCACTCACCCGCCTCCTTCCCCTCCCCCCCCCCCCCATAACCCCGAGAGGCCATTCCCCGCCTCAAGATAGATCTGAGATCTGCGCCTCCGCCGGGCCTCGCGACATCTGCTGTGATCGGGGCGCTATACAATTAGACGGAGCCGCGGCCTCGCTCGTGTTGTCCCGTCCGGCCCGTGGCGTTGGCAGCGGCACACCGAGGCGGCAGGCGAGTCCAGGCGAGTTCAAGGCAAGGCGAGCAGTGCCGCACGAACCACGAAAGGGGCTGTACGGCTGCTCCTCGGCTCCCCCTGCCCACGCGGTGACGCTGGCTCTTACGCTGCTTCCACGCCCTCTCGCTTGTCGTCGGGCGTGTCAGGCGAATGCATGTTTGATTTTTAACTCTGCCCTTTAAATATGAAGGACACGGATATAGTGAAAAGTGATGGAATTCAGAATGCATAGAAAAGATGATCCTCATCTCGGTTGGCTCGAGATACAGACACCAGTCGACAGTTTGTGAAACGGACGAGAACGAAAATAAAATGAAAATCAGTGAGTGAATTTAGGACGCGAAAATACATGGCCCTTTTCCCCGAGAAATGAGGATTTCAACATGACAGTCAAGAAAAATATCCCGCAAGAGCCCTGTCGCCAGTGACGTGCGCCGACGTCCCCGGCCGTGGCGCCAGCGAGCAAAACACGAGGCTGGCTTTCGCAAAGCTTCCCTAAGACAAGGGAATAAACACTCATGCCAGCTTTACTTTTCGCGAACGGCGCAAGGACGGAGATGTATGGAGGCTTATGCGCTGAAAGGGACATGCACGAGTATGACTTTTAACAAGCCTACACTAACACGACAGCTATGGGACTGTTATAGTGGAGAGCCTTCTAAGTTCCTCTCACTTCGCACACAGAACACGGAATACTTTCGTTGCTGTGTATAACATTGATATTCTTACGATATTAAGACCAGTGTCCTAAGATATGTGTGTGTCCTTAAAAAACCCAAAATCCAGAAGCTCGAAGAGAATGCCAAGAGAACAGTTACTTTGAGAATCCCAAGAAAGACATTCATATTTCATTTATTTGGGACGAATGGGGAAAATCAGTGAACTACACGAGTTCAGTGTACACTAGCGATGATTCTCCTTTCATAGCAAGAAACTCGACATGTCCTTAAGAAGATAGTATTTCCCGAAGAATTCATTGCGCGTCGGAGAGCCACGCAAGTGATTCTGAAGAAGTCCTTTCCTCGTCGCAAGAGAGACTCCAGACCCTTGGGC
>NW_020869111.1:102500-105000 GCF_003789085.1 Penaeus vannamei | reverse complement strand
AACAATTCCCAATCACAATCAAATCCGACATAAAACCTAAATAAAAAAAAAAAAAAATATATAAACAAAGATAAATCAACGACCTTTTCTTACTTAAACCTAAATCAAGAGAAAAACAAAACAAATTTTATAAACAAAGACACATCAACGATCTTTTCTTACTTGAATGTCACACACACTGCTATTTCTCTCTCATCCGTTGCGAATACAGACCGAGCATGGATTGGATAGCATCGTCGGTCTAACTTGACGAAGAGTATTGGCAAATCCTTCGCTTAATCTAATTTCCAATTCATTATTCGCTTGTCCTTTTAAGCTTACAGGAAATTGTTCGCACTTCATTATTGATTGGGGTTGTTTAGGTCTTGTTTATATTCTTATATCGATGGAAATATGTGTATGGTAAATAGAGAGATAGATGAATAAGTGGATAGATAAATAGATAGATTGATAAACAAATGTGTGTGTGTGTGTGTGTGTGTGTGTACAAATGTATATGTAGAAGTATATATACATACATATATATACATATACATAGATACATTATTTCCCAAATCATATATAATGCATTTGATATATAAATGCATATACATATATACGTATGCATATATATGGCAACACACACACACACACACGTATATATATATATATATATATATATATATATATATATATATATATATATATATATATATATATATACGTGTGTGTGTATGTGTATGTACACACACACACACACACACACACACACACACACACACACACACACAACACATACATATATATATATATATATATATATATATATATATATATATGTGTGTGTGTGTGTGTGTGTGTGTGTGTGTGTGTGTGTGTTGCCATATATATATATATATATATGCATATACATATATATGTATACATATATATGTATACGTATATATGTATATGCATTTATATATCAAATGCATTATATATGATTTGGGAAAAAAATCCCTAGCACATGCCAGCGCTGCAGGAAATAGACGTCAGGGAAGTAGTCTGCGGCGCTTGACGTCTATTGCCCAACTTACGAAGGCGCAAAGTTCCAATGTGATACTGCAACTCGTGTGATATGTAAGGCGTGAGATATTTCGCAAGTTGTTTTGAAAAATATGTAGAGTTGAATGTCTAGAATTAACCTATCATGCTGTATTAGGAATGATTGTGGGGAATTGTAAAAGCAAAGAAGGTTGTAGTCTCATGGGATGGCTTTAATCGACTTTATTACTGATTGTGCGATTTTAAGCTTAACGTTAATTTCCTGTCATCACTTAGTTGCGAAATCTTAAACTTGAACGTGAATAACTAACTGCACAAGCTGTGATATTTCCCTGTAACTTTTTCTTTGCTTATATAACTTTAATGTCATATAGATCATATAAACGCATGCGAGCCGCCCATCTTGTTAGGACGAACTATTAACTGACAACAGCGCAGAAAAAAAAACGGGTTTGGGAATGAAGACTGTAATTACAAAGGCAAATTAACGTTCTGATATTCTAATCTTCATCAGAATCACGCAATTCTGATGGAGATAAGAAAGCTGAAACGCTAATCACGCCCTGTATTCTCATCCAGACCTTTTTTCAAAATATGTACAATGAACTGGATCACAGAGCATAACAACTTGGCTCTATATAGAGACCGTATGTATAGAGGCTTTCATGTGCTTCTTTCAGTTCGAATCTATAAAATGAGGGTAAGGAACAAAGGAACTTTCCCGTGGACAAAGCAGTGGGATGAAAAATAATAATAATGATAATAAAATAAAGATCTCATTTTCCCCTACACATTTCAAGTGCCTTAGCGAATACAAGGTCGATCCAAGAAGGAAAGGATAGCACAGGATAATAATGATAATATATTCACATATATTTGTATATCCACGTACACGCTCATACATTGTCCTGCATATTAGGTGTCAAGACAGTGACATTATTGAATGGTTTTTAGTGATCGACATGGCGTGAAAGGCGATAAGGGGATAACAAATAATAAATCTAAAAGATAAAATTAGGTGACTAGATACATAGGAAACTAGTGTTAAAATATAAAACAAGATAAAAAAAGGAAACTAATCAGTAGCACACACACACACACAGACACACACACACACACACACATACACACACACACACTGTACTGAACTTACCAAAACAAGATGGACACCAATCTGCCACCTCGCGAAGGAATGACAGACCCTGAAAGCTGTCTCAAGCAGTAGCTAACAATACAAAAGTCATCTAATATAACGTGGGGGAGGAATTTTCTCTTCCTGACACGCCCCTGAAGGGTATCAGGCAGCATCCTGAGGACGAATACCATATAAGGTCTCGCTAATGTTGCTAATGCGTGGCAGCTTTTCCCCATGTCGCTGTAGGAGGACTCTGTGACTCGGTATATCACACAATATTGTATTTTTAGTGTGTGAGTCGTCATAAAACATTTTTCTTGTGTGGGGCGAGTGTGTATGCTG
>NW_020869111.1:90000-95000 GCF_003789085.1 Penaeus vannamei | reverse complement strand
AGGGGAGATGTGCTTACCTTTTCTGCTATGGCACTTTGGGTTTTTTGTTATTGTTTTATTTTATGATGTTCGGATGATAATATTGATAAGAAAAGAAGAAGTAGAAAACAAGAAAGACTGAGAATGCTGTAATTAGGATCAGTACCATTAGATGTAATGACAATAATTGTAACATTCGCAATATCACTAACAATAGCAAAAATAATGATGAAATGAAAATAAACAAAAATTACAACACTGTTTTATGTATTACAAGATTACCATTAGCTTAAGCTTGTTAATTTCACTGTTATTCACATAAGCATTTATCTTATTCGTTTTATCCATATTACTTTGTTATTTCATATCATATTGTAGTCATTTTCTGTTGCTAATAATTTTTAGATCTTAGTTACATGTTTACAGAATCAGTGCATTTTTTGTGTTAATTAGATTTCCAATTCTAAAACATATATGTACTCATAAAAAACGAAATAAAAATATAATTAAATCAGGAAAGAATAAGACGAAGAACAAGAAGAAGAAAAAGAAGAAAAAGAAGAGGAAAAAGAACAAAAAGAACAAGAAAAAAGGAACAAAAAAAAAAAAGAAAAGAAAGAAAGAAAGAAAGAAAGAAAAAAAAAATGGGAGAGAGAGACCAAAAAAAAAAGAGAAAACATGCATATACAATTTTTTTTTTTTTTTTTTAAATATTTTAACACGAATACATCCTCTAAGCCTTCACCACCTTCCGTACCTGTACCGGCCCCGTCATTTTCCGGCGCGACACCGGTTTGGTATTTAGAAGGTTGACGCAGCCTGTGATATTGCTTTTGTAATTATAGACATCATAAGATTTGGCCGTGGCGCGCTGACGTCACGGTGGGCGGCGCCATAACTGTTTAGGCGGAGCAATAACGGGGAGGGGAAGGAGGGGGGATGGGAGGATGGGGTGGGGAGGGGGATGGGGAGGTGGAGGGGGAGGGAAGGGAGAGAGGGAGGGGGAGGAGAAGGGGAGGGAGGGGGAGGGGGAGGGAAGGGGGGATGGGAGGAGGGGGGAGGAAGGGAAGGGGGAGGGAGGGGAGGGGGGTTTAAGGGAGAAGAGGGAAGGAGGAGGGGGGTTTAAGGGGGAAGAGGAAGGAAGAGGTAAGGGGAGGGAGAGGGGGAGAGGAAGGGGGAGGGTGTAGAGGGAAGGGGAAGGTGTAGATATTACGTGGGTTGTGGGGGTGGGGGGAGGGGGAGAAGGAGGGAGGGGGAGGGTGTAGATATTACAGGGTTGGGTAGGGAGTAGGGTATAAGGGAAGAGGGGAAGGGAGGGGAGAGGATGGAGAGGGTAGAATTACTTAGGTTGGGGTGGGAGGAGGAGGAGGGGATGTTTAGGGAAGAGGGGGGGGAGGAGGGAATTAGGGATAGGGAGGTTAGGGTAAGGAGATGAAATGAGGGGGATGGGGGTGATCTGGGGGGATGGGGCAGGGGAGAGGAAAGTGGTAGAGAATAAAGGGGAGAGGGGGTCTTGGGGGTGGGGAGTCTCGGATAATGGATAGGGTGGACATTAAAGAGATGGAGAATAAGCATTAGTCCAGGATAGGAAAAAATAGGATAATTATTGATAAGGAAAACGGGTATTTGGGAATTAGCACAGACAGAGAATAAGACGTATGAGAATGGAGCCTCTGAGATGGATAGTGAAAGGGAGGATTCCAGGCACAGTAGCTAGGGGGAGGATAGGAGCAAATATAAGGATTGGGCGATTGACCGAGAAGAAGGATAATAAAGGAGAGGAGGAGGAGGAGGAGGAGGGAGGAGGAGGGGGATGGGGGGGAGGCGATGCGTCTATTTCTGACAACTATAGCGATCAAACCGGGGGAGATATAGATAGATAGATAGATAGATAGATAGGAGATAGATAGATAGATAGATAGATAGATAGATAGATAGATAGATAGATAGAGAGAGATAGAGAGCGAGAGAAGAGAGAGAGCATTGAGGACAGTGAATGCGCAGAAGAGACAGAGAGAGAGCCACTGAGCGGAACGGAAAACAGGAGGAATGATGAATGGGGAAAGTATTGAGGAAAAATTAATTGGAAATAAAAGAAGACAAACGAATCCAGTCACTTGATAAATGGTTAAGAGAATAGAAATGAAACCGAAAAATAGTATATGCTTTTTTTTTAAACTCTTCAGTGTTAATGTCTGACAATCCACATTTGTATGTTGGATATAGACCGAATTACACACACACACACACACACACACACACACACACATATATTTCTGTCTATCTCTCTCTTTACCCATTTTTAAGCGCATTTACCTACACACATATCCTCACGCCCCTACACACACACACACACACACACACACACACAACACACACACACACACACACACTATTTCTGTCTCTCTCTTCTCCCATTTTTGCTACACAACATATCCTTACCAGGCGTCTCTCTCTCTTTACCCATTTTTAAGCGCATTTACCACACACATATCCTCCCCTCTACACACACACACACACATACACACACACCACAACACACACACACCACAGCACACACACACACACACACACACACACACACACACACACACACACGAGTGTATTCATTTATAGTTTATATACAGACGAGTCGCATAAATATCTGTCCTGCAGAATAATGTCCTATTTATCCGGACAATTTCAAACCCGCCGCCTATTTATATTTATCCATTTATCTTAGTTGCCGAACGAACATCGATACTAGATTCTCTCTCGCCGTTCTTTGTTTCTCTTTATTCCTTTTTTATCTCTTATTTCCTTGTCTGTGAAATTGAATCCTGATTTTCAATTCCCTCGATTCTGTGCTTCTTTTGCGTCTCTGATGATCCACAAATCGGTAAGAGAGAGAGAGAGAGAAAGAGGAATTGGAGAAGAGGGGAGGGAGGGGGAGGGAGGGAGGGAGGGAGGGAGGAGAGAGAGAGAGAGAGAGAGAGAGAGAGAGAGAGAGAGAGAGAGAGAGAGAGAGAGAGAGAGAGAGAGAGAAGAGAGAGATGAAGAGAGAGAGAGAGAGAGAAGAGAAATCTAGCAAAAAATAATGAGGAAAATCAATGAATAACGCTGAATAAACCGACACAGATAGATAGATACATAAACAAGTTGGTAGATAGATAGCTAAATAGACAGAGACATAATTGGCAACGCATAAAATCAACCACTTTAATGCTATCAAATGAAAATAAGAAATTTCAAAGGGTTATTTTCTTCTTCGATAAACCGATGTCGAAAATGTCAAAATCCTTTTAAACAAGAAAGAGAAAAAGAGAAACAAGGCCATAAAAAGAAAAGTCTTCCGGTTTTACGAGATAAAAATGGCAGTCAAGTTGAAGACACAAGCTTTTTAAAGCATGATTTATTTATTTTTCTTAACCTTTTTTTTTCTTAAGGTGGGGAAGGAACGATGAGGAAGGAGGAGGCGAAGACATGGAGAAAATAAAGAAAAAGAAGAAGAAAGAGATAGAATAAATAAGAAAAAAAAGAAAGGAAAGAAACATCACAAAGCAAATTGTAATAAATATGGCATCATGGAAATCACTCCCAAGATGACTCCAAAAAGAGATCAAACCCAACAACCTGAAACAAGAAAACTTGCTAAAGGTTGATCGCCAAAATACGCCCGGAGCTAACACTGTAAGCGGCTGAACCTGACAGTAAGAATCTTTCAGCCCTATTTAAACTTTTTTTTTTTTTTTTTTTTTTTTTTTTTTTTTTTTTTTGAGGGGGGTGGGGTCGGGGTCTGGGTCTGGGGTGGGGGTCTGTGGGTTGGGGGGGGGGAGGATTAGCCTGACAGTAACACCCAGTAGGAAATGAGGACAGACTATTTAGCGAGAAAGACACACTGGCCTTTATCGGGTGAGAGAGTCCGAAGCTGAATCAAGCGTGTTGGTCTTGCATTTACATTCGGTCTCTTCGTTGGCGCTGCGTTATTTCTCTCGGGAATTGTCATCATCGTTATTGCATTATCGTTCTTTCTCTCTCTCCCTCTCTTTCTCGGTGGAATTGTCATCATCGGTATTGTATTACCGTTATCTCTCTCTCTCTCTCTCTCTCTCTCTTTCTCGGTGCAATTGTCATCATTGTTATTGCATTATCGTTATTTCTCTCTCTCTCTCTTTCTCTCTTCTCTGTCTGTCTCTCCTCTCTGTTCTGTCTGTCTATCTCTCTCTCTCTCTCTCTCTTTCTCTCTCTCTCTGTCTCTGTCTCTCTCTCTCTCTTTCTCGGTGGAATTGTCATCATCGTTATTGCATTATCGTATTATTTATCTCTCTCCTCTCCTCTCTCTCTTCTCGGTGGAATCATCATTGTTATTGTATTCGTTCTCTCTCTCTCTTCTCTGTCTCTCTCTCTCGCTCTCTCTCTCGGTGGAATTGTCATCATTGTTATTGTATTATCGTTATCTCTCTCTCTTTCTCTCTGTCTCTGTTTCTCACTTTCTCGGTGGAATGCATCATCGTTCATTTCATTACATACCATCATCAACATTATTGTTTATGATTATGTTGATGTTAGTTTCATCATTGTTATTATTATTATGATACCTCTATCGCTATTACTATTACTATCCTTATGATTATCATCATTATTACCATAATTATCATTTTCATTCATATTTCTATTATTATTTTCATCATCGTCATTATTATCGTTATTATCATTATTGCTATCATCGTCATTATTGTTATTACTATTGTTATAAATTATTTATTTTTATCTATCATTCATTACTTTCACTTCTATGTATCCATCCTTCCATTCGTATATTATAATATATATATATATATATATATATATATATATAACTATATAATATATATAATATATATACATATATATATATACAAAAGATATATATATATGAATATATATATATATATATTATATATATGTATATAATATATATAATATATATATATATAATATTATATATATATATATATTATATATATATATATATATATAGATACTATACATATATACATACA
>NW_020869111.1:67500-72500 GCF_003789085.1 Penaeus vannamei | reverse complement strand
GGTGATGATGACGTTATATTAAAGATAACAATGATGTTAGTAGTGAGAGTTAACAGTAGCAATCTAATGCTAAATGTAATGATAATGCCAACAGCAATGATATCAATAATGAGGATACAATGATAATGAGGATACAATGATAATAATGATGATATAATAATAAGGATATAATGATAATAATGATAATATAATAATGAGGATATAATAATAATAATAATGAAGATGTAATGATAACAATAATGAGTATTTAATAATAATAATGAGGATATAATAATGAGGAAATAATAATGAGGATATAATAATAATAAAGAGGATGTAATAATGATAATGAGGATATAATAATGAGGACATAATAATGAGGATATAATAATGAGGATATAATAAAACTGATAATGGCATGATGATTAAAAGACAGAAGATAACACCAAACATCTAATTATAATCACGGAAGCATCACAACACAGACAAGAAAGGAAAGTCATTCGTCCTTTCTTAATCCAAATTTAACGGAGCAAAATAATTCATTTATGTGGAATGTAAAGTCAAGTACACACAGAGCTTATAAAGGCTTGATGTTTATTCATTATGATAGTTTGTTAAGCCTATTTGTTCCGGCGGTATTGGACACGCAGCGCGCATTTCGTGTGTGTGTGTGTGTGTAGCTGTGTGTTTTAAGTTTGTATGTGAGTGAGTAAATGTGTGTGTGTGTGTGTGTTTGTGTTTCTATTTGAGCGTGTGTGTGAGTGTGTGTGTGTGTGTGTGTGTGTGTGTGTGTGTGTGTGTGTGTGCAACTGTGTGTTTTAAGAGTGTGTCTGTGAGTGGGTAAGTGTATATGTGTGTGTGCGTGTGTGTGTGTGTGTGTGTGTGTGTGTGTGTAACTGTGTGTTTTAAGAGTGTGTCTGTGAGTGGGAAGTGTATGTGTGTGTGTGTGTTCGTGTAAGCGTGTGTGTGTGTGTGTGTGTGTGTGTGTGTGTGTGTGTGTGTGTGTCTGTGTGAGTGAGTGTGTGTGTGTGTGTGTGTGTGTGTGTGTGTGTGTGTGTGTGTGTGTGTGTGTGTGTGTGTGTGTGTGTGTGTGTGTGTGTGTGTGTGTGTGTGTGTGTTCGTGTGTGTGTGTGTATGTTTATGTATGTTTGTCTTTATATAATTGTGTTGATTGTTAGTATCCAAACATGAATCTCATATTAATAGAAGTTTATTCCCCTATAACCTTATTCCCTCAACGTAAACGCCCCAAGGTTTGCAGGCTCTAGAATCGACCTCGCTGATTGGTGGAGCCAGGACAGTTGCTGATTGGCTGGTCTTGCGTCTCATACAGCCAATCACTGACATGTGACGTCATTGATGCCAGCCAATCAACGACGCTAATGTAGGTGTCATTCTAACTTTAGCGTAAATAAAGAAACAAACTTTTCTAACCACAATTTTGTCTAAAAAACAACTACAAACCTGAAATTAAATGTATTTCTTATCATTCCCACGGGCAATCAGATTTATGTGATTAATTATTCAGTAATTAAAAAGCAAAATAACGAAAATCACGTATTAGAATTCATTGTAACTCCGCGTTCAATTTCCAAACAATAGATTTACATTATTCCAATAAAATTCAGAGTGTAAGAAAAAAGTGAGCTAAAAATATCGTTATGAAAGTATAACATTGAGTAGTTAAGAAATGTTTAAAAATACACTACAAAGCACGGGAACATTCTTGAAATCAGGATACATGGAAACATAAACTAACACTGACAATATACACTGACAAAAGGAAAGGTAAACATAATATATTCATTATCAACAGGAATACCAGCAACACCACGATAAACTAAGGCCCATCACATCTGCCCATTATTCACGTTAATATCAAAAGTACTGTATAAAATAACCAGCTCTGTTCGGACTGTTACTTTATAGTCCATTAATTTAACATAGAATGATTTACCTTCCCTCGCAGTAACTAAAATGATTACATGATTCAGTCTGCTTGAGCTGATTTTCATAATCTGCTAATGTATAGCCATGGGATATCCAACTATTTCCACCTGTATATTGGCATGCTGTTAATGCCTGATTTACATTTAAGATTGATTCCAAAAAGGTCAGGGTTAGGGGATGCAAGTTGACTTAATGGTGAAATTAATTAAACGCGATTGAAGATTCGCAAATCGTAAGGAATATTTTATGCAAATAATGATAATAGAGATGTTAATAATAGTAATGATGATGATGATAATAATGATAATAATAATAACGGTAATAACAATAGTAATAGTAATAATAATAATAATAATAATAATAATAATAACAAAATCAATAATAATAATAATGATAATAATAATAATAATAGTTATGATAATAAGAGTAACAATGATAACGATAATGATAATAATAATAATAGTTATAATAATAAGAGTAACAATGATAATGATAATGACAATGTATGAAAATGATTCAAAGTTGGTCCTACATCCATGTGGACGCAGGGAGCAAGTTCACTGAGGACCATGCTTACTAATCCGACATATGATGGGTTGGGTGGCCAGTTCCTTTCCGCCCCGACTTTGACCCCAACATGCTGACGTCAGTCGAGAGAGGCGCTGCCGGACGGGAACCCAGGACCCGACCTGTTACTGAGCTATGCCACTTGTTATGATAATGATTAGGATAATGATGATAATGTTAGTAGTAGTAATAACGGCGATTATGATAATAGTAGTAATAACGACAATTATGTTAATAATAATAATGATAATAGTATTAATAACGACAATTATGATATCAGTGATGATGATAATGTTAATGATAATGATTCTATCAATAATGAGGATGATAAAAAAATATTAGTTTCAATAAGATGGTGATGATGACAATGATAAGGATGATAACAGCACAACCGCAGTAATAATAAGGAATTAATAATTTTAACAAGGATTAAGGATGGTAATAACGATAACAGTGATAAAATCCATCCTTTAGTACTAACAGATATTACAGTAGAACATTACAATGGAATATACATCCAGCACTGAACGGAAATGATACAGTAATTTTAACATGGTATGACTGTTGGCAAGAAAGTGTATGGTAATGAAATGTGGCTTTACAAAACCGCAGAGTTGTGTACCTAATAAAGATGACCGATTCGTCTATACATACATATATATTCAAATATCTATATCTATATCTATCTCTTTCTCTCTCTCTCTACATATATATATCCATATATTATATATACATATATATACATACAGATATATATATATATATATATAATATATATATATATATATATATATATAATATATATATATTATATATATTATATATGCATATTAGTATATAATGTACAACATACATATACACACATTTATACAAGTATAGAGGGAATATATATGTTGTGTGCATATTATATATTATATATATATATAATATATATATGTGTGTGTGTGTGTGTGTGTGTGTGTGTGTGTGTGTGTGTGTGTGTTGTGTTGTGTGGTGTGTGTGTGTGCTGCGTGTGATTGATGATGATAATTGATGATGATAATGATGATGATTATGAATAGGATTATAATAGTAATGATGATGATAATAATAAGATAAATTAAAAGAATAATAACAAATATTAATGAATAAGGAAAATAATAATAATAATAATGATAAAAGGAACAGGAACAACAATGAAAGATACTAATGATAATAATAAACTGATAATGTATAGTAAATGATAATAAAGGAAATTAAACTAGGTCAGCGAGATTGCTAAAACGAGAACGCTACGGCTGGTACTTTCAAAACACTAGTCCCAATGACTAATAACATTGATGGTGATACTGATATTAATACTAGTTTTGCAAATAATCATGTTGGTAACAAGAACAGTAATAATGATACTGGTGTTAATATTGATAATGATATGCTGCTATGATGATAATGATAGAGCACTCTTGATAATAGAATCGTAATGATGATAATTGATAATAATGAATGACTATTGGTAGCATCCAATAATAACAGTAATGATGATGGTGATAATGACAATGAATGATAATGATATAATAATGACATAACATAAGGATAATATAGATAATGATGATAAAATATGAGTTATCACTACATTAGATAGATATATAGAATAGATAATTAATGATAGTAACGATAATGATAATGGTAACAATAATGATAGTAATAATTATGATAATGATATACGATTAATGATAATGAAAATATAATAATAAATGATAATGATAATGACAATGATAATGTTAATAATAATCATGGCAATTATGATGGTAATGATAATAATAGTAATAAAAGGGATGATGATAATGATGATAAAACAAGAGATAACAGTGATATTGATATTAACGATTATGATTAAAAAAATATGATAATAATGATAATGGTAATGATATCAATGATCAATGAGAAATTAAGTAATTATGATTGATGGTAGTAATGAATTAGGAACGATAATGTAATCATGATGATCATAAACCCAACAAAAATACAAAAAAAAAAAACAAACAAAAACAAAAACAAAACATGAACGAAATAGTAAACGAAACATGGCGCATCGTGTCCGTAGAGTTACTCTGGTATTTCACAAGCGAGTTTTCCCATGACTTCATAAATTTAATTAGTTTTGTTGGTTTGACGTTAAATACCACGAAAACTTGAAAACTCCTAAATATGTGAGCTCCAAATAGACCTTCAAATGAGCCGAATGGACATACAAGCTATTAAGTTTAAAGCACATTGACTAAAAAGTTATAGAATGGCTTTTTAAAAGTCCGTATCTATTTATGCATATATTTTTTCTCTTATTTTTCCTCCTGTTTTCATCTAAGAGAGAAGGGAACTGGAGGGTAAAACTAATAAAAACAACAACAAAGAAAAAAAAGAAACTGTTGTGCAATAACACTGGCGCTTGTAATGATGGTTAAATAATAAAAATAGCAATAATAGAAAACGGCTGGTTATATGATGGGGGAACTTGAACTCTT
>NW_020869111.1:57500-60000 GCF_003789085.1 Penaeus vannamei | reverse complement strand
CAAAGGAAGCGCGAGATCGTCCCTGGCACCAGAAGGTCAATCGAGGTCAAACTCATGCTCCCCCATTATCTGTATGCGATTCCTCGTGCATGGCCGTAGTGCATGGTGTTTGGGGGGGCATCGTGGCGACCGAGAGAAAGCGCATGGCGAGGCAGATCTAGCGCGCATGATTGTAGGGGAAGAGGGGCATCTCAGGAACAGTGAAAGAGGTGGATGAGAGGTCAACAAAACGGAGAATAGGTGGGGATATCGCTCTCTTTGTTGTCTGCTCTCTCTCTCTCTCTCTTTCTCTCTCTCTCTCTTTCTGGGAACGCGATACGGTGGAATTCAACAACACAAATACAACAACAGCTGGAGACAGACACCCACAAGTCGCTTCCTCTTCATACTTATGGAGATCTATGGCGAATTAATAATAACAATAAAAAACGTTGCTCTATGATTTGTTAGTCAAAGGGGTGAAGGGAGTCCTAACATTCCTTTTTTTTATTTCGTCTAATTAAGTTACTGGGGAAGGGTAGAGGGAGGGGACGATGACACGGAGGGGGAGGGGAAGCGACGAGGGGAGGGCTGAAGGGAGGGGAAGAGGTGAGAGGAGGGAAAAGAAGGTCACGAAAAGGGGGAGAGGGGCTTATACTATTTAATTCGGTCTACCATAAACAATACCCCAGTCTGCTTTCGTGACCTCGGCGGCTACCATTCAGAAGGGGTTGGGGGTGGGAGGGGGAATAATGTATTATGCTTCTCTGTTCACTTAAATCCTTCCTTCATTTTGTTTATTACATCCATTATGGTGATGCGTTTGGAATTGGTATTCCTTTTCAGCGCTATTACAGTTGATGTTATTCTTATCAACCATTACCATCACTATCCTCACTTCTTTCAACACTCATGATCACTGTCCTCACTACTTTCAACACTATCCTCACTACTTTCAGCACTATCCTCACTACCTTCAACACTATCCTCACTAATTTCAACACTATCCTCACTTCTTTCAACACTGTCATCATCACTATCCTCACTACTTTCAACACCATCATCATTCTCACTATTTTCCCCACTATCATTACCACCTTTGTTCTGAATGACTTCAATGCACCACACGGATCAAGTCTTCAGTCGGTCTTATACTGGGCGGTATAGAACCCAAAAATCGCAAAGTCCGAGACCCTCAACTCAAGCACCAGTGGACACTTCCTAAGTTCCGAAGGGTGATTTTGCCGAGAAAGAGACCTATAGGACAACCTAGTAATTCTTCGACCCTAAGGAGATCGACTGAGACCGTTTATAGGAAATTTTATCAGTATTATTATTATCATTATTTATTATTATATAGTAGTAGTTTAAGGCTTAGTCTATTCTTTATTCTTGCTCTTATTCTTATTACTATTCGTAGAGCATTATGAATATCATTGACATTATCATTATCGTTATTATCATCATTATCCATCTATTATTGTGCTATTAGTACTGTTATTTACTATTATCACTATTATCATATTATTATTATCATATTATTATTATCACTTCATTATTATCATTATTATTATACACTATCATTATTATCATTATTATTATCATTGTTACTATCATTACATTGATATTGATGTTATTTTACTCTTATCATCATTGCTATATATTTCTATCAATGATGTTTAATATCATCATAATCATATATCACACTGTATCAGTTACTTATTATCATCATTTTTTTTTAAGATTATCAGTATCAAAATTGTTAATCAAAAATCTCTAATTTTTTTTTATGTCATCATCACATAATCAATTAACGTTGTTATCATTGTCATCATCGTTTATCATAATTATCATTATTGTCATCAATCTTATCCTCATTATTATCATTACTATCATCACTATAATTTTTATTGCAATTATTCTCCTCATTATATTCATTGCCATTACTATCATTATTACTTATATTATCACTTTCATCATCGTGATCAGTATAATCAATATCATCATTATCAACTTTATCTTCGTCATTCAACCTTCTTATTAGTCTCCTCATGGTCATTTCTTTATTAATGTTACCATCACCACCACCATTATTTTCATTTTCTTAATATAGCCTTTATCATGGAATCATATTCTTGCACAGGTCTATTATTATGCCATTATTTCTGTTCTTCTTATTCTCTCTTTGCTATTACCTTTGTTCATATCAGTTCATTTCATCCTCTTCTTTCTTAAAGTTTTATCTCTTCCTTTTTTATCATGGACTAACAATGTTCTTTTCAGCCCCTTTGTGCCGATGATTCGTATCGCATTAAATAATTGTATCGCACGAGCGCACACGGGCACGCAGACATCTCTATGTATATACATACGTTACAACACGCACACAGACACGCACAGACATGTATTGTATTGGCAGGATACTACACACACAAATATACACCGCACCAGAGTCACATACACATATATATATACTATGATATATAATATATATATAAGTATTTCTATACTATTATTTATA
>NW_020869111.1:50000-52500 GCF_003789085.1 Penaeus vannamei | reverse complement strand
GGTCATCCCACATCAGGCAGAAAAAATGCCAGTCTTCTCTGAAGATTCAATTTTACTAGCTATACTTTTTGATCAAGTATTAAGTATACTCCTTTCCCCTCCCTCACGATCCTTCTTTTTCACTACATCCTCCCTTAACTTCGCATTTCATCATCATCCCGCTTGCGAGAGCACACCTCCCCGTTAACAACTCTCACTCCCGACTGTCTTCACCCTTGCCTCTCCTGCGCCCAAATCACTTCTATCCCGCGCGTCACCACATCTCTTGACCACCTACCCCACGCATTCATACTACGCGCATCACTCACGCCTCCTCGCCTTCTCTCGCTTTGATCATCCTCTCCTCCTTCCTCTCCTCCTTCATCCTTCCCACTCTGCATTATCCATCACACACTATCATCTTCAAGTACAGTCCTAATCCCTCCCCTTCCCTTCTCTCCACCATCTTTCCTCCTACCCCTCTTCACTCTCTCGCTTATTCCCCCTCGTCACTCTCCATATCTACACTTTCCCTCCACATATCCCCCTTGCCTCACATACCATCTCTCTCCCGCCTTCCGCACCCCTTCTCTCTCGGGCGCTTCCATTTCCGCATGCCATCCATGCTTTCCACACCTGTCCCTTACAGCTCGCCCTTCCTCCCCTACCACCATCCTCCTCCTTCCGCATTCGTCGACTATTCACCCCCTTCCATCTCCCCATACCTTCATACCGCCTTTTTCGTGGTGGTTCTCTTCCTTACCCCTTCCGCATCCATGACACACCATTCCCCTTTCCTCCTCCTCATCCTTTCCTTTCCCTCTTCCCGCTATCCCTTCCCATCCTCTGCCCTCAATTCCATCTTTGCCGAGACCTCTCCCCTTTCTCCTTCCTTCGCTACATACCTGGCTTCATACTCACCTTAATCTCCTTCCCCCCCTCGAATCCCGCCTATAACGTCGAGAGGGACGGCCATGCCACAGCCCACTCCCTCACTATATGATCTACGCCTGTCTCACCTGGCCTAGTCTAGATATCCTCTTGCATCCGAAGACGATCAATAAACACGCGTTTGATTAATGACGGGAGAAATTCGGCAGAGACTACTAAAAACGCGGTCCGTCCACAGCTCGCCGACCAGCCAAAGTCCGTACTGTCTGTGTAGGTTGGTATTCCTCCCGGCGGCTCGCTCCGCTGTGGGTTCGTCTGGAGAGATATATTTTGCTTATGTTTTAATCTTTTTCACGACACTTATGATTCTATATTTTTCTGTTTTATTCTTTTATTTTTTTTTTTTTTTTATTTATTTTTTTTATGTTTTTTTTTATTTTTAGTTTATTTTTTTTGAGAGTGGAAAGTGGAGTTTAGTGTATGTAAGTTGTGTGCTATTAGTGTGTGTGTGTGTGTGTGTTGTGTTGTGTTGTGTGTGTGTGTGTGTGTGTGTAGTGCTGTTAGTGATGGTGTGTGTTGTGTTGGCATCTAGGTTGTCACACTCTAGTTTGCCCTACTCGTAGGCGACTGATCGGTCGGGAGTTACTGTGAGATTGTTTAATATTCGCTTTTTCTTATTGTTTAAGTTGTTAGAGCGTGGTCTATTTTCTTCTTTTCACTTGACTTATCTGCTTGCTCGCCTCGTAATTCTGTCTTTCCTACTTGTGTGTCTGTCGTACATACATCACACAAATCAACACAACACATCAACATCACACAGCAGAAACAGGCGAAATGGAGGCTATTACGCACAGCACACGAATACAACGCGCGCACTTATCAGTTATGTGCCATACATACATGTGCATACTCACGACACACACGAGCGCACTAGAATACACACATATTCCATCACGACACAATACAGGTGCAGCACCACACACACACACATCACACATAACATACGACCACACAACGATATATACTAACCATAAATATAAATATTATTAATGATATGATTATTATTATAATATATAATAAATATACAAAATTACAATATAAAATATGCCTACCTCTCTATAATCTTGCTCTGATGAGTGTGTATGATGTATGTGGATATATCATACAGCGCATATGCATACACATACACGCTATCTCCCTTTCATACAACCACACTAAACACATATAATATAATATATATATATATATACTACTCAAGCTATATAATATCACTGGTATAGTAATGATTAGGATAGATATATCTATTCAATGTTTATGACCTAAGTTATATATGAGTATATATCTCATAAAGTATTACCATACTGTTATCGTATATATCCCTATTATGGTAATATATAGCAGTATATAGTATAGGATACTATATAATAATATATAATACCTAATATTAATACACTGGTAGGCATTACAACGAGCATACAATCACTCTATTAATATCAAATGGCTATTCCTAGTATAAGCTAAATATTAATACTATTATTATATATATACTCACTCACTCACTACTACTACTCGTACGTATACATATTATATATATGTGTGTGTGTGTGTGTTGTGTGTGTGTGTGTGTGTG
>NW_020869111.1:27500-40000 GCF_003789085.1 Penaeus vannamei | reverse complement strand
AAGGCGTGAAGTGTAGAATGAAGTGTAGGGAGAAGTGGAAAAGGGGGTTGGGGTGTGGGAGTAGTCGAAAACAGTGGTAAGGAGAAAGGATGAAGTAGGAAGGGAGTAGAAAGAATTGATAAGAAAAAGAATGGAGGAGAGGAGGGAGATAACAAGAGCAAGAAGAAGAAGAGAGGGAAGAAGCATAAGCAAGAAAGAGGGATGATAAAAGTAGGTGAAGGATAGAGATGAAAGGATAGGCTATACGGACAGATGGATAGGGGGCTTAGAGGGGGGGGGGGAGTGAAAAGGGTAAAGGAAGTGTGAATAAAGGAAGAGGTAAGCAAAAGAGAAAAGGAAAGATAAAAAAGTACAAAGGAAGGGAAAGGGAAGACGTATAAAAGAAGAGGGTGGATTGGGTTACGAAGAGGAAGTAAAGAAAAAAAAAAGAATCAAAAGGGGAGGAGGAGGATAGGAGGAGAAGCTAAGAAGGAGGGAAAGAAGAAAAAAGGAGGAAAGAGTGCTGGGATGGAGGGAGGAAGGGAGGGAGGGGAGGAGGGAGGAAGGGAGGCAGGGAAGGAGGGAGGAGGGAGGGAGGGAACAGGGAAGGAGAGAAGGAAGGAAGGAGGATAGGAAGGAAGGAGGAAGGGGGGAGGGAAAAGGGGAGGTAGTAAAGAAGGAGAGAAGGATGGAGGGAAGGAAGGGAGGGAGGCAAGGAGGGAGGGAAGGAATGAGGGAAGAAGGGAGGTAGTAAAGATAGGCCTACTTAAGCCCAAATTCGGACCAACGGCAACAAACCATCGATATTACGGTTACCATGGCGACCGGACAAGAGCCTGGACAGGGGAGAAATATGTCCAACTTGCATCATACCGTGTTTGACCTCGCCTGACCTCGCCCCGTGCCCGGAGATACTAATAACGGATGCCGCGGATTCTTGGCCCAGGATGACCGCCGAACTTCATACAGTGACAAGTTATCATTACGGGCAACAGAGGGAGGGAGGGGGGAAGGGGGAAGGGGGAAGGGGGAGAGGGGGGAGGGAGGAAGGGGGATGGGGAGCGAAGGGGGGGGGAGGGGGATGGGAGCGAAGGGAAGAAGAGGAGAGGGGAGCGAAGGGGGGGGGGGGAGCGGGGAAGGGGGCGAAAGGGGGAAGAAGAGAAGAGGCGGAAGGGTGAGGGGGGAAGGGAGAAAGGGTGAGGGGGAAGGGGGGAGTGGGTGAGGGGGGGCAGAGGGAAAGGGGAAGGGGGGAAAAGGGGTGAGGGGGAAGGGGGAAAGGGGAAGGTGGAGGAGGGGTAATTGAGGGAGAGGAGGAGAGGCAGGAGAGTAAAGAGGGGGATAGGTAAGGATGAAGTGGGTGAGAAGGGGAGAGATGTGTTAGGAAGGAAAGAGGGAGAGTGAGTAGAGAGAGGAGGGAAGGGGGGGGGAGATGAAGGAAAGGGGGAGGAGGGTAGGAAGGGAGGTTAGATAAGGATGGGGAAGGAGAAAGGGAGAGGGAATGAATACGGGAAAGGTGAGGGTGAGGGGATTGGGGAAGGGAGGTCGATGGGTAAGGGAAAAGGGAGGTGGAGATGAGGAAGAGGAATAGGTAAGAGAGTGAGGGAATAGGGAGAGTGAAGGATAGGTAAGTATGAGGAAGGGGAGAGGTGAGTTAAGAAGGTGAAGGATGGGTAAATGTAGAAAGGGGGAGGAGGAGGGGGGGGGTAGGAGAGGGAGAGGTGTTGGATATTAAAAGCGCTTCGATAAAGATGGCGATTAATAACTTAATATTAAACACTCAATATAATGTCTATTAAAAGCATATTTTACTTGCTTCCTATAAAAAGGAAAGAAAAAAAGGGAGAGAAAAAAAGAGAACATGATAAAAAAACACGAAAAGTAAAATAAGAAAATTTACATCTTCCCATTTTTAAAAATAAATATATCTCCTAATTCATTCAGTATCTTAAATATCCACAAAATACCATAAAAATACCCCAAGAATGGCAACAAAAAACATCGACTCATAAAAAAAATAATCTGCACAAATTCCCCCCCCCTACTTAGCAGCAAACAATAAATAAGATGGATAATTAACACATTTTTCACATCTTAATAAGGGACATTTAGGTTAATGCCTTATTAATAACGATATATTTCCGAAATTGATTTACCTGTGGGCTATCAAGGCGCAGATTTCTCTTAAAAAATCTATCCTGTTTTATAAATTGTATAAGAATATTTGTAACTGGATAACTGATCTGAAAAAGGAATAATAGGAAAAGGAGAAATGGAGAAACGATGAATATAGATGTTTAGGAACAAAGTAAGCCGATGATGACAGAGCAATCTCGAAAGCATTTAGGAATAATACAGAAGGGAAGCACACTAACACATGCACATATATACAGATTCACAGGCAAATCCACACCCACATCCACACACACACACACACACCCACGCCTACACACACGCACACACACACACACACACACACACACACACACACACACACACGCACACACACACAAACACACACACCCACACCCACACCCACCCACACCCACACACACGCACACACACACATATATATACATATACACACACATATACATACACAGTTAAAGCTAAATGCTCTGACAGCTGGTTCGAGTCCGATCATGCGACGACAAAAGTATATACAGTCAAGCGCAAGTGTCACAGATGAAGTCGCCGCCGGGCATCTGAATTTCCGCCTCCAAAAAGCTCTGAATCTTCTTCGCCTCCAAGGGGAAGGTCGAGCATCTGAATCCGATCTGAATCTTCTTCGCCTGTCGAGCATCTGAATCTTCTTCGCCTCCAAGGGGAAGGTCGAGCATCTGAATCTTCTTCGCCTCCAAGGGGAAGGTCGAGCATTGAATCTTCCCTCCAAGGGGAAGGTCGAGCATCTGAATCTTCTTCGCCTCCAAGGGAAGGTCGAGCATCTGAATCTTCGCCTCCAAGGGAAGGTCGAGTCTGAATCTTCTTCGCAAGGGGAGGTCGAGCATCTGAATCTTCGCCTCCAAGGGGAAGGTCGAGCATCTGAATCTTCGCCTCCAAGGGGAAGGTCGAGCATCTGAATCTTCGCTTCCAAGGGGAAGGTCGAGCATCTGAATCTTCTCGCCTCCAAGGGAAGGTCGAGCATCTGAATCTTCTTCGCCTCCAAGGGAAGGTCGAGCATCTGAATCTTCTTCGCCTCAAGGGAAGGTCGAGCATCTGAATCTTTCGCCTCCAAGGGGAAGGTCGAGCATCTGAATCTTCTTCGCTCCAAGGGGAAGGTCGAGCATCTGAATCTTCGCCTCCCAAGGGGAAAGGTCGAGCATCTGAATCTTCTTCGCCTCCAAGGGGAAGGTGAGCATCTGAATCTTCGCTCCAAAGGGAAGGTCGAGCATCTGAATCTTCTTCGCCTCCAAGGGAAGGTCGAGCATCTGAATCTTCTTCGCCTCCAAGGGAAGGTCGAGCATCTGAATCTCTTCGCCTCCAAGGGGAAGGTCGAGCATCTGAATCTTCTTCGCCTCCAAGGGGAAGGTCGAGCATCTGAATCTTCGCCTCCAAGGGGAAGGTCGAGCATCTGAATCTTCGCCTCCAAGGGGAAGGTCGAGCATCTGAATCTTCTTCGCCTCAAGGGGAAGGTCGAGCATCTGAATCTTCTTCGCCTCCAAGGGGAAGGTCGAGCATCTGAATCTTCTTCGCTCCAAGGGGAAGGTCGAGCATCTGAATCTTCTTCGCCTCCCGAGCATTTGAATCTTCTCGCTCCAAGGAAGGTCGAGCATCTGAATCTTCTTCGCCTCCAAGGGAAGGTCGAGCATCTGAATCTCTTCGCCTCCAAGGGAAGGTCGAGCATCTGAATCTTCTTCGCCTCCAAGGGGAAGGTCGAGCATCTGAATCTTCTTCGCTCCAAGGGGAAGGTCGAGCATCTGAATCTCTTCGCCTCCAAGGGGAAGGTCGAGCATCTGAATCTTCGCCTCCAAGGGAAGGTCGAGCATCTGAATCTTCTTCGCCTCCAAGGGGAAGGTCGAGCATCTGAATCTTCGCTCCAAGGGGAAGGTCGAGCATCTGAATCTTCGCCTCCAAGGAAGGTCGAGCATCTGAATCTTCGCCTCAAAGGGAAGGTCGAGCATTGAATCTTCTTCGCTCCAAGGGGAAGGTCGAGCATCTGAATCTTCTTCGCAAGGGGAAGGTCATGAATCTTCGCCTCGCAAGGTCGAGCATCTGAATCTCTTCGCCTTCGCATCTGAATCTTCGCCTCCAAGGGGAAGGTCGAGCATCTGAATCTTCTTCGCCTCCAAGGGGAAGGTCGAGCATCTGAATCCTCGCCTCTAAGGGGAAGGTCGAGCATCTGAATCTTCGCCTCCAAGGGAAGGTCGAGAATTCTTCGCCTCCAAGGGGAAGGTCGAGCATCTGAATCTTCTTCGCTCCAAGGGGAAGGTCGAGCATCTGAATCTCTTCGCCTCCAAGGGAAGGTCGAGCATCTGAATCGCCTCCAAGGGGAAGGTCGAGCATTTGAATCTCTTCGCCTCCAAGGGGGGTCGAGCATCTGAATCTTCTTCGCCTCCAAGGGGAAGGTCGAGCATCTGAATCTCTTCGCCTCCAAGGGGAAGGTCGAGCATCTGAATCTTCTTCGCCTCCAAGGGAAGGTCGAGCATCTGAATCTTCTTCGCCTCCAAGGGGAAGGTCGAGCATCTGAATCTTCTTCGCCTCAAGGGGAAGGTCGAGCATCTGAATCTTCTTCGCCTCCAAGGGGAAGGTCGAGCATCTGAATCTTCGCCTCCAAGGGGAAGGTCGACATCTGAATCTTCGCCTCCAAGGGAAGGTCGAGCATCTGAATCTTCTTCGCCTCCAAAGGGAAGGTCGAGCATCTGAATCTTCTTCGCTCCAAGGGGAAGGTCGAGCATCTGAATCTTCTCGCCTCCAAGGGAAGGTCGAGCATCTGAATCTTTGCCTCCAAGGGGAAGGTCGAGCATCTGAATCTTCTTCGCCTCCAAGGGGAGGTCGAGCGAATCTTCGCCTGGGAAGGTCGAGCATCTGAAATCTTCCTCCAAGGGGAAGGTCGAGCATCTGAATCTTCGCAAGGGGAAGGTCGAGCATCTGAATCTTCTTCGCCTCCAAGGGAAGGTCGAGCTGAATCTTCTTCGCCTCAAGGGGAAGGTCGAGCATCTGAATCTTCTTCGCCTCCAAGGGGAAGGTCGAGCTGAATCTTCTTCGCCTCCAAGGGAAGGTCGAGCATTGAATCTTCGCCTCCAAGGGGAAGGTCGAGCATCTGAATCTTCGCCTCCAAGGGGAAGGTCGAGCATTTGAATCTTCTTCGCCTCCAAGGGGAAGGTCGAGCATCTGAATCTTCTTCGCCTCCAAGGGGAAGGTCGAGCATCTGAATCTTCTTCGCCTCAAGGGGAAGGTCGAGCATCTGAATCTTCTTCGCCTCCAAGGGAAGGTCGAGCATCTGAATCTTCTTCGCCTCCAAGGGGAAGGTCGGGGGGAAGGTCGAGCATCTGAATCCAAGGGGAAGGTCGAGCATCTGAATCTCTTCGCCTCCAAGGGGAAGGTCGAGCATCTGTTCGCCTCCAAGGGAAGGTCGAGCATCTGAATCTTCGCCTCCAAGGGGAAGGTCGAGCATTTGTCGCCTCCAAGGGGAAGGTCGAGCATCTGAATCTTCGCTCCAAGGGGAAGGTCGAGCATCTGAAATTCTTCGCCTCCTCGAGCATCTGAAGCCTCCAAGGGGAAGGTCGAGCTGAATCTTCTTCGCCTCCAAGGGGAAGGTCGAGCATCTGAATCTTCTTCGCCTCCAAGGGAAGGTCGAGCATCTGAATCTTCTTCGCCTCCAAGGGAAGGTCGAGGAATCTTTCTTCGCCTCCAAGGGGAAGGTCGAGCATCTGAACTTCTGAATCTTCGCCTCCAAGGGGAAGGTCGAGCATCTGAATCTTCTTCGCCTCCAAGGGAAGGTCGAGCATCTGAATCAAGGGAAGGTCGAGCATTGAATCTTCGCCTCCAAGGGGAAGGTCGAGCATCTGAAACCAAGGGAAGGTCGAGCATCTGAATCTTCTTCGCCTCCAAGGGGAAGGTCGAGCATCTGAATCTCTTCGCTCCAAGGGGAAGGTCGAGCATCTGAATCTTCTTCGCCTCCAAGGGGAAGGTCGAGCATCTGAATCTTCTTCGCCTCCAAGGGGAAGGTCGAGCATCTGAAAGGGAAGGTTCGAATCTCCTCCAAGGGAAGGTCGAGCAATCTGAATCTTCGCCTCCAAGGGGAAGGTCGAGCATCTGAAGCCTCCAAGGGGAAGGTCGAGCATCTGAATCCAAGGGGAAGGTCGAGCATCTGAATCTTCTTCGCCTCCAAGGGGAAGGTCGAGCATCGAATCTTCTTCCTCCAAGGGGAAGTCGAGCATCTGAAGCCTCCAAGGGAGGTCGAGAATCTTCTTCGCCTGAAGGTCGAGCATCTTCTTCGCCTCCAAGGGAAGGTCGGGGGGGAAGGTCGAGCATCTGAATCTTCTTCGCCTCCAAGGGGAAGGTCGAGCATCTGAATCTTCGCCTCCAAGGGGAAGGTCGAGCATCTGAATCTTCTTCGCCTCCAAGGGGAAGGTCGAGCATCTGAATCTCCTTCGCCTCCAAGGGGAAGGTCGAGCATCTGAATCTTCGCCTCCAAGGGGAAGGTCGAGCATCTGAATCTTCGCCTCCAAGGGGAAGGTCGAGCATCTGAATCTTCCTCCTCGAGCATCTGAATCTTCTTCGGGGAAGGTCGAGCATCTGAATCTTCTCTCGCCTCCAAGGGGAAGGTCGAGCATCTGAATCTCTTCGCCTCCAGGGGAAGGTCGAGCATTCTGAATCCAGGTCGAGCATCTGAAATCCAAGGTCGAGCAATCTTTCGCCTCCAAGGGAAGTCGAGCATCTGAATCTTCTCGCCTCAAGGGGAAGGTCGAGCATCTGAATTCTTCGCTTCCAAGGGGGAAGGTCGAGCTGAATCTTCGCCTCCAAAGGGAAGGTCGAGCATCTGAATCTTCTTCGCCTCCAAGGGGAAGGTCGAGCATCTGAATCTTCTTCCCTCCAAGGGGAAGGTCGAGCATCTGAATCTCGCCTCCAAGGGGAAGGTCCTGAATCTTCGCTCCAAGGGAAGGTCGAACATCTGAATCTTCTAGGAAGGGCATCCGGTCAGGCAAGGGTGGCGATGCTAGACAACTGATCAAGAAGTCTGTGTCCTGCAGTGGAAAGAAAGGTGGAATAATAATAATGACAAAGGGAATAATAATGATAATAACAATAATAATAATGATAATGATAGTAATAGTAATGATAATAATGATAATGATAATAATGATAATAATGATAATAATACTAATAATGATAATAATACTTATAATGATAATAATGATGATAGTAATCAATAGTAGTAATAAAAATAATTATGATAATATATTGTTCGTAAGAAAACACTGTAGAAGGGGAAATGAGTTTCCGTTTTCCTATAATTGAGAAATGAGATTTTTTTTTTTCTCAAAAACATTACCAAATGAAAGCATTTCTAAAATCGTATTGTGGTTTCGACCGATTTTCTTTGTTTTTTCCACGTTAATTCTATATTCCATAATCGAAATCAGTTTTCTTATATCATATTTGAAAGAGCTGATTTAGTTTTTCGTTATGGTTTCGAATACCTTATTTTAAAGATTCGAATCCCGCTGTCACCGGAATCGTATATCTTACGATTCGGACGTCATTTTCTCCTTAAGGCTTTTTTACTTGTCCGTCGCAAACACGTATTCACTGAAATCTATATTTAGCCTCCTTGACGAAGACTCGAACCCTTCTCACAGGAGAGCAGACGCGAACCACTACACCCTCGACGTAAAAAAGTATGCGTAGTTGGTTCGTTCTGCTCTCACTGGTGCTTGCGTGGGTTCGAATTCTCGTCGGGGAAGGTACATAACTTTCTATATATAATGTGTAATTGCATTCTCCCATCTTACGTATTCATGCATTTTTTTTCTTTTAGAGAACAGGCTTCCCTCTCAGCAAGTACGTTGTTTTTACTCCCTTTTCGCAAACACAATTGTGCAATTTTATTTTCTCTTGACTCCTTTTCAAACAATTCCTCATAGTTGCTGTATTGCGAAACAGGCATGCAATTTCACAAAGTATATTCAAACGAAAACTTTCAGAGCTGCGATTTGCTTCTTAATGTTGTCAATATTCAACAATTACACTCTGACTCGAAACCTTTCGAAACGCGAAGCATGACTTTTCTACCCTTCTGACCCCAAGTATTTCTATCTACGTTTTTCTCCCTCATTTTAAAAGTCCGACAGTGTTCCCCCGTCGAAGACAAAGTGGTTCTGCCTGACCTACGGTTTCTTAAACGGCGGAGCTGGCCTTGTCTCAGCTTTAAGATATTTCGATATGAAGCAATTTCTCTTTTCGGGCTTCGACCCTTGGCGGCTCTCTCCGTTGGACATTTATTTCGTTTAAATGTTTATTTGGTGATATTTTCGGTTGTATGTATTTTTTTCTTTATTTTTTTCTTTTCATTATTCCTGTCTGTCTATTTACACATCTGATTTGTTTTTTTTTTCTTATATTTATATTTATCTAGCGTAGGTTTTACACTTGGAGTTGTCCAGCTGTAAAGAAAAATGTACATGAGAAATTGTTTCGAAATAGAAAGCTCATGTTCTCTTCAACATTCGCGTGAAAGCTGGGATTCAGCCTGTTTTGATACGTATTGTTAATTGTTTGATGTCAGCTTATCCAAGAGATATAAAATTTTTGAAATACTATTATTCAGTTTCTATTTAACTCACATACACACACAGACACACACACACACACACACACACACACACACACACACACACACACACACACACACACACTCAAAGCTAGTTTGCTTGTATATTCGCTTTATTATTTTTCATTCATCTTTCTTCAGAAATTTGTCCGTTTATTCTCATGTTCATAGAGACATCCATGAATCCATTTGATGTAGGAAAATATATCCTTTCTCCTTTAAATCTGTCCAAAAGAAAAACATAAAATAAATACATATTCACTCAGGCATTTCAAAAAACCTTTTCCATCTCCGCCTTCTAAGCAAATTATGTACACTTTATCATGCGAATAATAAAGATAATTACTTCCAGCGTTCCATCACTATTAGCGTCTGCAGAGGGAGAGCCCGTCTGAAGGAGCTAACTGTCTGGAGATGCAAGCGGGCGTTGCGATGCCATTGCAAACACAGTGAGATATCTCGGGAGTTTGTTGTTTACAGGACACGCGAATGGGGAGCTTTCTCATGAAAATTATTTCGCAGCGAAAACCCTACTCATAATGTGTCTCGGTGCAATCAGTATAAAAGCTATAATCGGTCTTGTGTGGGGGACTTGAGGGAGGGAAGGGGGAGAAGGGAGAGGGGGAGGGGGAAAGGGGGGGAGGGGAGGGGAGGGAGGAGGGAAGGGGAGGGAGAGGGAGGGAGGGGGGAAGGGAAGGGGGGAAAGGGAGGGAGAGGGAGAGGGAGGGGCGAAGGGGACAGATTCCTTCGGGTCCTAAGCTTATTATCATCCTTATTTATTGGAGATTATTGCGATTGTCATGCGTGTCTTTTTTTTCTTCTTCTTCCATTCTTGCTTTACGTGAGGGACATTAAAGAGGGGATCCGTTTTAGCAATGTCGCCGTTCCGAGATGCGCATTTCCATACATCTGATATGCTGCAGGAAATGAGGAATTTGCTGACGTGGTTTAACTAAAGAATATATCTCTATTAGTCTTCTTTATTCCCTTTTCGAGGTTTTGCTTAATATTTCGTTCTTCCTCCATACTAACAACATGTTAAGCAAAAAATATTCTACGTTCTCTAATCCTTCTGTTTCTTTCTCTTATTCTTGTCTCTGTTATCACTAACTTTATCTTCTCTCTCCCCCCCCCCTTTATTGTAATGAAATGAGGTTTTGCTTATTATTTCGTTCTTCCTCCATACGAACAACACTTGCGCAAAAATGATTCTACGTTCTTTAATCCTTCTGTTTCATTCCCTTATCCTTGTCTCTTTTATCACTAACTTTATCTTCTCCCCCCACCCACCCTTTATCTGCCTTATTTTCATTATCTTCTTGAAATAATGAATGGCGTATGCTATTTTTTTTTTTTTTTTTTTTTGCAAACATCCGGATAAAAAGAGTTTGGGGGGGGGGCACTTACAGCTAAGAATGGCCTGATACTTTTCCAATGTGTGATATCAATGCCCCCTGATTGGTAACCGATAAGTCGTGAGTTTCAGATAGAATATTGATGCGCGTTTTTTCGTCTTTTTATTCTCAGTTTTATATAAATCTATTTTTTGTTTAATGGAATTAGGATATGTTAAAAAAAATTCTAAGCGTTGTATGATGGTGTGTTGAAACGAGATCTGTTCTATGTACGAAAATATTGAATGGATTTATTTTCACAATTCGAATGTGTTTCCGAAGTTTTTTTATGAGTTCGGAATATCGAAAAAAAAAGCCAAAGCAACAGTAACATTATATGATGGATTGTGATTTCAACATTACGGATCTGCATAACGGTATTGCAACTACTCTTACACATGATGATTATCGTCATCATCTTCATCATTTTATCACTATGATGATGATGATGATGAGGGTCATGATCATCATTCATCATCATCATTGTCATCATCATCATCATCATCAATCTTCATCATCATCATCTCATCATCATCATCATCATCATCGTCATCATCATCATAATGAAAAAAAGTATAATCCATAGAGTTTATGTAGACGCTACAATAACGTGGCTTTAGTATGTAAATCTATGTACCTACATGCATCATACATACATATGTGCACACACATGCTCGGGTGTATCTGTGTGTCAAAATGAGATTGCGTGAACACACACAACACACACATTATATGTATGTGTGTGTGTGTATGTGTGTATATGTAATATATATGTATATATATGTATATATATATATATATATATATATATATATATATATATATATATATATATATATATATACACACACACACACACATACATATATATACATACATACATACATACATACATATATATACATATATATATATATATATATATATATATATATATATATATATATATATATATATATATATATATATATATATGTATGTATGTATGTATAAGACACTCATGCGAGTTCGAAAACAGTCACGAATTTCGACGAAGGAAAGTAATGAATCTATATTCTTAGAAACACGGTAGATATCAATTAAGTTTGCTATACAAATTATGATATCCCTGTGACTCCTTTTGATGTCGAATGCTCAAGACAATATCCTCAGTGATTGACGTGAGAAGCGCTGATCTCTATAGAGGCATCCAAACCACCCTCTTCGTTATGTGTCTTGGAAGGGAAGGTATTGTCAACATCTAGGGGGACAAAATTTTTCACTTCTCCTAAAGTAGTTTTTTTTTCTCTTCAAAACCTACTTTAGGAGAAAAAGAAAAATTATTTCGTCCAGGCCTCTTACTTTTCCATAACTTGCAGGACCATCATGAGCTTTATTAAAAGAAAATTGTATATTTAAAACCAACATACCCGGGAGTTACACTATGGCAATTCCCAATCTGTCAGATGTTAATTCCTATTTTTCTGCCTAAACCAACATCAATAACATAATCCTTGTCAATCTTATGACGCATCGCTGACCAAAACCACGTGACTCTGATTATCAGGGGGTCAAGGCAAGTCAGTCAAGTATTTGCACCTCAAGTTCATCTGCTTGAATCAATTTTTCTCGTCCATTTTGGCTTCGCTCAATTCCCCTGTTTCTTAGAGATGCGAGAAGGTAAAGGAAGAGAAGAAAATGTTGTCTCTTATTTCAATAATTTCTTGTCAATTTCTTCCTTGTAAACCGAAGACAACAGCAGAGGCATATGACTATTACTGCCGCTGCTAGCTCTAATGAGAATGATAAAAGGTATTAGAAAAAGATGAAAGTATTAAAATCATGAAAATATCTCGACTACTGCTGATATTTCTGCTTGCAAGATACTGCTTTCAGAATGGCGTATTCTAAGAATTCGTTAAACAAATCCTGCTGGAGAAACCTCATCGAATGTAAGCTGATCTAGGTTTCGACGTATCTTGTATCTCTTCATATTAGTTATCTCGTGTATGTGAGCACCATCTGATCCATTGTTATGAAACTATTATTATTACTTTACGAATTATTCTCATCAATATTCAGAACACACATACACACACACACACACACACACACTGACACACACACACACTGACACACACACACACACACAGTGACACACACACACAATGACACACACACTGACACGAAACATTTACTAGGTCAGACATCAAATATTTGCATAGCTCTCTCAAGTCTACGCAAAACGAATATGTGATTTTATCTTACATACTCTCCTAAGTAATATGAGTTTATTCTTTTCATTTAAGGATGTAATTATCATTTGAATTAGTGCAGATATCAAAGGACACGATATGGATTTGTAATTACATGGACGA
>NW_020869111.1:10000-22500 GCF_003789085.1 Penaeus vannamei | reverse complement strand
AAATGGAAGACGTCAGGCACTGTCTCTCTTTCGGTCTCGTTTTCCTCCCATTTTCAATCTTTCATCTTGTCTAAATCCTTCTTTTCTCTCTCTCTCTCTTTCTTTCTCTTTTTCACTCTCTTTTTGCTCCCGATTTCCATCCTTCAACTTCAAATTCCTCTTTTCTCTTCTATCTCTCTCTTTCTCTATTTCCCTTTCTCTTTCCTTCTATCTCCAGCCGCGTCTTCTCCAAATTCTTTCTTTACTCCTCGCTCTCTTATTCTCTCTCTTTCCTTTTCTATCTCCCTCTTTATCCTTCTGCGCGGCGATTCTGACCTGGCCTTGTCTCCTTTCTGA
The DNA here is from genome assembly GCF_003789085.1 of Penaeus vannamei. Lineage (NCBI taxonomy): Eukaryota > Metazoa > Arthropoda > Malacostraca > Decapoda > Penaeidae > Penaeus > Penaeus vannamei. The sequence goes on along the minus strand of NW_020869111.1, from coordinate 22,164 downwards.
ATGCTATCCGCCATTTTCTCTAGTTTCTTCTATTCTTCTCTCTCTCTGTTTCTCTTTCTTTATCCAACCGCCAGATTCGCCTTTTCTGTTTTTTTCTCTTTTTCTCCCTTTCCTTTTCTGTCTCATTCTCTAATCTTCTCCCCATTCTTCTCTCCTCTCTCTCTTTTTCCCCTACTTTCTCATTGTCTAATCTTCACCCCATACTTCTTCTCTCCTCTCTCTCTCTCTCCTTCCCACCCGACCTTGTCTTGTCTCTCTTTCCCATTCTTTCTCCTTGCCACCCGACCTTGTCTTCTTCCAACAGCCATCCACCATTTTCTCTTAATTCTTCAATTCTTCTCTCTCTCTGTTTCCCTGTTTGTATTCTCTCTCTCCCATTCTTTCTCCTTCCCACCCGAAGTTGTCATCTTCCAACCGCCTTTCACCATTTTCTCTACATTCTTCTATTCTCTCTCTCTCTGTTCCCTGTTCTGTTTCCTGTTTTGTATCTCTCTCTCTCTCTGTTTCCCTGTTTGTATTTTCTCTCCTCTCTGTTTCCCTTTTTGTATTCTCTCTCTCTCTCTCCTCTCTCTCTCTCTCCCATTCTTTCTCCTTCCCACATTACCCTGTCATCTTCCAACTGTCATCTCTACATTCTTCTATTTTCTCTCTCTGTTTCCCGTTTGTAAGTCTCTCTCTCTCTCTGTTTCCCTGTTTTGTATTCTCTCTCTCTCCTCTGTTTCCCTGTTTGTATCTCTCTCTCTCTCTCTGTTTCCCTGTTTGTATTCTCTCTCTCTCCCTTTCTTTCTCCATCCCACCCGACCTTGTCATCTTCCAACAGCCATCCACCATTTTCTCTTAATTCTTATATTCTTATATCTCTCTCTGTTTCCCTGTTTCTTCCAACCGCCATTTCTACATTCTTCTATTTTCTCTCTCTGTTTCTCTGTTTGATTCTCTTTGTTGTATTCTCCTCTCTCTCTCTGTTTCCCTTTTTGTATTCTCTCTCTCTCTCTCTGTTTCCCTGCTTGTATTCTCTCTCTCTCCCTTTCTTTCTCCTTCCCACCCGACCTTGTCATCTTCCAACCGCCATTTCTACATTCTTCTATTTTCTCTCTCTGTTTCTCTGTTTGTATTCTCTCTCTCTCTGTTTCCCTGTTTGTATCTCTCTCTCTCTCTCTGTTTCCCTTTTTGTATTCTCTCTCTCTCTCTCTCTCTGTTTCCCTGCTTGTATTCTCTCTCCCTTTCTTTCTCCTTCCCCACCCGACCTTGTCATCTTCCAACAGCCATCCACCATTTTCTCTTAATTTTTCTATTCTCATATCACTCTGTTTTCCCTGTTTGTATTCTCCTCTCCCATTCTTTCTCCTTCCCACCCGAAGTTGTCATCTTCCAACCGCCTTTCACCATTTTCTCTACATTCTTCTATTCTTCTCTCTCTCTGTTTCCCTGTTTGTATTCTCTCTCTCTCTGTTTCCCTGTTTGTATCTTCTCTCCTTCCCACCCCTTGTCATCTTCCAACCGCCATTTCTACATTCTTCTATTTTCTCTCTCTGTTTTTCTTGTATTCTTCTCTCTCTCTCTCTGTTTCCCTTTTTGTATTCTCTCTCTCTCTCTCTGTTTCCCTGCTTGTATTCTCTCTCTCTCCCTTTCTTTCTCCTTCCCACCCGACCTTGTCATTCCAACAGCCATCCACCATTTTCCTTATTCTTCTATTCTTATATCTCTCTCTGTTTCCCTGTTTGTATTCTCTCTCTCTCCCTTTCTTTCTCCTTCCCACCCGACCTTGTCATCTCCCAACCGCCTTTCGCCAGCTCATTAGATATGCGAGATTCCACTTCTTTTCCGAGTTGGCGGCAAGTTTGACAAGTTCTCTGTAGAATGGCTGAAACCTGATGAAAATCCTGTCTTGCCTAATTAGGGAAAGTTATTGACTAGCAACCCGCTGGCTGATTAGTGAAGAGGGGGGGGGAGAGGGACTTGTGGCAAAGCGAAAGCCACAGGGGGAATTAGCCTTTATAGCTAAGTCTCTCTTGAATGGACGCTTAAAGCTTTTTTTTTTTTTTTTTTTTTTTTTTTTTTTGACTTATCACTGGGTGGAAGTGAAATGAAGCTGTTGGTTTCATTGCGTCACTTATTGAGAAGCGAATCATATTTCATCTATTCATGAGGTCAGATTAATGGGAACAGTATTGATTATGATCATTATCATTTATGACACTTTTTGGCAGGCAGAATCGGATCTCTCTTTCTCTCTTTCTGTCTACTTGTCTGGTTTTCGGCCTCCTCCTCTCTCTCTCTCTCTTTGCATGTCTATCTGCCCACTTTCTCTCTCTCTATCTCTATCCCCCTCGCTCTTCTCTGTCTTTCCCTCCCTCTATCTATCTCTATCCCTCCCTCTCTCTTTCCCTCCATCTCTCTCTATTTATCTATCTATCAATCTCTATCCCTCCCTCTCTCTATCTCCTCCTTTTAGAGTTATCATTATCACAACGATAATGACATTAATGATAAAGCCCTAACCAGTAAATCGTTGTGATAATCCAATAGTTTAACAGAAAGTAAAAAACAAAACAAAAAACAATAAAAAGTAGTCAATCAAACAAAACAGACAAAAAATAAATAGAGCAAAAAGACAAAGACAGGAATGAATAAATAAAACAAAATACGACAAATCTAATCCTCGTTTCTCGCCCCCTTCCTCCCTCCCCGCAGAGCTGCCCGAAGGCCGGCCAGAGGTGATGGGCGGGCAGCCTCAGTACCGCCCGGGAGACACCGTCAACCTCACCTGCCGCGCGCCCAAGTCCATCCCGCCCGCGAACCTCACCTGGTACATCAATGAGAAGGAGGTGGGCGGCCTTCAATCTGTTTTTCATTTTTTTTATGGCTAATATCTGCCCTTTTTATTTTTATTATGTTTTTATTTTATTTCTTGTGTATATATATATATATATATATATATATATATATATATATATATATATATATATATATATATATATATATATATATATATTAGATGGATAGGGTCTTTAGGTGTCGATGAGTGATTTTTTTCCATCGATTGCTATGAACTGTTTTTTTTTTTTTTTTTTTTTTTTTTATGGCTGTTTTTTCTCTCTTTTTTTATTGAAAATGTATATATGTGTGTTAGGGTGAAGTTGCTCGATGTTGCTTGATTAGGCATATGTTAAGTTTAAATTATGGAGTCATGTATCCTTGTTGGCCTCATCCTTATCTCTCTGGTTTGGTTTTGATGATGTCCATACTGCACGTGCGAGGGGGGGGGGGGGGGGTACGAGTAGATTTATGCGGAAACAGAGGTGCATTTTCAGGACAAACTGACAAACTAAGAAAGGAATATATCTACATACTGTCTATCTTGTCTTATTGTTTGTCTGTCTGTCTGTCTGTCTCTCTCTCTTTTCTCTCTCTCTCACACACAACACACACACACGCACACACACACACACACACACACACACACACGCACCCAACAACCCAACCCCCGAGACACACCCCTCCCGCACCATGCTAACGCGCCCTCCTCTCCCCGCCGCCCACAGCGCCGCCCAACCTCCTCGTGCCGTACCGGACGCCCGTGGACGTGGACGGGCGCGCCTCCTCCCGCCTCGGCCTCCGCTTCAAGGCCCAGCAGCTGTACTTCCCCGACGGGCGCGTGAGGCTGCGGTGCGTGCGTCCATCCCGAGGGGCGAGCGAGGCGACGAGAAGCCCCTACGCCCAGGACGCGCACCACGAGGGCGTGGTCGTGCCGCCCGATCCCTGAGCCTCGGCCACGACGCCGGCGGTGAGTGGCGCTCCTCCGGAATGTGTGTGTATATTCGAATGTGTGTGTGTGTGTGTGTGGATGATATATGTTTATATATATATATATATATTATATATAATATATATATATATATATATATATATATATATATATATATATATATATACATATATACATACATACATACATACACACACATACACAGTATCTGTTTATATGTGTATGTAATTGTGATTTTAAGTGCGTGTGTATGTGACGTGTGTCGTAACCCACTCATTGGTAATTAACACATGAAATGGAGCTGTGATGAATGTAGATCCTCTTAGCAAAATGTAAAACCTTTTGTGGATTTTATGCAAACTGCCACGGTTCATGTAATAGAAACTGCTTATTTTTTATATTTGCGAAATTAGATGTTTTTATTTTTTTTGTATTATTTTTGAAATCGTAAATCGATAGATACTTTGGGTATGTTGTACTCGAGTGATATTGAAAATGATGCTGATAATTATAAACTCAAAATCACATCACTGATATAAGAAATGGTGGTGATAATGATCATATTTATGCTGATAACTTGATAGAACTGTTTCTAATGATTACAGTGACAGTGATGGTGAGAGTAAAGAAAGAATGATAACTTTTAGAAACATGCTTCGTTGTCTTTTGTATTTCAATCAGAAATCATGCTTTTATCCTATCTAATGAATTTTTAATATTCTAATACATTTTCCTTCTTACTTTTGTTTTCACACCATTCTATTTTTTTCTTTCCATTTTTCTCTCATTATGAAGATATTTTTTAAATCTATATATGTCTCGTTAATGTATGAGATTGGAAACTAAAAAAAAAGAAAAAAATATTTAAGACCCATTTCGCCTCGCCTGGAAATAAACAATAAAACAAACAAATCTAGAAATAACTCGGACATGGTTATAATAACGCATGATTAATTTCCAAGCTTACGATAAGTAATTAGAGACAGTTTAATTTCCGCGCCGGGAAAAGTCTAAAAAAGGGAAAGTAAAAGAGACCTGATGAAAGTGTGTGATATCGTAGATGGCTTTTATAGAGGCTGTTGCTGCAATTCTGGATTCTGTTCATTTGTTCATTTATTCATCTATCTGTTTATTCACTTTTTGGCTATTTCCTTCTTCGATGCAGTACTTGTACCTTTTAGATTACACATAAGTAATCTAATATTATATATAATATATATATATATATATATATATATATTATATATATAATATATATATATATATATATATATATATATATATATATATATATATATATATATATATATACACACACACATATATATATGTATATATATATGAATTTATACACACATAAACATATAAATATGTATATCTATATACATATGTATATATATTTACATGTATATATACTCATATATGTATGTATAGATGTTATATGTATATATATATATATATATAATATATATATATATATATATATATATATAATATATATATTACACACACACACACACACACACACACACACACACACACACACAACACACACACACACACACACACACACACACATATATATATATCCAACATGCTTTTGCAAGCAGTTCCTCGTGTAAAAGGCGCTCTCCCTCCCACAGGTGCCCTCGGCCTTCACTGGAGCGGCGGCAGACAGGTGCGCGTCCTCCTGAGCACTCTGGTGTCCTGTGATGACCGCGTCCTCGGTTTCCCCAACTCTTCCCTTAGCTAATCTCTCAGGTGTCAATCGAGGGCGGAACAGGTCATCGAGGGGTCGGGGAACAGGTCATCGAGGGGTCGGGGTCATTGCGGGTTGGGTTTTGGGGAGGGAGGGGGGGGGGTGTGAGGGGAGGGGGGGAGAGGAGGGGATTGAGGAGAGTGAGGGAGGAGGTGAGGAGGAGGAGGAGTGAGGGGGAGAGGAAGAGGAGGAGGAGGAGGAAGGGGAGGAGTGAGGGAGAAGGAGGAGGGGGAGTGACAGGAGGAAGAAGAGAAGGGGGAACGAATTAGTAAGAAAAAAAGGGAAAACACGATACAACGAGTGGAGACAGAAAGTGTGAAGAAAATAAAATGAAAAGAAGAAAGAAAGAAAGGAAGAAGAAAGTGAAAAAAAAAACTCAAGCGAAGCAAAAAGAAAGGACACAAAAGGAACAAGTGTCAGCGGAAACCTCGATCCTCCATACATCTGCTCGAAAGACTTGCCATAACTGTGTATCTTTATGAGGTTTCCGCCTGATCTGAGGTTTCCCCTTTGCCTCCTCGAAGCTGGCCTGTGCCTAGGAGACGCAGCGACAAGCCAAATGGTGAACCTCTCCATGTTCGCAATGTCAAAGTCGTTTATCATGTTTGTTACCAAAGATCCTGGTGGTAAACATGACATGCATACACATGCTGTGTTGTAGCATCTTGAAGAAAACCAAGGCAAGTTTAAGGTCTCTTTGGGCCCAATACTCAGGCGCTTGCCAACATAGGCCTATCTCTCTTCGGGGCCTGGGAACGTAGGCCTATATAGATTCTTTTTTGGTAAGAATATATAAATATAAATATATAGACAAGATATAAATACTGAGCGAGTTGTCTGCTCGTTGTCATGTTCTTCCCCTTTCGTCAATTTGGGTTATTTTTGTGATTAGTTGTTTTGTTGTTTTAATTCTTGTTTTTTTTTATTTGTATTTTGATTTTCTATCGTTATTTGGGTGTCTTTTTATTATTATTACTGTTATCATGGTTGTCATTATCATTTGTTATCTTCCTTTTCTTCATGTTTTTCTTTTTAATTTTCTTGTCCTAATTGTTATTATTACTATCAATAATTACAATTATTTATTAATTATCATCATTGTTATTATTATTATCATTATTATTATTATTATTATTATTATTATTATTATTATTATCATTATTATTGATTTTATCATTATCATTATTGTTATCATTATTATTATTATTATTATTATCATTATCATTATTATTATTATCATTATTATTTTCATTATCATCATCATTATTATTATTATTACGGTTGTCCTTGTTATCGTTAATATTTTTTTATTGTTATCATTATTACCATTCCTCTTTATGAACATCATTTTTATTGCTATTATTTGTATCATTACCTATTATGTTTATTTTTGTTATTATTTGTTAGTACCATTATCATTTTCTTGTTATTATTATCGCTTGATCATATTCTGTTTTTAAAATTATCTTTATCAACATTATTTCCATTATCAATCTTAGTATTAACATTATTATCATCGCCATCAACATAATCACCACTTTTATTTCATATGATTTCCACTTCAGTTCCAATTTTCTGTGTATCGCTGTGTGCTTGTATGTTGTTTTCGAGAACTGTTTGTTTGTCAAATGTGTGTTGCATGAGGAAATTCGACCATTCATAGAAAACATAACATATACATATAATATAAGGCCAGCAGCTTGTATGTTTATTACAGACTATAGGGTTGGTTATGAATGAAATGTTATGTATATCGCTTGTATATCATATTTGTAAACCTATACCTGCACTTATGTATTACATGTATCTATTGTACATTTTGTGCCATACACAAGAAGAGAAGTTAGCATTAGTGATTTCCTAAATTAATACGAAAAGAAAACTAAAAAGAGAAATACTAGTAAAACCGAGAAAAAAAAATCATTCTCCATTTAAACTGCCGTTTGCTCTTCATCCTAACTGTCCAGTAAGAATTATTGTCAGGTATATATATCACAAATTCCCACACGTCGCTTTTTTTCCCTTCCGAAACATTTCTAGCGCAGTGGTTTCATTCTGTTAATTCATTTCTAGACGAATCTCAAAATTTCCCATCATCTGTTTCATTGTGTGCTTAATCTTTAGTCGTTTTCCTCTTTGCTGACTGTTATCATTCTCTCTCTCTCTCTCTCTCTCTCTCTGTCTTATTTTATCGTATCATTCACCATATGTTGTCTTGTTTTATCCCCCCCTCTCTCTCCTATTTTATCTTATCATTCACCATATGTTGTCTTGTTTTATCCTCTCTCTCTCTCTCTCTCTCTCTCTCTCTCTCTCTGTCTCTCTCTCTCTCTCTCTCTCTCTGTCATATATCTTTTATTTCACTGGCACAGCATTTGTCATTCACATCAGCGGTTCTAGCATCAGCCAACCCTCTCGTCCAACGCAAATTCTCTTCATACTATTTCCTTTTCGCTGTTGAAGGGTTATTGTCAATGCTACTCTTGTTGCTTGCAGCCCGGACGGCACCGTGAATGACAAAAGACTACAACGACCGGACAACCTTTTGCAAAGCTGATGTACGCTGAACAGTGTCCACCGCGACGTTAAAAGGGGGTACGAGTGAGGTTCAGTATCTCCACAGCAGAGAGAGATCTGTTTCGACGATTTCGTTTATTTGCGTTTCTCGAGTTGTGAAATGATTCGTTCTCGTTCGTACCTTTTTTTTGACGCGGATGGGCGCTGTTTCAACCCGTCATCTTGTCGGTGCTAATCAGTTAATTTACTTTCTTTTTCATTCATTCATTTATCATCGCTACGTGTTTGACTTTTCCCCTCTTCTTTATCCAACAATTAATCCAATGTCTCTTTTTTCCTTACAGCCTTGTAACAATACCTTTCAATCCTCTGTGGTGCTACCCATACTATCGGAATGACAAGAAGAGTAGAAAATTGATCTTAAAAACGAGATAGACAGATAAATAGACAGATAGATAATAGACATATAGATTGACAGACAGATAGAGAGACAGGTAGGTAGGTATACTGATAGATGGAGATAAATAGATTAATAGATAGATAAGTATACGAATAGACATATAAATAGATAGATGAATAGACAGACAGACACACTGGCATACAGGAAGATAGATAGATAGAGAAAATATATAGATAGATTTGACAAGACAGGTATCTATAGATATACCTACCAACCTACTTACCCACATACATACATACAAACATACATTCATCCATGCTTGCTTACATACGTACATACATACATACAAACATTCATATATACATACATAAGCACACATACATATGTGTGTGCATGTATATATTCTTTCACATACAGTAGACACACACACACACACACACACACACACACACACACACACTCACACCCATGCACATGTATATATATATATATATATATATATATATATATATATATATATATATATATAGATAGATAGATAGATAGATAGATAGATAGATAGATAGATAGATGGATAGATAGATATAGATATATAGATAGACAGATAGAGATATAGACAGATAGATAGATAGATAGATATGTTGATAGGTCAGTATACAGAAGGATACATGGAAATAGATATATAGAAGTATGAATAGATTGAAAGTAAGATAGCAAAAAGAAAGAAAGAAAGATAACAGACAGGGAGAGAGGAAATTGCAAAACAGGGGCAAACAAGTAAAAGAAGAAAAGAGAACAAAGTTGATATAGCTTCACTCGTTATTGCCTCCGCTGCATCCACTTGTATTACAGCTGCATTCTAATTCTTTCAGTGTTTCACCAGAGATTAAAAATAGGAATTTATACGTCTCAGCATAACCGTTAGTGTTGGCCTTATGCTCCCTCAGAATGTCTCGATAAATTTCAAAGAACGACGGCTTTCTATTTTGTCTCCGTTTTGTTATAATAGAAATTTCTACGATTTTCTAAAGGTGCTTGATATCTATGATTGGGTGGTATTACTCAATTATGCTGTCTTCGTCGACTGATATTACCAATTTCTTTAAAAGTAGAGAGAGAGAGAGGAGAGAGAGAGAGAGAGAGAGAGAGAGAGAGAGAGAGAGAGAGAGAGAGAGAGAGAGAGAGAGAGAAGAGAGAGAGAGAGAGAGAGAGAGAGAGAGAGAGAGAGAGAGAGAGAGAGAAGAGAGAGAGAGAGAGAGAGAGAGAGAGAGAGAGAGAGAGAGAGAGAGAGAGAGAGAGAGAGAGAGAGAGAGAGAGAGAGAGAGAGAGAGAGAGAGAGAAAGAAAGAGAGAGCGAGAGAGAGAGAGAGAGAAAGAGAGAGAAAGAAAGAGAAAACGGACGGCAAAAGAATTGTTCTCTCTTCAATATTGCAAGAAAGAGCAAGCCCCCTTATCTCTCACATGTTGCACAAGATAAAGATTGTTGCTCTGAGTCGACTGTGCCAACCTTCTTACCATCCTGCTGCTGTATCTGCTGATGTTTCCCCCGAGGGTTTTCATGCATTATACATTTCCTTTTTCATTTGTAAAAGTTTTGCAATACGAATTTTTATAGTAGCAGCAGTGATTTTTTTCTTCACATACTGTTTACGTTTAATTTCACAGGTACAGTCGGTATGGATAAAGTATTTTTCTTTAATTGATAACTGCTCTTACATCATTTTTTACCCGGTATAAATCTGCCTTATGCTGAAGAAAAATGCCATACCATAAAGCCATTCAGCAACCTGTTACATTACTCTGTCGATTTTACAACAGCTACAACAATCTCACTGTTATATTTGCTAACACTGCTATCACTGCCAATATACTGACAATTATTCCTTCTGCCGTTCCTGTTATCACTGTCATCTCAGTGTTTCATTTCTAACACTACTAAGACTTTACCGCTATTGTGAATCTTCTAGTATGACCCTGATATATCTATTACTCGTAATAATTTCCTTCTCACACATTCTTCTAGTGCTGCTCATATTCCATTTTATCATTTCTACTGTCACTACAAGGCTAGATCCTCTGTTCCATTAACTACCATTAACTATAAAAAACTGTTACTCTCACTACCAACTACTAGTATTAACGGCTATTATTGCCATACTATCTAAGACTGATCATAGGCAAAGAAACAAGAAACTGTCGCTTTAGGAAAATAGTTACGGTAACTACCACTTCTACTCTAGCTATCAATCATTCTTGTCCACGCCCATCAGCCATCTACTGTCTACTTGTTCTGCCATCGTCATCTACCATAAACCATCACCTGTTCATAGTGTTCAAGAGCCACATTAACGCGTAAGACAAAGCTGTTCGAGAGACTGCAAACCGGACCTTGTTATCCAAAGCACTCCATTCCTAAGGAAGAATCGCCGATCTTTTAAGGGATTTCAGAAAGTGAGTGTTTTCTTCTTTCAGGCCAGGAATGTGATACGTTTTTCTTTTGAGATTTCAGCATAACCGTAAATCGGGGTGAAAATGTGTATCGTATTTTGTGTATTCGGGATAAACTTGTAAAACGACCAGGAAAAATAAAAAAATGTTTATGTGATAGATAATGTGCATTCGCATTGTAATGGCAGTTATATATATCACATCTTTCTTTATGGAACGAATATTCGCAGATGAAATAATATTAAGGTGTAAAATGCATTACTGACTAACGGAGAAATAGATCTTAAAACCATGATACTCCAAGCTATTTTTTTTCGGATGTTATAAAATAAGCCATGCCAGTACCTCTTGCGAACCACAGAGAAAAAGAAATGTTCATCATAGAGCTTTACGTGTTCCCTCTTACCCATATACTTCTTGTCAATGTGCTTTGGAAAATACAATAAACATTGGGTTTTGTTCAGCCTCCTTGACTTTGTTTATGTACTTACCCTCTCTCCTGCATGGCCAGTGAACTATACCAAACCTCTTCAATATGTCACAGTAAGAGCAAAAAAATGTGCATTAGCATAAATCATATTTTGTGGCTGTATTTTATGGCTGTGCACAAAAACAACAAAACAACTACAACAAAAAACTAAGAATATTACAAGAAATGATGTGTGACAAACTTCGTATAGCAATATATTTTTTAAAGGAAGTTTAGATATTGTGTTTCAATATTGATGAATTAAAAGTTTGGAATTCACACACGCGCATGCACACACATCCACACATACACATATTTAGTAAAAAGAGAATAATCAGAGTATTATAATGAAGGGTAGTCGAAGCCACAACGAAAGAAGAAAAAAAGGAGCAAAAATATAAAATATATGGCTGGTTTGTTCGAATTGTGGGAGGCCCGACCCAAAGAATATTCGTAAATACAGACGCATAAATACAGAAATAAATATGTTTATCTATACATACATACATTTATCTGTCTACCTATATGATAGATATGCATGTCTCGACTGATATGCGTAATATCAGTGTATATGCATGTCCGTATAAGGAATATTCATTGGGTCAGGCTTCAGAGAATTTAGACAAACCGGCCGAGAGTATGCTACGTAGTGCAGCGGTAGCATTCTCGTCTAGAAATCTTGCTGGCCTGCGTTCGATCCCGTGCGCTGCCAGTGGATGGTAACCACGGCCATCTCTTACACAAAGAGAGTACTTTAGAAGCAAATAAACATACAGTATGTCACAGCAAGTAGAATATCCATT
>NW_020869111.1:0-7500 GCF_003789085.1 Penaeus vannamei | reverse complement strand
TCAAGTACACTGGTGACGTACACAAACATAACCTTTTTGTCGGAGATAACAAAGGTAATGATAACAATAACAGCTGTCCCTATTGCCAAGACAACAGCGGTAACCGATGCAATCAGTCAAACAATTCCTGGATCTGAATTTAATGGAATATAAGTTAGGATAAGAAACCTGGTAAAATAAAAAAGAAAAAAAGAAAAGAAAAAAAAAGCTGTTCGTATTTTTTTTAGTTATACCAACCAACCAACAAACAGACTAACCAGCGCTACCAAAAACATATCCACCTTGGCGGAGGTAATAAGAATGGTGATAATGATGATGAGGATAACAATAATGAGATTAATAATATTCATAGAAACAATGATAAGTAAGATAATTATAATGGTAATAATAATAACAATGATAATCATCGTTATTATCATTATAATAATAATGATAATAACAATAACAATCATTATCATCATCGTAATGATAATACTAATGATGATGTTGATGATGATGACAATAATAATAGTAATAATGATAATAATAATATCAATATTGCAAGTGATGATAATGATAATGATAACTGCAATGATGATGTTGATAATGATAAGGATAATAATGATAATAAAAATATTGATAACAATATTGATATTACTATACTACGACTACTCCTAATAGTGTTAATAGTAATGACGATAATGATTATAGAAATAATAGTAATAATAGTAATGATAAGAAGAACAATAGTTTAAAAAATGATAATAATGATAATGACAATTAATGATAATAGTAATAGTGATAATAATCATAAGAAAGATAGTTACAATACTAACAAATCACTATTACTATCATCATAATAAAGATAATAATAATGATGATAATAATTATGATAGTTGAAATAATGATAATAATGAAATGATACTGAGGATGATAATGATAATGATGGTAACAATAATTACAGTAATGATGAAAATGACAATGGTAATTATAATAACAGTGAAAATAACGATAACAATTATAATTACAATGATAATGATAATAGTAAAAATAACAACTATGATAATGATAACAATGATACTAATAATGATAATGAGGATAATAATGATAATCATGATAGCGATGATAATAATCATATGAATGTTAAGGTTGATAATGATGATAATAATGATAATGATGATATGATGATTAATAATATAAATGTTAAGGATGATAATGATGATAATAATGATAATCATGATAATGATAATGATAATATGAATGTTAAGGATGATAATAATAATGATAATAGAACAATAGGGGCAGTAGTAATAGCAATAATGATAGTGATGATGTGATGTCGATAACTGCAATATTGGCAATAATCAAAACGATGAGGGAATAAAAATGAAAAATGAAAAGAAAGGAGAATGAAATTAAGGAAAAGAAAAAAAAGAAAGGAGGAAAAAAATATACAAACTGAAACACAAAAGAAAAAAAGTGTAAAAAGAAAAAGGAGTAAAAAGAAGGATGTAAAAGGAAAAGCCCAAAAAACACGAAATGTAAAAGACAAAGAAATGAGAAAAGAGAAAAATTGTAAAAGATCAAAGAGAAAAAGCGAACAAAGTAAATACCGTAGGAATAAGTGGGAATAAGTGAGCGGGTAAAACAGGAAAAGGGAACAAGAAAATGAAGGGGAAAAGAGAGGAATAATGGGAGGAGAAGGGGTAGAGGGTAAGAGACAGTAAGAAGAAAAGGTCGAGATCGAGATAAGTAGAGATAGATAAATAGATTGATAGATAGAAAAAGAGGGGTAGATGGACAGACATATATACATGTATGTATATGTACATATATGTATATATATACATACATACATACAAACATACATACACACACACACACACACACACACACATACATATATATACATATATATATATATATATATATATATATATTATATATATATATATATATATATATATATATATTATATATATATATATATATATATATATATATATATATATATATATATATATATATAGAGAGAGAGAGAGAGGAGAGAGAGAGAGAGAGAGAGAGAGAGAAAATGACATACCAAGAAACAAAATAAGTTGGAAGAGAGAGAGAGAGAGTGAGGCAGAGAATTAAATAGATATTAAGGTTGATATTAAGATGAAAATAACGAGAAATAGCCAACGGATATAAATACAGAGAGACCGTTAGTTAGATACAGAGAAAGATAGATAGATGGATGAAGATAAGTGGAGAGAGATAGAGAGAGAGTGAGAGAGATAGATACATACAAATGAAGATATGAAGACAGATGGATAGATAAATAGAGATAGAGAGATAGACAGACGGATAGAGTGCGGCAGAAAGACTAAGACAAACAGAAAGACCGAGAAGGAAAAACAGATACAGAAACACACAAAAAGAAAGACAGACAGATACACATACACAGACAAGGAAGACAGATAGACACAGAGAAGAAAAGACAAACATAGACAAACAGAGAAGGAAAGACAGACAGACATACAGAGAAGAAAAGCTATATACACACAGAAGGAAAGACAGACACAGACAAGCATACACACAGAAGGAAAGACAGACACAGACACACACACACAAGGAAAGGCATACACACACACACACACACAGAAGAAAGGACACATACACAGAGACGAAAAGACATACACACACAGACACACAGAAGGAAGGACACACACACACACACACACACAAGGAAAGACAAAACACACACACGCAGGTGGAAAGATAGACATACACACACATACAGAAGGAAACACACACACAATGAAAAACACACAGAATAAAAGACACACACACACAACCACACACACACACACACACAGAAGGAAAGACAGACACACAAACACTCTCACAGAAGAAAAGAGAGAGAGACACACACACACACAGAAGAAAATACACACACACACACACCGAAGAAAAGACACACACAAACACTCACAGAAGAAAAGACACCCTCACACACACACACACAGAAGGAAAGACAGACACACAAACACACACACAGAAGAAAAATACACACATACACACACAGAAGTAAAGACACACACACAAGAAAGACACACAAACACACACGGAAGAACAAACACACACACAAACCCCCCACCACCCACAGAAGTAAAGACACACACAGAAGAAAAGACACACACACAAACACACACAGAAGAAAAGTCACCCTCACACCCACACACCGAAGGACAGACAGACACAGACAGACAAACACGCAGAGACAGACCGAGCAAAGAGCGGCAGAATAGGAATGAGAACTCCCCGTCAGCCTCCGGACGAGTTGATCCTCAGCGCCTAGGAATCACATCTCCGAAATCACCCTCCAATATGCAGACTTGCGAGGATTCTATTACCAGGGATCGAAGGCCGGGCGGTCGAGAGGAGGGGAAGGAGGAGGAGGTGGGCGAGGGGAAGGGGAGGAGGAGGTGGTGGTGGGGTGGGGGGAGAGAGGGAGGGAGGAGGAGGAGGGGAAGGAGGTGGTGGTCATCGGGTGTGGATACTGAAAGGGGGAGAGAGGGAGGGAGGGAGGTGAGGAAGGAGGTGGTAAGTGCCAGCGGAATGGGAGGGAGGTGAGGGAGGTGGGTGGATGGGGTGGGAGGGGAGAGAGTGGATGGTGTTATGTGAAGGTCAGGAGGAGGCAGGTGGCTGGGGAAGAGGAGGAGGAGGTGGATGGTGGGAAAGGGTGGGATGGGGGAGAGGGAGGGCTAGGTAGGGCGGTGAAGGTGATTTGGGGAAGGAGGAGGAGCGAGGGAGGGAGGGGCGAGGGGAGGGAAGGAGTGATCGAGGGTGAAGGAGGAGGGAGGTGATTGGAAGCGGAGGAGGGCGGAGAGGAGGGAAGGAGTAGAGGGAGGGGGAGGGGGAGGTGATCGGGAGAGGAGGAGGAGAGAGGGAGGGAGATGTGTGAAGGAGTAGGTGGTATGATCTAGGGTGAAGGAAGGTGAGGAGGGGTTAGGGGCGTAGGGTGAAGGTGAGAAGTGTTAGTAAGGAAGGTTTTAAAGGAGTGATGAGGGGCAGGTTAGTAGAGATGGAGACACATATAGGTTTGGACGGCAAGGTTTGCTTGATGGTGTAGATGAAGAGGCGAGGAAGAACCAAGGAGGCCACGGGGAAATGTAGATAAGGAGGAGATGAAGGAACGAGGAAGGAGGAGGAGGTAAAAGGGGCGAAGGAGGGGCGAACTCATAAGGAAGGGGTTGGAGGAGGTTAGAAGAACTCACCTGTGTAGGGAAGGGGCGGTAGAGAGGATCGGTATACGGCAGGTGGAGGAGGTGGAGAATGTAGAAAGTCGTCGAAAGGGAAGGGGACGGAGAGCACCAGAGGGACAAGGACAGAGGTCCGGAGGTGGTGGGGATAGGAGGGAGTCAGAGGGCAGGAGGGGTCGAGGCACCCGCACAGCGGTGGGGCTCACAATCTAAGAGGAGTCGCAGAATCGGGGACGAGGACAGGTGAAGGAAAACTATGAATATTTGTAGTTTCTTGTGGCTTCCTCTTTTGTAGCTTTTGTTTTCCTTCGGCCCCCGCGAGAAGGTAGTCGTTAAATCACGCCCGCCACCTATCTATATATAATTAACCCCCACTGGCAGTCCGCAGGATCCTGGGCGGGCTCAGGGGGAGGGGTAGCTCAGGAGTCAGCGGGCGCGGCGTGAGACCGACCCGCATGAAAGAAGAGGCTGGAGCCGCGAGAACGTTGGGACGTGAGAGAAGGATGAGTGAACGTAGGAGAGAAGAGTACAGAAGGGACACGAGAGAAACCAAGGATGATGGCAAGGGAAGCGCACCCAATCCCCTTTATGAAATAGGCAGGAGCATTAATGGACCGAGGACTCATAACGGAGGGAGGAGAGGCAAAGGTGGCGAGAGGATGTAGACGACCTAGGAAGCAGAAGAGGTCAGAAGACGGGAGGGGAAAAATAGGGGTAGGAAAAGAAGATAAGCACGGAAGGGAATGGAGGACGGAGCGGAAAAGAGAGGAAAAGTAAGGGAAGGGGCAAAGTAGGTCATAATGTGTATAGAGGAAAGAATTGAGAGGTAGTAGAAAGAGGAAGATTTAAAAAAAAAATGTGAAGGGTGAGGATGTGGAGGATAGAAGAAAGAAAGAAAGAATAGGAAAGTTATCAGACGGCACAATATATAAATCATGAAGTGAGATGTTTTTTATAGGAGAATTCTGAATATTTATAGATATTAGTTGTTTTCCGGCAGATCTTGGTCTGTTTGGGGAAGGAAGATGAACAGAAAAAAAACCGCAGAAGGGAATGAGGAGAGAGAGAGAGAGAGGAGAGAGGAGTAGAGAAAGAGAATTAGATGGAAAGAGGAGAGTAGAGAGAGTAGAGAAGAGAGTGAAGAGAGGAGGAGATGAGAGAAGAGAGAGACAGTAGAGGAGAGATGGTAGAGAAATTGAGAAAGAGAAGGTGAGACAACTGAAACAAGGAAGCTAAGAAACATAAACAGAGAGACAGAGTTAATCCAAGCAGGGAAAGCAACCAGTACAAGACGGACATTAATGAGTAGTACGGACAGAGGGAGAATAAGGTTAGAACTACGGGAATATGAAGAACGCGGGCACAATAACCCCAGAATAATAAAGGTGATGTACATGATCATATGCAATAGAGCATAGACGTTAGTGGTTGATTAGTAATCTTGAGAATGTGAACGGCTTTCTTAATGAGACTAAATTTCCTTGTTAGCACAGGAGAAAAGCAATAATGAATAAAGGAAATTTAAAAAAGGGAAGGAGAAAAGAACGAAGAAGATGAGAGACCGATGATCTTAAGAGTAAAGGGGCGAGAAAGGAATGAGAGGAGAGGGAGATATAAACTGAAGAAGAATAAAGGCGACGAGAAGGACTAAGATAAAAGAGAAAGAGAAAAGATTAAAGGAGACGTAGATGAGTAATTGACGAGTAATAGTAGGGAGACAAGAGAATTATGGAGTAAAAGAAAGACAAAGATGACGGGGAATAAAATAAAGGAAAATAATTAAAAGGAAAGATACAGAAACAACGAGGAATGAAAGACAAACAAAGGAAAGCAGTAAAGAAAGGATTAAGGAGAAAATGGAGAAATTGAGTAAATGGGAAAGAAGAAAAGGGGATAAAAGGAAAACGCAAAGGAGCACCGGAATGAATGTGAAGAGAATGAGAAGGACGAAAAGAAAGTGGTAATAATAAAATAGAAGGAGAATAAACCGCAGATAAATCGGAAGTCAAAATGGAAACTTGATAAAATAAAGAGGAAAAGAAAATGAAAAATGCAATAAACACATAAATAATTATAAGAAATACAGAAAACTAAGCGGAATGACAAAAGAAACACGAAAGAATAGAGGAGAGAGAGAGAGAGAGAGAGAGAGAGAGAGAGAGAGAAGAAGAGAGAGAGAGAGAGAGAGAGAGAGAGAGAGAGAGAGATAGATAGAGAGAGAGAGAGAGAGAGAGAGAGAGAGAAGAATAAAATATAATATATATATTTTTTACGAATGTCCGTGTGCGTGCGTTTGTACGAATATGCAAACGTGTGAATATGAGGCTGTAAGAATCGGAAGAAATGGCCAATAATGTCCGGATAAGGAGAGAAAAGAATCCGTTGTAAGATGGAGATACAAATCTTCGTTTCTCCTTTGAGAGAGGGAAGGAAATTACGTCATAAACAAATCATTTCCTCGCCTCTGTGCATTCCTAGGCGTAAATACGTAACATTTTCGGATTTGAATATTTTGAAGGGATCAAACAATTTCAGGCATTTTTACGGCGTGTTTGGAGAGATAATGCAGAGGAAAAAGTATATGAATAGGAACTGGAACGGTCTTCTCAATTCATAACAAGGGGGTTTATGCAGAAGGCGCATATTGTACACACGGCAGGATCCCGCCGCACCACACAACACACACACACACACCAGCGAATCACACACACACACACAGACACACACACACACCACATTTCACAGCACACACACACACACACACACACCAATGCACACACACACACAGACACACACACACACACCACATTGCACAATATCACACACACATATATATATATTATATATTATATATAATATATATGGTATTATGTATTTAATATATATATATATATATTATATTATATATTATATATATATAGTATATATATATAATCTACTATATATATTGTATTATATTATAATATATATATTATATATATATATATATATATATATATGTATATGTATTATTAATTTATATACTCAGTACACACACACACACACACACACACACACACACACATATACATTTTCACACACACGCACACATATATATATTATATATATATATATATATATATTATATATATTGATATTTATATATATTATATATATATATTAGTTATATATATATAATACATATATATATATATATATCATAATATATATATATATTATATATTATATATATATAATATATATATATATATTACTATATGTAATTATACTATAT
>NW_020869110.1:249438-251938 GCF_003789085.1 Penaeus vannamei | reverse complement strand
GAAAAAGACTATGATTCTAGTGGCAGTGACATGAGTTCATTTTTTTTATAATATATATATATATATATATATATATATATATATATATATATATATATATATATTTTTTTTTTTTTTTTTTTTTTTTTTTTTTTTCTTTTTTTTTTAATAACCTGTTGTCTGGTTATAAAGATACCGATTCTTGTTTTATATATTTTTCTCTTTGCGATAATAATTTAATCTTATTGAATTAATGATCAATATATCTACTACCAAAATCCATTTATTCAATCTTATTGGAGACAATAAAACTATTAAGAATAAAGCAATTAAAATAAAACTAAGTGGCTAAATAAACTAATCAAATAAATAGGTGATTAGATACACCAAGGAAACAGACCAAGTAAAACAGAAGCTAAGACAACCCAATAAACAAAGCAAACAAACAAACAAACGAAAAACGAAGGGATGTTGTTTTAATAATTCTTTAGGATGTGATGCACAAATTCTTATCGTCATTACTGTTGATATTACACTTACTGCTATTGATGATGATGATGATTATTATTATGATGATGATGATTGATGGTGATGATGATGTGGAGTGATGATGATGGTGATGTGATGATGATTATGTTGTGATGATGATTGATGATAATGATGGATGATGGTGAATGATATGATGATGATGATGATGATGGTGATGATGATGGTGATGATGATGTGTTATGATGATGATGACGTTGATGATGATGATTGATGATGATGGTTATGATGATGATGATGATGATGGTGATGATGATGGTGGTGATGATGGTGAGATGATGGTGATGATGGATGATTGATGTTATGGATTATGATGGTGATGATAATGATGCCATGATATAGGATGATGATGATGATGACGATGATATGAGATGACGTGGTGATGATGGTGACATGATATGATGATGGGTTATGTTAATGGATGATGATGAATGATGTGTATGATGATGATATGATTATGGTGGTGATGATGGTGACGATGATTTTGAGAGATGGTGTATGTGGATGATGATGGAGTTATGATGATGGTTAATGATTATGAGATGATGAATGTTAGGATGATGTTGTATGATGATGGTGTGATGATTTATTGCAGACTGGTGATAATGATGATGATGAGTGAATGAGTTACATGTGGGATATGATGATATGATGATGATGATGGTGATGATGATGGTTGATGCTGATGATGATGATGGGTGATGATTGATGATGATGTTGATGATGATGGTGGATGATGGTGATGATATGATGATGATGATGATGATGATCGGTGATATGAGGTGGAGTGATTGATTGATGGTGATGGTGATTGATGATGTGATGATGGATGAATGATGAGGGTGATGATGATGGATGTGATATATGAGGTGAAATGATTATTGGATTATAATGCTATACGCAACAAAAATACAAATCAATATATAATATAATGTATGTAGTTTTACAACTGCTAATTAATAGGTGTAATAAACATGAAACTATCACTGCTAACAACTACTTATAATTTAGTGTACAGCATTAAAAAAAAAAAAAAAAAAAAAAAAAAAAAAAAAATCAAAAAGCATAATGATACTACACAAACAAATCAGTGACCCTCAAAACTATTCATCTCACTCTCAACAAAAATCACTCTACGTTGAAATCATTACGAAGAAAACCCAACAGAGTTGCCGGAGCTTAACAAACACGCACAATTATCCCAAGACAGACAAGACAGATTTTCCTCGAATATACCAAATGATGTATGCAAATATAGTACCTGAAATCCTCATTCGGGGCTCCTCCTCAGGGTTCCAGGTCGTCGAAACACTGTGCAATAGCAGGGTATAGCGGGGCTTCCCTTAATACTCCGTTGTCGCATTCACAGGACGAAACCAGCGAAATATCCCCAATTTTAAACGAGCTTTTCCCTCCTTTTGTTTCGGGTGTAACTACTGTACCGCCTTTTTCTCTTTTTTTTCAGGCTTAAGCGTTCCGCAGTCTTCTTCGATATTTCCGTTCTTTGCCCAAAAACAGCACTGGTATCATTTTGTTTTAGATGAAGAGGTTCTGCGATGAAAGATGAAAGATGAGAGATTGAGATGAGGACAGTTTTATGGACTGTTGTTCTTGAGAAAGGGGAGAGAAGAAGGGGGTGGGGGGGGAGCGAGAGTGAGGGAGAGAGAAGAGAGAGAGGAAAGAGAGAGGAGAGAGGAGAGAAAGAATTATGGAGATGAGAGAGAGAGGAATGAAAATTTGAGAGATTGAGATGGAGTAACAGAATGGGAAGGAAAGAGAAAAAAGGGAAGGAAGAAATAGATAGAGAGAAAGGGAGGAGAATTGGTTGAGATGCAGTGAATGAGCGAGAGGGACAAGGGAGACAGTAAACAGACAGATTGAGAGAGAGGGAGAGAGAGAGCAGACATGACAGATAGATAGATGAAAGTGATGAACAGCAGTGGGATGTCAACAGCAGTGGGTTTGAATATTGTAT
>NW_020869110.1:211938-219438 GCF_003789085.1 Penaeus vannamei | reverse complement strand
GGTTGCTTCCAGCGCCCATGGTTCTGGGGGTACCCAGCGTCGGTTCCTTGGGCCCCGGTTCCAGCGCTCGTTTGGGGGGTTCCAGCGTCGTTCCTTGGGGGTTTCCAGCGTGGTTCCCTTGGGGTTTCCAGGTGGTTCATTGGCGAGCTTTCCAGCGTGTTCTCTGGGGTGTTCCAGCGCTGCCGCTTCCTTCGGCGGGATCCAGCGTGGTTTTCATCTTCCTTTTCACTTCTCATATCTCCTCTCTCTCTCTCTTTCTCTCTCTCGCTTTCCTTCAATCTATTTCTCTCCTGTTACCATCTTCCATACATATCATATACTCTCTCCTCTCTCTCTCCTTTCTCATTCTTTCTCTCTTCCTTCATCCTTCCCTCTTCATCTTACTCTTTTATCTTCCCTCTTCCACTTCATTTATCGTCTTGTTTCATCTTCCTCTCATCTCTCTCATCTTTCTCATCTTTCCTCTTCATGCTATCTCTCTCTCTCTCCCTCCTGTTCTTCCTCCTGGCAAGACCTTCTCTCAGCCATTCAGACAACCAACAGGCCCTCGGCACGCGACAGACGCACCGCCTCTCGCTTCTCCACGCGTGGGTTCTTGGGGTCTTCATGCGTGGTCTTGTCCGACCCGGTTCCAGGCTGTTATTGCGGGGTATCCAGGTTGTTTCTTGGCGCTTTCCAGGGTGGTTCTTGGGGTCCAGGCGTAGGTTCTTGCGGTTGGTTCCAGCGACGGTATAGTGGAGTTCCAGCGTGCTTCCTTGGGGCAGGTCTCCCAGCGAGGTTTTCCATCTTTCCCTCTCATTATCTCTCTCTCTCTCTCTCCCTTTCATTCCTCCTTCCAAGACCTGTTCTCAGCATGCAGGACAACCGCAGGTCCCTCGGACGCGAAGACGCAACAGCGAGTGCCTTCCGCACCTCGAAGGGAAGCGATTAAAAACCAGCGACCGAAGTGTCTCAACTTTTTACGCTTCTTCGCTCATTCCCACTTCCAAGCGGGGAAATGAGCGGCCACCATTTGCGTCATTCCTGGTTCCGACGTTCCAGCGGGAGTTCTTGGGGCCGTTTGCCACGCAGCGTGGTTCTTTGGGGTTCCAGCGTGGTTCTTGGGGGTTCCAGCGTGGTTCTCCTGCGGCGTTCAGCGTGGTTTTCATCTTCCCTTTTCATTATCTCTCTCTCTCTCTCTCTCTCTCTCCCTTTCTTCATTATTTCTCTCTTTTCATCTTCCCTCTTCATATATCTCTCCCTCTCTCCCTCCCTTTCTTCATATTTCTCTCTTTTCATCTTCTCTTCTTCATTATCTCTCTCTCTCTCTCTCTCGTTTCTTCATTCTTTATCTCTTTTCATCTTCCCTCTTCATTATCTCTCCCTCTCTCTCTCCCTTTCTTCCTCCTTCCAAGACCTTTTCTCAGCCATTCAGACAACCGCAGGCCTCGGACGCGAAGACGCACACGATGCCTTTCGCACCTCGAAGGGAAGCGATAAAAACCACGACCCGAGTGTAAAACTTTTACGGCTTCTTCGCTCATTCCCACTTCAAGGGGGAATGAGCGCCACATGCGGTCATTCCTGGTTCCGAGGTTCCAGCGGGGTTCTTGGGGGTTCCAGCGGGGTTCTTGGGGTTCCAGCTCGCGGGTTCTTTCAGAGCGTGGGTTCTTGGGGTTCCAGCGTGCGTTCTTGGGGATTCCAGCGTGGTTCTAGGGCGCTTCAGGGGTGGTTCTTGGACGGGTTCCAGCGTCCTTCCTTGGGGGTTCCAGCGTGGTTCTTGGGGGTTCCAGCGTGGTTCTGGGCGTTTTCCAGGGTTGGTTGGGGGTTCCAGCGTGGTTCTTTGGGGTTCCAGCGTGGTTCTTGGGGGCTGGGGTTGGGGTTCCAGCGTGGTTCTTGGGGGTTGCGGTTCTTGGGGTTTGGTTCTTGGGGGGTTTGTTTTGGGGGTTCCAAGGTGGTTTTTGGGGGTTGGGTTGTTGGGGGTTTTGGGTTGTTTGGGGTTCGGTTCTTGGGGGTTTGGTTCTTGGGGTTTTGGTTTGTTTGGGGTTCGGTCTTGGGGTTCCAAGGTGGTTCGTTCAGGTGGGTTCCAGGTGGTTTTGGGGTCCAGCGGGTTCTTGGGTCGGTTCTTGGTGGTTTGTTCTTGGGGTTCGGTTCTTGGGGGTTCGTCTTGGGGTTTGGTCTTGGGGTCGCGTTCTGGGGTTCAGCCGTGGTTCTTGGGGTTTCAGCGTGGTTTCATCTTTCCCTCTTATTATCTCTCCCTCGTCTCTTTCCCTTTCTTCCTCGTTCCAAGACCTTTTCTGCTTCAGGCCATTCAGACACGCAGGCCCTCGAGCGGAAGACGCACACGAGCTTTCGCCAAGACAACCGCAGGCCCTCGGACGCCAAGACGCACACGATGCCTTTCGCGCCTCGAAGGGAAGCGATAAAAACCACGACCCGAGTGTGAAACTTTTACGGCTTCTTCGCTCATTCCCACTTCGAGGGGGAATGAGCGCCACATGCGGTCACCTTCGGTTCCGAGGTTCCAGCGTGGTTCTTGGGGGTTCCAGCGTGGTTCTTGGGGGTTCCAGCGTGGTTCTTGGGGGTTCCAGCGTGGTTTTTGGGGTTCCAGCGTGGTTCTTGGGGTTGTGGTTCTTGGGGTTCCAGCGTGGTTTCTTGGGGGTTCCAGCTTGGGGTTCAGCGTGGTTCTTGGGGTTCGGTTCTTGGGGGTTCCAGCGTGGTTCTTGGGGGTTCCAGCGTGGTTCTTGGGGTTCCAGCGGGTTTCTGGGGGTTCCAGCGTGGTTTTGGGGGGTTCCAGCGTGGTTCTTTTGGGGGTTCCAGTGTGGTTCTTGGGGGTTTGGTTTCTTGGGGGTTTTCAGCGTGGTTCTTGGGAGTTCTTTGTTCCAGCTGGGTGCCTTGGGGGTCCAGCGTGGTTCTTGGGAGTGCTTGGGGGTTCCAGCGTGGCTTCTGGGGGTTTCCAGCGTGGTTCTTGGGGGTTTCCATGCGTGGTTCTTGGGGTTGGTTTCGGGGTTGGTTTCTTGGGGATTTGGTTCTGGGGGGTCGGTTCTTGTGGGTTCCTTCCTGGGGGTCGGTTTCTTTGGGGTTCGCTTCTTGGGGATTTGGTTCTTGGGGGTTCGGTTCTTGGGGATGGTTTTTGGGGTTCTTGGGGTGTCGCCGGTTCTTGGGGGTTTTTTTTTTCGGTTTTGGGGGTTCGGTTCTTGGGGGTTTGGTTCTTGGGGGTTCGGTTCTTGGGGGTTTGTTCTTGGGGGTTTTTGGGGCTTGGGGTTTCGGTTCTTGAGGGTCCGGTTCTTGGGGTCCGGTTTCTTGGGGTTCGTTCTTGGGGTTCGGTTCTGGGGGTTTGGTTCTTGGGGTTTGTTCTTGGGGTTCTTTCGGTTTTGGGGGTTGGTTTTGGGGTTCGGTTCTTGGGGGTTCAGTTCTTAGGGGGTTCGTTCTTGGGGTTCGGTTCTTGGGGGGTTTTGGGGTTCGGGTTGGGGTTCGGTTCTTGGGGTTCGGTTCTTGGGGGTCCGTTTCTTGGGGGGTTGGGGGTTTCTTGGGGTTTTGGTTTGGTTTGGGGTTTCGGTTCTTGGGGTTTGGTTCTTGGGGGTTTCTTGGTTTCTTTCTTGGGGGTTCGGTTCTTGGGGTTCGTTCTTGGGTCGGTTCTGGGGTTTTTTTGGGGGGTTCCGGTCTGGGGTTCGGTTCTGGGGGTTTCGGTCTTGCGGGTTCGGTTTCTTGGGTGTTGGTTCTTTGGGGTTCGGTTCCTGTGGGTGGTTTTGGTTCTTGGGGCGTTTCGGGGTTCGGTTCTTGGGTTCGGTTCTGGGGTCGGTTCTTGGGGGTTTCGGTTTTTGGGGTTCGGTTCTTGGGGTGTTGGTTTTTGGGGTTCGGTTTTGGGGTTCGTTTTGGGTTCGGTTCTTTGGGGTTTTGGTTCTTGGGTTCGTTCTTGGGGGTTCGGTTTCTTTGGGGTCGTTTGGGTTTGGTTTCTTGGGGTTCGGTTCTTAGGGGTTCGGTTCTTGGGGTTCGGCTTGTTGGGGGTTCTTGGTCGGGGTTCTTGGGGTTGGTTCTTAGGGGTTCGGTTCTTGGGGTTCCTTGGGGTTCGTTCTTGGGGGTTCGGGCTTGGGGGTTTTCGGTTCTTGGGGGTTTGGTTTTGGGGGTGGGGGTTCGGTTCTTAGGGTTCGGTTCTTCGGGTTCTTGGTTCTTGGGGGTTTTCGGTTCTTAGGGTTCGGTTCTTGGGGTTC
The DNA here is from genome assembly GCF_003789085.1 of Penaeus vannamei. Taxonomy (NCBI): domain Eukaryota; kingdom Metazoa; phylum Arthropoda; class Malacostraca; order Decapoda; family Penaeidae; genus Penaeus; species Penaeus vannamei. The sequence goes on along the minus strand of NW_020869110.1, from coordinate 215,248 downwards.
GGTTCTTGGGGTTTGGTTCTTTGGGGTTCGGTTTCTTGGGTTCGGGTCTTGGGGGTCCGGTTCTTGGGGGTTTGGTTCTTGGGGGTTCGGTTCTTGGGGGTTCGGTTCTTTGGGTTCGGTTCTTGGGGGTTTTGTTCTTGGGGGTTTCGGTTCTTAGGGGTTCGGTTCTTGGGGTTCGGCTCTTGGGGGTCCGGTTCTGAGGGTTCGGTTCTTGGGGGTTCGTTCTTGGTCTCTGGGTTCACCGGGTGGCGTGTTGGGAGGGGGGGGGGGGGATTTGTTGCTTGGTTCAATTGGGGGCTGTGGGTGGCTGTGTTTTCGTGTGTGTGTATTTATCTTTTATTATTTCTATTTATGTTTATTTATTTTATTATTTTATTTATCTTTTATTTTTATTATTTATTATTTATTTATTTTATTACTTGTTTATTTATTATATTTTATTATCTTATTTATGAAATTATTTTTATTATTTTATTTATTTATTTACTTTATTATTTATTTATTTATTTATTTTATTATCTATTTTTTTTATTTTTATTATTTATTATTCATATTATTTATTATCTATTTATTTATTTTATTATTTATTTATTTATCTTATCATTTATTTATTATATTTATTAATTAATTTATCTATTTATTATTTATTTATCTATTTGCTGCAGATGAGTTCTATTGTGTTATGGAATCGTGATTCTTTGGCTTATACTTTTAGTTATTGTGGTTTATCGTTTGTTATTTGAATTATTTTTTTTTTCCTTAATAGTGCATAGTTTCAAATTTATGTTTTCTCTATCTCTTTACTTTCTTTTTCGAAATATCATTATTATAATGACTGTAATAACAACCACTGCCCCTTACATGACCCTCAAATTAAGCAAGATTTGTTCAAGAAATAATATTTTCCGTGTAGCTGCCAACATCTATAGGGTTTGGGGCTTGAAGGGAACCCCGAGAAAAATCCTCCAATTTGATTTGATTACACTTAATGGGGGTAGCATGACTTCGCAGTCTTGATATGACTCCTGAGGTGCCTTGGTTTTATTCTATAGAGTGTGAGTACAGAAGTTACAATTACGGTCAAAATCCTTTTCAGATATTTTTCGAATTCCGTTTCGAAAATCAGCTCATACTCTCTCTCTTCTCTTTCTCTCTCTCTCTCTCTCTCTCTCTCTCTCTCTCTCTCTCTCTCTCTCTCTCTCTCTATCTATCTATCTATCTATCTATCTCTATCTCTCTCTCTCTTCTCTCTCTCTCTCTCTCTCTCGAGTTCTCTCTCTCTCTCTCTCTCTCTCTCTCTCTCTCTCTCTTTTCTCTCTCTTCTCACACACACACACTCACTCACACTCATATTCATACTCACACATACACACTTTACACGCACAAGATTTTAGTAGGGTAAGGCAGGTTCGAAGCTCCAATTCATGATATAACTTTTGACCGTCACTGTACATTGGTCCTTGAGACATAATTTCAGGTTTATCAAAATTCCTGTTTATAGTATGATTGTATAGGATAAATAGGTGAATTATTTCTTTGTGTTATTTATTTTCACTACACATGAATAAAAAAAAAAAAAAAAAAAAAAAAAAAAAAAAAAAAAAAAAAATATATATATATATATATATATATATAATATATATATATATATATTATATATATATATATATATATATATATATTATATATATTATATATGAGACCCAGACAGAATCAAGACAGTCAACCCATGGAATCATTTCGTTTTCTGCTAGTACATAAATTTGGTTTTCTTTTCGTTATGTTTAATGAATTTAATTGTGTGCCAAGGTTGCTAAGTAATAAGGATAATTTAAATGAACTTCACTCTTAATATTGTCAATATATACCAGGATTAATTTCGCGCTGAATTCCTGAGTATGCTGTATTTGGTCAATACAGCCATTAATCCCTCCTTTCCAACTAGCATGGATTTTTTTTTCTTTTTTTTACTTATTATATGTTTTCATTTCCCATCCATATTTGATGCTACTGGAAGACACACACAACACACACACAACACACACACACCACAACACACAACACACACACACACAACACACATACACACACACACACACACAACACACACACCACACACACAAACACACACACACTCACACACACACACACACACACACACACGCACGCATGAAAGCATTACGATCTGTTCACAAATTTTACCTCAACCTTAATGAGATGAGACTTGGAACCCGTCTCTTGCAATGGCGACCATCTAATGCCTATAGTTACAAGATTTATGTAAATTTCCTTTCCATCCTCACAACCGTTGCTTATGATTAATCTTCATTATAAACGTCTGTCTGTCCGCTTGTACTTTATCCTAGATGTAGCATTTCAAAATCATGTAACATGTAACTAAAGTGTGCTCTGCCTGAAATCACATTTCGTAATTATATTTCATTTAACTACAACGTCCAAGTCGCTTCATTTTGATGAAAAATTGGGTGATAATTAGCACAAACATCAAAGAATCACCCACACACATAAACTTAAAGGCTCCCCGTTTCGAATCAATCAGAATCCAATTCTAACTCTATTATCATCATCACCATTATCACTATCTTTATCTTCATCATCATTACTACCTATGTTATGATACTGCTTGTGTTTCGTCCATTCTTTCACTCGATCTGAATGAATCACCTTTTGAGTGTAAGGCAAGTACACGCTGCAATGAAGTATCTAGACCTCTGTGAATATTTAGTATTTACACAGCTACCCAAGGGGGAAGCTAAGAAGGAGGAGGCGAGGAGGGGAAGAGGAAGGGGGACCTAACGAAAAAAGAAGGGGGGTAGAAAGAGAGGGAAAAGGGTCTTAAAGAGAGGGGAGGGAAATGGGGAGAGGGGGAAATGGCAGGAGAGGAAGGGGAGGGAGGATGGTATGAGAAAAGGGCGGAGGGAGAGAGAAAGGGAATGGGATTAAGAGAGAGAAGAATGTGAGGTGGGGTTGGAAGGGGGGGTGGGGGGAGGGGGAGGAGAGAGGTGGGAGGGGTAGAACTTGAGGACAAAGTGGGAGGGAAAGAGTGAAAATAAGGAAGAGTTGGAAGTAAGAGAGGGAGGCAGAGAAGGAAATGGAGAGACAAAAGAAATGGCAAAGAGGAAGCGAGAGTTAGAAGGATAAAAGAGGGAGAGAAAGAGGAGGAGAGGGAGATGTGGAGAAAGGAAGGAGGGAAAGAAGAATCACAACAACCCTATTGCTTAGGAAAGAATTCATTTTCGAGTAAGACTTTTATGATATGATTCTCAGTAATTTAAGGTCAAACATTTGA
>NW_020869110.1:176938-184438 GCF_003789085.1 Penaeus vannamei | reverse complement strand
GTTAGAAGGTTACCAGTTTAATTAAAGGCCGTGGGTCCTGCGAGGAGAGGACAAATTATTACACTAGTCTGCGTATGTTTCCCTCTTCACCCCTTGCTTCTACACCCACTCTCCCTCCGCCCCGCCTTCCCCACCCCACACCTCACATTTCACTTCTGCAGCAATCGCTATCTATCTCCTCTCCTCCCTCTCTACCTTTCTCTCACTCTCTCCTCTCTCTCTTCTCTCTCTCTTTCTCACTGCACTCCACGTCCACTCCTCTCTCTCTCTCTCTCTCTCTCTCTCTCTCTCTCTCTCCCCTCTTCTCTACCTCTCTCTCGTCCTCCGTCTCTCTTTGCGTTGACTATCTCCTCATCTCTCAGTCTCTACGCTCTCACTCAAACTCTATACTTTATTTCACTTCACCTTCCTTCCTCCTCTTACTCCTCCTCTCCTCTTCGTCTCTCCGTCTCTTCTCTCTCGTGTACTCCATACATCTCCTAATCTTTATATATCGTCTCGTCACTCATTCTTCACCTCTCAAACTCACTCACATTCACTTCACGACCCTGGTTGATCAATAACATTCTTCTATTACGCGACGGAATCCCTCATACTCATTCTTTAACCTGTTCTTGTCTCTCTCTCTACTCTCTCTCTCTCTTTTTCTCTCATCTCCATCTCGTCTCACTCCGATCCACACATCATTCTTCTGCTCCTATTGCTACAATCTCCTTTCACTCCATCTCATCGCTTCTCATACTCTCACCTCACTTCAGCTCTCACTCTCGTCTCACGATCACCTCACTCTACGTTACTTTTCGAGTCTACACTTCTCTCTACTCTATCTCTCTTGCCTGCGTCTTATCTCTCGTCTCATCTCTCTTCTTTGCTCGTCTCTCTCTCGAGTGCTCTTCATCTCTTTCTTCACCACTCTGCATACTACTTCTTTTCACTCACTCGTGTTTATCACTACCTGTGCGTCTCATGCATACTTCTCTCATACTTCTCTTACTCTTCTTCTCTCTCTCTCTCTGCATACACTTTCACTCTTCTTCCTCTCTCAATCTTCTGCGTCTCTTCTATGTGCACTCACTCATTACCTCTGAGTTTTACCTCTCACTTACCTCTCTCTCTCTTGGCTTCTTCTCTCTCTTCTTGCATGCTCAATTCCTACTCTTCTCTTCTCTTCATCTTGCTCATTCTACTCTCTCTGTTCTACACTTAGCATTAACCACACACATTACGACACGATCTCACACACACACACACACAAACACACACACACACAACACACACACACACACACAAACACACCCATCACTCCTTCTCCTCTCTCTTCTCTCTCTCTCTCTCTCTTCTCTCGTCTCATGCACATTCCCTTTTCATCTTCTCTCCGCATCGTACATTCTACCTTTCTCCACTCCTTCTCTCTTGCGTCCTCTCACACACCACTTCACTTCTCTCAGCGTCACATCTCTCTCAATCTCCTTCTACTACCTCTCACTCTCCACTCACTCCCCTCTCTGCGCTCTTCTTCTATCTCTCTCTCTCTCTCTCTCTTTCTCTCTACTCCTCGATCTGCATCTCTCTTCTACTCTCACTCTCTCTCTTTTCTCTCTCTCTACTACTCACGTCTCCCTACTCCTCACTCCTCTCCCTCCTCTCTCTCTCTCTCTCGTCTGCCTCTCTTCTCCCTACACTTTCACTCTCTCCTCTCTCTCTCTCTCTCTCTCTCTATCTCTCTCTCTCTGCTCTACTTCTGCCCTCTCCTCTCTCCTTAAGAACGAATATAATATATTAATCATATATGATATAAGTGACTGTAATATTATATATATATTATAACTGAGTTAAATACTAGCTATATGTATCAGAGTATTGATATAAGTAATATTGTTGTTGTGGAGTACTATTAAAGTGCATCATTATGTATTATTATTGTTATACTTGGCGCGCAACAAGAGAAACAATGTTAGTATGAATTGTATTCTTGTGGTGTGGAAAAAACCACTCATATAGAAGCTAACAATTACATGTAGAGAGAGAGTAAACTCTACGTAAGAGCATCTAAGAAATAAATAAAACAAGTAGAGAAAGGAAATGTATAATCCTGAAAGTGCCTCAAGAATCACTGTTTAAAACAATATTGAGAAAAACTTTAATCTTTACTCGGCTCTTGGGTAAACAGCTATTATTGGTGGAAAAATATTTGTGCCGTTATACCGTATAGATAATAGATGATGTGATTTATAATAATGTGCAGAAGGCATCGACACACCCATAAATATTAGCTGTATCACAGAGTTCATGGCAGTAAAGAACAGTAAATAGAATGCATGGCATCTTTCATACTCCTTTAAAAGTAGTACTAAACAATGTAACCAAAGTAAATCATAAATGTTAACCCGTCGAGATACATGTCTAGTGCTCATGATATGTAATTCATTATCTGGCATATATGCCAATCCATATAAATGTTAATATCATTAGCGGTCGAGGCTCGCACGATTTCCAACGCACCAGGATCGTAAATACATATATTAATTTCTTTATTATGTATTATATATATAGTGCTAGTCTATATAGATAATATTATAGTACAGGTAATATATAAAATATATATATTATAGTAGTCTCAAATAATTATATCAAAAATTACAACAGATTATCAATATAAATTGGAGAAACTAGTGTAACCCAGGAGAGAGAAACTCATTCAACGAGCTCATTGAAATATAGGCTATTAACGTAGTCCACTATTGTAACCCTCGCGCCTATCAGCTTCCAGTGCGCGGGCAATTCAGCATTCCCTATGACATCACAACTGTGGCTATCAATCAGCTCCTCATGGCCTCGTAAGACCGATTCATCCCTATTCAAATTAATTTAATTAACTCTTCTCTCGATACTCTACAGTTTGAAACGCGTTTGTTCTAAATGCTGCTGTCCGCTTGACCTTGAAGCGATGCGTGGTTGTACGTGTTAAGTTCTGTCTCCGATTCCCCAGTCTATCGCGTAAGATTACAATTGCATCTCCTTCATGCTGTGGGCTCGTGTGCTGCATATAGTTAATATGTATATTATATTACTACTATATACAATTTACTTTTTATCTTATATTCTATAGTATCTATATTATATATATATATATCATATATGACAGTTATACATAGTGTAACAAAATATGTGATGTGCGTGCGCAGGCCGCCTAGCGCGCCATCGTGTGCTTATGGTGTGTGTGTGTTGTGTGTGTTGTGTGTTGTGTGATGTGTGTACCTGGTCCTGTGGTGTGCTGTAGGCACGATGAGGGCTGTGGGTGAGTGAATGGGTGTCTGTGTGTGTTGTGTGTGTGCTGCTGTGTGGTGTGTGGTGTGTGTGTGGGGTGTGTGTTGTGTGTTGTGTGTGTCGTGTGTGTGTGCTGAGAGTTAGCATGTGTGTGTGTTGTGAGTGTGTGGATGGGTTGTGTCCCTGTGTTGCGTGCTGTGCGGTACGTGTCTTGTGTGTGCTATGTGTGTGGCACGACACATTGTGCAGGTGTGTGTGTGTGTGTGTGTGTGTGGGTATGCGTGCCTCGTGTCTGTGGTGATTGAGTGAATGTGCGTGTGTGAAAGAAGAGAGAAAGAGAGAGAGATTGTTGCACAAATCCTTGACTATTACCTAACACTTCCCTGACTGTCGTTGAGGTTACATGACATACATAGCGTACACGACTATTTGATCGTCCAATTACAAACAACTTTTTCCCAAAATACCATGACAAAAAAAAAAAAAAAAAAAAAAAAAATACATAATGGTCAATCAACAGCTATTCATACATCCCTAGTTATGCTACGTCACGCTAATGTAAAAGATCTGTTTTCCTATCATATAAGCCTGAGTTTCTGTTAACGAATCACTTCACAGCCACTGTCAGAAAGACGTTCTGTTGGCATCAGCTGTTGAAACAGACGATGGAAGATTACACTGAAAATTATTAATGATAACATCTGACCTTGTTATTGTAATAAGATTGAAAAAGGAGTAAAGTGCTCAACGTAACCCACTTTTACGATAAAATAAATGAACAAATTTACATTTTATATGATACTTCCTCACACTTGCCGATTAAATGGATATAAAATCTTATAACAGAAAGAAACAATATAATATATATATATATATATATATATATATTATATATATATATATGTGTGTGTGTGTGTGTGTGTGTGTGTGTGTGTGCTGTGTGTGTGTGTTGTGTGTGTGTGTGTGTGTCTGTGTGCGTGCGTGCGTGCGTGCGTGCGTACGTGTGTACTATATGGTGTTTATTGAGATTTTGCCTAACCTTGCCCAGACTTGTGACCATCAAGCGCTAATAATTAACCTTCAGTTATAGAATGTAAGTACATGTTTACAACGCAAGTCCTTTCACGATAAATTAGCGCAAGAGACCTTGATGCATGTTTTTTTTTCGTGTGTGTGTGCGTATGTTCGTGTGTTGTGTGTGTGCGTGTTGTGTGTGCGTGTAGCTGTGCGTGTGTGTTGTGTGTGTGTGCGTGTGTGTGTGTCGTGCGTGTTGTGTGCTGGCTGTTGTGTGTGTGTGTGTGTGTGTGTGTGTGTGTGTGTTTTGTGTGTGTTGTGTGGTGTGTGGTGTTGTGTGTCGTGCGTTGTACTATATATATAATATATATATATATATATATATAATTATAATATTTTTATATATATATATATATATATATGTATATATATATAATATATATATATATAATATGTATGTTATATATATATATATATATATATATATATATATGTACTATATATATATATATATATATATATATATATATATATATATATGTATGTGTGTGTGTGTGCGTGTGCTCTTGCTGAGTCGAAATCTTTCCTCCTCGCGTGGCTTATCAAGATACCCTATGGTTGTACAAGTTTTTTTCCCGCCCAAATGCCCCCGCCATCATGGAATCACAAAGAAAAGATCGTTTTTTCTCATTTTTAGAAAATAAAAACAGGAATATCTTTAGTATTTATTGTATTAATTATTTTCTCTTTTTAAAGCTTCATAACAAAACGTCCTATCAACAACAAAAAACTCTAAATCGGTACCTTTCTCTCTTGCCTCGATTTCAGTGGAAAATTAGGGACACACACACACACACACACACACACACACACACACACACCATATTCACTCACGTACATCACATTCTCACTCCTTCAGGACATTCATGTAGGGGTCGAGCATGAAAGTACAAAGTTTCCTGCCACAACCAAGGTACTTAAAGAACAGATAGTGTCGATTCCCTTTTATATATTGAAGTAAAATATGAAAGACTTTTCCCTCGATGGTTCAGATTCTTGTTTATGGTATGGAACACATTTACCATAAAAACTCCAGGGTGGGATCTTTGTTTTACTTCTAGAAATTGTAAGAAAACTGAGTAAATCATGTAAATAATTATTTTATCTAGTGATTTCTGGCATCTCATCGACGATCGTATTGGCTAAGCGCGGTGACGTCATTAGTCCTGCCCCTTCATTTTGCGTGGTATTTGTTAAGTGTTTCCTTGATACATTTCATTGACAATTTTTCAGTGTGCTGTTTGGTCGTGGCATCTACAAAAATAAGAAGTTTGTGTCTTTCTGCAGCTTTCCACTTTCCTCTCAACAACAACGTTTACAAGTCAGATAACTAACTATATGTAGAAAAGAAATATATATACAGCATGTATATCTGCGAGTGTGTGTGTATAGCGAACGTGGAAAAAAGGACGACGGAAAAGAGAGAAATTGAGAGCTGTGATGTTAACGTCATATGAGAGCAAGTAGGCGGCGCTTAATTCGACAGTTGCCAGCAAGGATTTCCATAACGACAAAGTGGCGCTACCTGTCTTTTAAGCGACTTGGCTACATCATTCAAAGAGCGCTCTCGTTATGCAACGCGTAAAGGCGGATTCATACCGGGAGCAAAGCTATGCAATGCGGCAGGCGGAGGATGCTACGTGAATATTCACTCTGGAAAAGATGCAGCCGAGTTCTATTTTCAGACAGGTGTCACATCACTCACTGGCTGCAACCATGGGAGTACTCCATGGTTTCTTGAGAAGGAGAAAAACAACAGATAGTAATATTAACACTAGTACTAAATAATAAAAGAAAAGGGACATAGGCTCACGAGTTAAATTTGTCAAGGACAAAATCTGGTGAATATCAAGCAAGAACTGGAAGATATTTCAGATTATCTCCCGGCCTGTAGAGGACTTTCAATGCAGGGCAACTTTGTCACGACACATGACAAATTGTCAAGTCATTAGGGTGGGAGTACAGGCCAGGAGGATTCCCAGAATACTCAAGCGCGCATGAGTTGACGTAGCGTTGTTTTAAAAAATCGCCGGCCCGTCTACCGATCGAGCCATGCACGCGATTAAAAAGTTCCCAGTGTAGTACCGACAGTATGCGCTACAATGTATGTAGGCCAGGAGCTAGTATTGTATCAGCATGCCACAACCACCAATTAGAATAACATTGAGCATCATATTATAAGCTGGAAAAATAAGATAAAATAAACAGAGAGATGTAACCACCACACACTAGTGTATAACACGGTTTGCAGGGTCGTGAGAGCAACGAAACCAGACTGCGAGACAATAGAAATCGATAGATAACGATAAAATGTAATAACCGAATATATAAAAAGAGATCTGCCCTAAAACATAGGCTTACTCTTTATTACCACCCACGCCTTACCATCACGTGATCTGTCCTCCAGGCTGTCTTCTTCTTTAGTGTTAAAAGTAGTCTAATAATGCTCATGAAAAAATAACGTCGAAGGAAATTATTAACGAGTGAAAAAAAAATAATTTGAATTGCTTTGGTTCAACTGCAGATTGGTTAATTTATATTTATTTGTATTTCCTTCATGGTTGATTGGTAGTGCTAATAGAAATATTGTAATTAATTCAAAATTGTCGTAGGCAACTCGAGTATCTGATCTCAGCGTGTGGCCAAACATTATCTCTGTTATCGCGGTTATCTCCCCTCCTATACCATGCACAATAGGAGTCGTTAAGGGCGATTTGTAACGCTATCTTAGAAGCCTAGAGACCTTGTTATCAAATCAGTAATGATGCTTCGAGGGGGACAGTGGGGGGGAATATTGCATCATTAGCTTTATTGTTTATTGTATTGTTTATTTGTATATTTTAGATTTTAGATTAATCAAATGCCCAATTTTACGCTGATTCAACTGCAAGTTCCCACTATAATTGTCGGTGTGACGGCAAAAAATAGTTGTTTATAGATTACTTGCGAGTCAAATACTAGTCATGAAGATAACACCTGAAGGCCACAGCAAATACGGAAAGGTCACCAAAGGACGACCTTGTTGCACGGTTGCAGAGTCTATCCTTATCTCGTTCTCTATTTTTTTGCTCTAAAACACATGAAAGAGTTGTCAGTATTTCTTATTAGCAATAAGTATACATGATAAATTCTTGTGAAAATATTGTAACCGACACTTAC
>NW_020869110.1:156938-161938 GCF_003789085.1 Penaeus vannamei | reverse complement strand
TGACATTTTTATAGAATAAAAATATATTGTTATAAATCTTGCTTTCCTTGTAGGTAAATCCAAAATGAAAAGTTTACATGTCGACAGTTGTTGTAAACAACATTTAAACATAAAACTAAATGCAGCGCAAGCAAAATTTATTAACAATATCCGTACATTGCATTTACTGACAATGAGAAAGCATAGATTATATTAAAAATCTACCTGCCATTTACTGACAGTGAGAAATGACGCTAACGTATAAATAAAATCAAAATGCTTTATTCAAGCTCTGACAAAATGTAGCCTGCAGACTCATGACATGATAAATTCTTGTCCTCTTGAGCTCCTTCATTAAGCTCTGCCTCCTCCCCTCCCTATCTCTCCTCCCCCTCCCCTCTCCCCCCTTCCCTCCCCTCCTCTCCTCTCCCCTCCCCCCTTCCCTCCCCTCCCTTCCCCTCCCCCCCGACCACACTCTCCACTGCAGCTCACGACCACCGCAACTCTGCCGCCGCACCGCCTCCTTCCCCTCGCACAGACTCCCACAGACCAAGAACTTTCCGCGGTCCCCATAAAACAGACAGGCACACACAAACGCGCATCCAAGACTTGATATCAAACTACGACCGGAAATTAAACATGGGTTATCCCGGCAGAATGGGACGGCGCGACAGCTGTTGATTATGTCCAGCTCAGTGAAGCTGCGGCTCCGCTCCTCTCTCATCGAGGGAGGAGGGAGCGCCGGCTGCGACGACCGGGAGTTGCTCCTCTGAAAATTTTGCTGTCGATTCTGAGCCAATTTATATCCAAACACACGCATACACAAACATGCATATATGTATGAAAACAATACATTTAAGATTTAATATATTATATATATATATATATATATAATATATATATATATATATATATATAATAATATACATATAATATATATATGTATATTATATATACATATACATATATGTAAGTATGTATGTATAATAACCATACATATATACATATACATACATATACACACACAGGTAGTAGATAGATAATATATGTATGTGTGCGTGTGTGTGGCATACAGTGTAATACATACATACATACATATATATATATATATATATATATATTATATATATATATATATCATTACATATATATATATATATATATATATATATATATATATATATATATATATATATATATATATATATATATATATATATATATATTAATATATTACATATACTATATATGAAATAATATCATATATATTATATATATATATATTATAATATATATATATATATATATATATAATATATATATATATATATATATATATTATATATATATATATATATATATATATTATATATATTATATATATATATATATATATATATATATATATTATATATATACATACACACACGACACACACACACACACACACACACCACATATATATATATATATATATATATAATAATATATATAAATATATATATATATATATATTATATTATATATATTTATATATTATATATATATATATATATATATATATATATATATATATATATATATATATATAATATATATATATATATATATATATATATACATATATATATATTATACATACATATATATATATATATATATATATATATTATATATATATATATATATATATATATATATTATATATACACACACACACACACACACATACATATAAACACGGTTTATAAACATATTTTTTAGGTAGAGCCTCTTGCTCAGGTAGAGGGTGTTTCGGGCTCCCATAAATCACACGCACATCACTCTTCGCGAAGCCGGAAAACCCGCTTCCTTATTTTCCCGGGGTCGGCGAGGCAACAGGCGAGGCTCAGGCATTAACGTCTCGTAAATAAGCGCGTGTTTGCGGTTGACCCCGGCCGTAATTGACACTCCCATCTCCACTGACGTAAGAGATGTAGAAGGGGGAATGACGAAGAGAAAAATGGAGAATAAAAAGTGTTGTCTACAAAAGAAAAAAAAAGAAAAAAAGAAGAAATCGGGTTGTTTTTCTTTTATTTTGTTTATTTACATGGTGATTGAGAAGTTGTGAAGTTTAGGGAATAATGCCAGCTTCTTGAAAGTTTCTTTTGTCAATGTATATTGCGTATACCAATCTGTATACTCTTCCAATGAAAAATATGCCTTAGTGATATTTATTTGAGCCTGTAACCTCTTTTATAGCCTACCCTGTCCTTTACAGCCCATAATCCTTTATAGTCTGTAATTTATATAAGGAATATATATCTTGACCTGTAATGGCATCGTATGAATCACCGCTACAAAAAAAAATCGTATATAGTCTCTGGGATTTAGCTAATATTTGCCATCACAACAGAAATTCATTATAAAAAAAATGAATAAATAAAAAAATCGTATGCCGTGTCAGAATAAAAGCGTAGTCAGGGCTGCTGGATTGAAAATTAGGTTCAAATTCGGTCAAAATCTAGCCAGTAATCATTTGGACAATTTTTGTTACCATAAGGGTGACTGTTTGTACATAAACACGGGGAGTGAATTGGTGGGCGAATAAACAAAGGTTTGGAACAGTGGAAGGCTGTGAAATCATTTAATGTAAAGTGTTTGATTATCTAGCTACTGATATTGTCCGTCTGAACACAACATCTGGGTGAGGCTGCGTGAACACCGTGCGAGTCGTGTCAAGACATCTGATGCGTCAACCCGAGACGTCACCACACGATGAGCCATTTGGTTTGAGGGAGAATGGAAGCCAATTCTCTTGCTGAGGCAACTGCTTTCGTCGCTGCAGGCATAAATGTAAAACGAATCTGGATGCATCATCTGGACACCAAGAGGCCAGATTTCGGGAGCTTCAGTCATTTATTCCCAGACCTGGTAAACCATGCAGAAAAATTCTATTTTTTTCAGGATGACAAATGAAAATCGAAAGAAGCTGAGAGAGTTAACTGGACCTTCCATTAGAAAAATCAACACTACTACCAGTAACTATCAGCTCTATGTACCAGGGTATGACGTCAAAAATAGGCCCAGCCCTATTTGTGACACGACGCGACGCTACGTGATGACTCGAAGCATCCGGTGTAAACGTTTTTTTCAAAGATCCAAACAAATCGGTGACGTGACTGGGGTGGCGATTCATGATGCGTCATGACTTATCTTACTTGAAGCGACTCGCTCGGTGTAAACGCAGCCCAACGCAGCCTTTACCGGAAGTACAGTCGCGGTCAAAACTCTTGTGAAACATGTTTCGAATTCCGTTTCAACATCCGGACGACTCGTAGAGGGTAAGGTTCGAAGCCTCAATTCATGACTTGACTCTTGTCCGTCACTGTATCGCCTTGTACGAACTTTCGTGACTGAACCTTTTAGGTGAAAGTATTGTTTCTACTGAAAATAAAATTGCTGAATTTGATTTCTACTCATGCCTTAGAGACACATCAATCCTTATAACACATTATGATAATATAGTTTACAGCAGTTTTATTTTATCGTTCATCATTTGAGGCGAGAGATGAGAGACCCAGGACTCATTTTAATTCTCCTACAATATCGCGCTTTGTTTTGCACGAGGAATCGGTCTAACGTTTGGGGTTTTGCTTAGTTTTAGTTGAAGTCAAAATCGGCCAAAATAAATTGACCGTCGCCGTTAACTGAACTTGGTTAGGAAAGCGGATGTCTGGCGTGGTATTCACCTCTTCATTTGTTTTAGCAATTATTTAAACGAAGAAAAACATTTGTCGAGAGTTTTATAATTACGGGCTTGCCTTACGTAATATCTCAAAAATAATCCTGGATAGACGTTTAATATTTAAACATTTGGTTGAATAGATCAGTATTGATGTAAATGCTTATGTCCTCTGATCCTGCAGAATTACATTATTTAACAGAAGTAAAAATTTGGGTTCAATGAAATTCATGTATTGATCTACAGGCAAAGAAAGGCTATTGTTGGCCTTCAATACGCGGTACATGTAAGTAGTAAGATTACTTGTATAAGCTTGCTGATGCTGAGAATTGTGAGTAAACCTTGTAAAAGAAGTTTAAGAGAATGATATCTGCTGAAAATGCCCTTGGCGGCGCAGCATTTCAAAAGCAAGATACTGAAAGTTCATAGTTCAACCTCGTTCAGACAGTTTTGACTATTATTGGCCATGTTGAATGCATTTTTACTAAAGGATTTGGAGGATGCATCTGATTGTAGTATTCACCAGGAATTTCATTATGATTGGACGTTACTACTGAGAGTAACAAATAAATAAATAAATACTTCATAAATAATAAACACAAACAAAAGAAAAAGAAGAAAAAAGCTTTATGACTATGTAACTTGATCTAAAATCTCACGAATGTCTCTGACACACGGGAATCTAACATGACTATTATCTTAATTCATATGTGAAGCGTGTAATTGATGGATGACAAAGTGTTTGCGGAAGAGTTGAGAACAGCTGACCCAGACGATGACATGACAAGATCTTCCTTCCGTCCCTCTCGTTCACACAATTCCCTATTCAAAATTACGTATTCCTCATCCTCAGGAAACGAGGAAATCTGAAGTTTTAATCCTGCAGACATTTTCGCTCGTGCCCTTGACGAACACCGTCGCGCGATCTCAGGATGATCTCAGGACGCCCGAACACCGCTTCCCTCAAGCAGGACCCGAAAAGAAGTGGTGCCAGTCTTTAGGGATAAATCGATACTCCTCAGATGAAGGGAAATCGTTGAAGCTCTCCGGGGAATTTCTGCCGTAAGAGCGCGGAGGATTTTTGTTGTTGTTATTGTCAGAACTTTTATTATTATCACCGTTGTCTGAATCGGTTTCAATCTTTATCCCCTTTTTATCTCTACGTTATTATCGCTTCTTTAATTTATAAATAAAACAAATAAATAAATAAATAAAAATAATGCCTTTAGCGCTGCAACGTGATATACATAATTTTAAAAACAGCCTCTCCGCGCTGAAGGGCTACGTGGTGCGAAGA
>NW_020869110.1:144892-146181 GCF_003789085.1 Penaeus vannamei | reverse complement strand
TTCCTTCCCCCCCCGCCCCCTATTTCCCCCCCACCAGGAACAGCAAAGCACTGACCGTCATCCTGTCCCTGTCTCCCGCATTTCAGCACAGTCAATGGAATGCTCGGAGTCACAGCAAGCACGAAGGACACGCTCAACAGTGTAGGTCAGTCCTGCGGTACAGTCTGGGTGTTTCCTTGTCCTTTGTTATCGGGGTTATGCTCTCTCGTTCTGTCTTTCTCTCGCTGTTTGTTTGTCTCATGGCTTATTTATTTATTTATCGATTTATCTATCAGCCTACCTCTGGCTCTTAATGTATCTGACATGTAATCTATCTCTCTTTCTTTCTCTTCCTCTTCTCTCTCTCTCTCTCTCTTTCTTTATCTGTGTGTGTGTGCATGTCTCTGTGTGTGACAGATTTTTTCGTATACAAATTATTAAGATTTATAACTTCATTAGTGTTACCATTATGTTAGGGAAATTTTTCAAAATAGTAATTAGTACACATTTTAAAATTCTGTCCCAGGACATTACCTTTTTAAAACCTTATTAACTTTATTACACTCTTGGCAGTGCCACCACCACCCGGGATTTTAATCTGTAAGTAAACAAAACAAAAAAAAAAAATTGTCTTACGCAATTTTAATATGGGTAGCATGACCAAACGGTCTTAAGGCTTGTGAGATGGATTGAACTCATGTACGTTACAATGGCCACTGAAACATTTTTGATCAATAATCTTATTTTATTCTACAAACAATAATAAACAAGTGGTTGCTGACAATGCAAATCTTAACAATAAACATTACATGGAAAAAAGGAATAAGATCTACTAATCTGACAAGCATAAGATTAACTTTAATTCTACATCCCCCCTTGGCCTATTAGTTATAAATAAATAATCATTACGGTGAACATAAAAACCTCTTTAAGATTTTCCTTTCCTGCACTTTACTCTGATACATAGTTCCATTCTCATTCTATTCCATGATACCACTGGAACTGCCTCCTTCAAATTTCTGTATCCTTGGACGAAAAAAAGAAAATAATAACAATATATAAATATTTCCTGACCACTGCTAGCGTTAATGGCTATATATATATATATATATATATATATATATATATATATATATATATATATATGTATATATATATATATATATATATATATAATGTATGTATATATATTTTTTTTTATCTCTCTCTTCTTTCTTCACGATTCTCTCTCTTCTATCTCGCTCTATTCTTCTCATTTCCGGAGAAGAATTCTTGTGAGGAGAGGTGAGAGGAGAGAGAGAGAGAGCGAG
>NW_020869110.1:107392-109892 GCF_003789085.1 Penaeus vannamei | reverse complement strand
GTGCACTTGAGGGCGACCCGGGAGGCGATAGCAGCAGGCTTGGGCGTCACTGAGGGGCGATGGGGAGCGAGAGGCCGGTGGCTCAATTTTGATCGTGAGGAGGGATCTAGAGAGGCAGGCGGTCACTGATGGGGCAGGACCGTGAGTGGCGCGTGAGAAGCGGACTTGCTCGCCACCTCTGTGGCTTGCGTGCATAGGAACAGAGAGAGAGTAGACGCAGAGGGTAGTTGAGGGCGAGCGGGACAGATGGTAGAGCAGAGGGGGTATATAGTGGGGCAAACGGCGAGGAGAGCCTATGAACGGTACGTTGCAGGGCAAAGCATCGGGGGTCGAGCAGGTTGGGTATTTACGCGCGGGTCTTCGGAAGGGATCGAGAGAGTAGCGGGGGGTAGTTGGAGGAAGTTGAGCCGGGAAACGTTCGGAGGGCCTCGAGGGAGGCGGGCCTCGGTAGTTGAGGCGAAGCGGGACGGAAGACAGAGGTGGGAGGCCTGGTTCAACGGTTGAGGGGAAAGAGATGGGAGAGACAAGATGCGAACGGGGACCGGTGCAGGGAAAGATGGGGGTGGTGAGTGCGGACTTGTTGAGGGCAGGGGGACGAGAGAGCAGCAGAGTCACCTGTGTCTCGTGGTTTTCCGAGGGGAAGTTGACTGGAGAGCGACGGCTAGGGATCTACGGATACAGTCGTGAGTGGCGAGGCGGACGAGCGGTAGACTTCCTGTATGCGGACGAGAGGAGAGGTTGACCAGAGGTTAGTGGGAAGGAACAAGCCGTAGACTGAGAGAGAGAGAGAGACGAGGGTGAGTTAAGTGGTCGTCGAGAGAAGGCTGTGAAAGAGGGCGGGCGTGGGAGCGAAGATGTGCCTGGCTATCGTTATTGGAGCGGTAGAAAAGAAAAGGATTTCTAGTAATAAAAAATGCGATTAACTAAAGCGGATCCGAAGAGGCAATACTACCCCCCCTTTGGCACTAACCTACCCCGGCGGGTTTTCCTATCTATACCTCCCGCACGAAATTTCGTTTCCTCTTGCCGAAAGTCGGAAATCCGGTTTTGCAGCAGACACTCCCGTTTTTGCGATTCCACTATATCCCCGACTTTCTAGGTGTTGATCTGAAAACGCAGATTTTCCGGCTTCCCGAAAGGTGCACACCGGGAAATTTCGGAGAGTTCTGGCAGATGGAACTCATTTGGGGCACTGTAATAACCTCTAATAAAGTTTCGTTGCTTTGTGTTATTCGAGGTTCAAGTCGAAATTCATAGAGGCCTGTTTTCGCAAATATTTCGACCCCAAAAGTCTGCGCCCTTGTATATAAAATTTGATAGGAATTTGTTTTAATTATGCTGTCGGTCTAAAACAGAATTGTTGAATTAAACCAGGAAGCCCCTCACAAAAAGCATTGAACATAAAAATCCCGCTTTCAATTAAGTGAAAGACCAACATACACATAAAGACATTATAACATACATAATAGTAATGTGCAAAGATACTACAGTAAACGAATGATATTTCAGAAAAACCATTACCGACTCTCAAAACTATCCAGCCTTTCTCATCTCTCATACTTCTCTCTCTCCTTCCCCCCTATTTACCACGAATATATATGAATTATACTATATTCATCATAATACATTTGATATATATATCACTATATATATATACATCTATATATAATATACTATACTCTTATACATACTATATTCATATATTTATATATTATATATACTATAGTATATTATATATACTACTATTATTAACTATAGTACACTAATATATATATACTATTCTCTTAGTACGGTTACTCATACTACACTCACTATACACTATATATACATAAAGCTATATGTATACTATATGCGCGTTACTCATTCATTACATCATTACCTTTTATCCACATTCTCTTTCCTCCTTTCCTCACTTTCGCTTTCTCTTTCCTCTCCACTTGCATCCTGCCCCTTCCCTATCCTCTTTTTCTTTCTCCTCTTTCTTTCTTCCTCTCCACCCTTCGTTTTATGCCATTTTCTCCTTATTTCTCCTTCCTATCCAACCTTTCTTTCACCTCTTGTTCTCAGTATCCTTCCCCTCCTCCTCCTTTCTTCCCTTACCCCACTCTGCCCCCCC
The DNA here is from genome assembly GCF_003789085.1 of Penaeus vannamei. NCBI lineage: Eukaryota > Metazoa > Arthropoda > Malacostraca > Decapoda > Penaeidae > Penaeus > Penaeus vannamei. The sequence continues at coordinate 107,776 of NW_020869110.1, read as the reverse complement.
CCTCACTCCTTCTTCTCCTACTTCTCCTCCGCTCCTTTCCATATTTCACACTTCTTCCTCCCTCTCGCTCCACTTCTCCCCTCCCACTCTCCCTCTTCTACCTCCCGCTCACTCTAATCCTCTTCCCATCTCCACCTTCCTTCCTCCTCCTTCCTTCTCTCCCTTCATCCATCCCTACCTTCTCTCATTTTCCCTCCTCTATCTACCACCTTCTTTCTTCTCCTTCCCTCCATCCAACCTGCACCACTCTCCCTCCACGTATTTTTACTCTCCCCTCCCTCCCCTTTTCACTCTCTTCCCTCTTTCTCTCTCCCTGCTTCCCCCTTTCACTCTCTCTCCTCTACCTATTTCTCCTTTCTCCCTCATCTTTCCCTCCTTCACCCC
>NW_020869110.1:94892-102392 GCF_003789085.1 Penaeus vannamei | reverse complement strand
TCTCATATATATATATGAAATATTATTTTCTATATTTCTTTCCTCTTATTTCTTCTTACTTTTTAAAGCACTAATGATATTTTTTATCAACAAAATCACCTTGTTATCCACGTATTTTTTCCTTTGGGTACAAAACCTCTTCATAAAATCAAACTGAATATTTCATGATTAAAAAATCTTATTCTTCATTTTCATTATAGCATTTTTATATAAATGTTTTGTGTATTATCTGTGTGTGTGTGTGTTTGTCTGTGAGTGTGTGTTTGTGTGTGTATATATATATATATGTGTGTGTGTGTGTGTGTGTGTGTGTGTGTGTGTGTGTGTGTGTGTGTGTGTGTGTGTGTGTGTGTGTGTGGTGTGTGTGTGTGTGTGTCTGTGAAATATGAACAATAAGAATTGATTTCATTTTTATATATCTTCCAGGAAAAAAAAGTAATAATAGAAAGGGTCTAGTTCATTTAACTGTTCATTTTGAGAATAAGCTCTTTTAAAGATATATATGAATATTACAATTCGCATGATTTTATATTACTGTTCTGGATTAATAACCAAGCAATATATAAATCATCTTAAATGTCTATTAAATGTACAATACATAGCGAATTCGGATGAATAGCCGAATCGGAAATAAGATTCAAAGTATAATTAGTTAAGAAATTATTAGACGTATCGTTCTCAGCATGTTTTATACGTTAGAATGTGTGTATGTGATTGTGTGCATCGTATCATAATGTCATATTTATTGTTATTTTCATGTTATTATTAGTATTAGTTAGAGTGCCAAAAATAACAGTAAGAGTATAGATGGTATTGGCTTTAATCATATTTTTGATTTCAACGTTTTCATTAAAATTGCTATCATCATCATCATCATCATTATTGTAATTATCATTATCATTGCTATTTTACTCTTATCGGTAATATCAATTTCAGCATCATCATTATTATCATTATTTTCATCATCATCATTATTATTATTTTCATCATCATCATTATTATCATTATTTTCATCATCATCATTATTATCATTATTTTCATCATCCTCATTATTAATATTTTTACCATCATCATTGTTACTATTTTCATTTTATCTTATCACATTTACATTATTATATTATAAACTATTTCGAGCATTATTGTCAGCACTCACTGCCAGGCTCATTCACAATATCCATTCTGAATGAGGCTGAGGTTCACCGCCTCATCTATGCAAATTTCATCAGTTATCAAGAGGCTACGTAAAGTTTCATTACGAAGAGCCCAGGTAAGTTCACAACAGGAGGCCAAAGGGTTATCTGCAAGAGGAGAAGGAAAGGTGTGAGTTGGTGCATGTTCAGTGGTATTATGGGGTCTAGTTCCTAAGGAAAGGGGGGGGGGGGTGAGGGTAGGGAGGTTTTGAAAGAGGAGGTGGACGGGTTTTTAGTGCATAGGAAGGGGTGTGAGTTCTACTGTGAGATTCTATTAATGATTTTGGTTGATTTTAGTAAAGGCTGCTGTTCGGATGCGTTATAGTGAAGGGGGTTAGTGGGGCTTTAGTAAAGGGGTAGGAGGGGTGGGCTGTGAGGATGGGTGGGGTTTATTAACTTTATTAGGCGAAGGATGGGGGAGAGGAGGGAATTTTGGCGAAAGGGGTGGGTGGGGGGAAAGAAATTCAAGCAAAGTAGTGTGTATTCTAGCCACAGGAGGGAGAAGGGCGTATGTGTTAAGGAAGACAGGAGAGGGAAGGTCTGATAAAGGAAGATGCACAAGGGGAGGATAGAAGGACCAAAGCAAAAGAGAGGGTGGTATCCTTAGCAAGGGAAGGGTGGGTTCTCGTGCAAAGAGTGGAATGGTGGGGGCGGGGGTATCTAACCAGTTAAAGGGATAGGCACTCTAACGAAGGAGGGTGAAGGGGATGTCCGATAGAGAGAGTGGAAGTCCTAACAAGAGGCCGTATAGGTATCCCTAGTAAACAGATGAAAGGGGGAGGAGTTGAGAGGCGTGTCTCCAATGACGTAGGGGGCGGGGTAAGGAGTCTCCTGACAAAGGGGCAGGTCTCGTTAACAGACAAGGTTGTTTAAGTTAGGTATCTTGCGCTTAGATGTTGGACGAACAACAATTGAACATAAGCAAAAAAACTTTACCGGTGAAATGAAAATTAATATCAAAGCGCCTTACTCAACCGGATATGATCATTAGTCAATAGAGCGATTGGCTAAGGCTTCCCGAGCTCATTTGTATCATCATGTCAACAATGCTGCTAATTTCTATTTCATTATACGTGATCACAGGCTTACCTGGAAATTCGGTCTGCTGTTCAGCCATCACGTTGCTACGGGTACTCTGACAATTACCTAGACGAATATTCACAGGATTAACGCATCTCTCTCTCTCCATACACATACACACACATTTGATGATGTCTCTCTCTCTCTCTCTCTCTCTCTCTCTCTCTCTCTCTCTCTCTCTCTCTCTCTCTCTCTCTCTCTCTCTCTCTCTTATATATATATATATATATATATATATATATATATATATATTATATATATATATATATATATATATATATATATATATATATATATATATATATATATATATATATATATATATATATATATATACATATATATGTATATATATATATATATATATATATATATATATATATATATATATATATATATATATATATATATATATATATATATATATATATATATATATATATATATATATATATATATATATATATATATATATATATATATATATATATATATATATATACTCATGATCCACTCTTCATAATCCATGACCCATGACCTCATACTCACCTAACACCCAGACCTTGACTCCTCTCTCTAGCCAGGGTCGCCAGATCATCTCAGGCATTTCGGACAAGTTGTTGCTGTCGAGGAACACACCAGTCTCAGTTCCTAATCCTGTGTGGTTTGAATATCATTAACATCACTCTTAATTGCAATCTTAATTAGTGTCCATAAGATTATCGTTTTTATTTTCATCTGTGTAGGTTGACTAACATTGGGAGAAGCTATGTTGATAATGATGATGATGATTAAGAAGATGATGATGTGGATGTTGATGATAATGATGATAATGGGATGAGGAAGAAGATGACAGTGATAATGATAAGAATGATAACAATAATAATGATAATAATAATAATAATAATAATAATAATAATAATAATAATGATAATGATAATTATAATGATATGATAATAATAATGATAATAATAATAATAATGATAATAATAATAGCAATAATAACGATAACTATGATAAGGATAATAATTAAAAATTAATGATTATGATGGTACTAATAATACTGAAAATAATAAGGATAATGATGATGATAATAATAATAATAGTCATGATAATTAAATATATTAAATATATCCTTGATTATAATAATACTGTTATTAATATTAATAACCATTATAATAATAACAATAACAACAATAATAATGATGGTAATAATAAAAGTAATAATAACAATAATGATAATAATAATCATAATGATAATAATGGTAATAACAATCGTAATGATAAAATAACAATGATAACAGCAGTAATAATAATTATAATGATACTACTACTACTGATAATAATTATAATAATTATAATAATAATAATTGTAACAACAATGATAATAATAATAGTAAAACCTGTAATAGTATTGATAATAATAGTAATAGTGATTACTATTATCGCATATTATTATGATTGTTATCGTTATTATTATCACTATTATCATCACAAAAACAAATATACTACCACTGCTACTGCTATTCAACTACCCCACGTTAACGTTATTCCCTTTAATTCTAGTACTATAATCTAGCTGCTTTAGCCATCGCCTCTCACTTTAGTACTTTTACACCACCACTAGCTTTTGAAAACGAAAATAAGTGAGACATACCTCCCACTTGATTAATTATGTGTTGCCCTATCAGCACACAAACAGAGGATTGTAACGCTGATAATCTAGGGAAAAGTGTTGGCAACAGGAGATGAAATCCTGTGTCTGTGTAGCATGTAGGGCGCTGGTGTAGGTGAGGCGGGTTCTCCTGGAATAAGTGGGTGATATTGCATATTTCATGAACTATGACCTGCCTCTCTGTGCTACTTCGGGTGCTGAAAGAGGTGTGTGTGTGTGGTACAAGAAAGGGTTAAATATGTCTTTCTCAATTACTAAAACTCATTTTGTACACCTGCCTTATTAATCATGGTGTTCAAATATAATGTTACTGCTACTCCGGCTCCTAAAAGTGTTATTACTACTACTACTGCTGCTAGTAATAGTGGTGTAGTGGTGGTGGTAGTAGTAATAGTAGTTGTAGTAGTAATAGTAAGAATGATAGTAATAATAGTGACGATAATGTTGCTGATGATGATGATTATAATTTAAATGATAATGATAATGCACCTGCTGCTGATGGTGACATGGTACAAAAATAATATAGACATACTAATGAAACCAGTTACAAAAAAAGGAAAACAACAACAACAACAAAAAGAGAACGTACCACAACGGTCATACCACACTGAAATAAGCAACCAAAGCCATAGCCCAACAAGATATGCGAATTAGTACCTGATATACCGTCGACGCTTTTGATGGCGTTGTGACTCAAGCTGACGACTTTCAGGGCGGTGCTGACAAAGGCGAGAGAGTCAGCGCCGACGTGTGTCAGTTGGTTGCCGGCGAGGAACACGTAGGCGAGTGACTTGAGACTGGCGAACGTGCCTGGGCGGTCGGATTCGTAATTTTAATAACCAGATTATCCTAATTAATCCCGAACGGTAAGAGGGAGGGACATCTTTCGAGGCACTGAGATGGGGAGCTGCATGTGTATGTCTCTGATTCGTTGTCAGGCCCTATTTCTATTTTTATTTATTAATGTTTTGTAAGGCGTATTATGCACGTCGCGACAGAGGTTAGGTATTATACCTCGCTCGCTCTTTCTCTCTCTTTCGCTGTTTTAACACACAGACACATATATATGTGTGCGTGTATATATTATATATATATATATATATATAATATATATATATATATATATATATATATATATATATATATATATATATATGTGTGTGTGTGTGTGTGTGTGTGTGTGTGTGTGTGTGTGTGTGTGTGTGTGTGGTGTGTGTGTGTGTGTGTGTGTGTGTGTGTGTGTGTGGTGTGTGTGTGTGTTCAGTTGAGTGCCGGATGTTAATAATGTGGTTTTACCCAGAAATTGAAGGTTGTAATACTAGATAATTGAATTAAAAACAACATCAATCTATATGAATTCAGTTGTGATAACTTAGGTGGCTCCTTGCTCTCATCTTGCACAGGGAGAGAAAGGTTGGGGAAAATTTGTGGCAAGAACAATACGCCATGATAACGCCAGCAGATTTATTCTTTTATTATTTGTTATTTTATTATTCATTATTATTATTATTATTATTTACTTATCATTCTTTTTTATTCATATTTTTTCTTGTGGCCTGGAGACAGCATTCAAATTAGTCGAAAGAGACGATTCCGAGTGGGCCAAGGAATGAATTGCGAAAGGAACAATGGATCAAAGTATAGAACATAAAAGAAAAACTGTGAAAGAAGGGAAAGTACCGATCATTTGTTCGTCCAGGGTAGGAACGGAAAATACCAGGGAGTGGAGTTGGGTGCTTGGATCCCGTCTCACTTATGCTTTTATTCTATCTATTCTTTATGATTTATTATTCATTTATAATTATTAGAAAAGGGGGATTTAATTAAATTAACAGAAAATATTTATAGATATGTGTGAATATAATACATACATATTTTTTACACACACACACACACCACACACACACACACACACACACACACACACACACACACACACACACACATATATATATATATATATATATATATATATATATATATATATATATATATACATATATATATACATATACATACATACATACATACATACATACATATATATATATATATATATATATATATATATATATATATTATATATATATATATATATATATATATATATATATTACATGTGATTCCACGCTTCCTCCGTCAGTGATACGAAGTTCCTCATGTGACTTACCCGGCTGCAGCACAGTGAGGCCGGTATGGTCGAGGTCCAGCGACACGAGCGCCGGCAGATGCACGAAAGCCCACGAAGGAAGAGCCTTCAGAGGGTTGTGCGCCAGCGAGAGGACCTGCAACGTCGCGGACTTCATCGAGGGGAAGCCGGCGATGGAGTTATTCCCCAGCAACAGTTCAGTCAAAGCGGCAAAGTTCTGGAGGGAACCGAAGGGGAAACTCGTGATTCGGTTCGAGGTGAAGTCGAGAGAGAGCGCTGTGCTGAAGCCGCCGTTGAAGCCTCCTGCCTTCACGTCCTCGAGGATTCCTTCGCGAAAGACCAGCGCTCGGAAGGTGACGTTCTCGAAAACGTCTTCGGGCAAGGTCGTGAGTTCCAAGTTCCTCTCCACGCGGATGGCATTGAGTTCGGGATCGGGGAAGTCAGCACCAAAGATCGTATAAAGGTCTTCTTTATTTACGTCTTGGCAACTGATGTCGGCCCACAGGTCATCCTTTTCGAAGCAAATACACGGCCATATGTCTTTGCCTTCTGGACAGGGCGATACGTTCGAAACTACAGTATTATTAGCACTTGCTGGCGACTTTATCGTAATATCACAGGAAGCAACACCAATCAGCAGAGCGATTTTAGTGAAGAGGGAGCTCGACCACATCTCTGCGCAAAGTGAAGCTTGAGGCAAATCTAGTGATAAAATTGTGTGGTGAGATATATATAATATGCGATACTGACAGATGTCTAGTCTGTTCCACCGCGCGAATGCTTGTCATTGTCTTAAAAATGACTAAGTAATTCTTGAGAGTAATTTTGGAAAATAAGACAATGCTTTTTCTTTCTCGAAAAGTTATGTATTGATAAATTATCATGTTTTTAGATACGGACAGATAACATAGACAAATATTATGACAATAAAAATTATCTACTGTACTAATCCATTATGGGAAGAGCCTGTGCTATATCTTATCTGTTCATTCCTCTTATCTGTGTGTGAAATGAATATTCAAATGCAGCTTTTATGAATTTCTTATCAACTACGACCTGAGAAAGTTAGATTTCAAGACAATAATATTAACGGATAAGGTTCTAGTTGAGACATAGTATCACATAGCAGTAATAATGAAAATGGTAATGATACCCACATTCATAATGATTTTAATAAACGTATTATTGGTAAAGATGCATCTGTTCCAATATTCCAACTGACAGTACCAAGATATAATGTAACAGTACCTTGGTATGTCATATACGATAAGAAACATGATACGTAGAAGAAGGAAGTTTGTTATGACTTTGTAAAGGGATTCTACGGGGTTGAGGGGGGGGAGGATTCACCGTGGGTTAGGGGTTGGAGGGAGAGGGAAGGGGAAGTTGAGGGGTGGGGGGGGATT
>NW_020869110.1:69892-77392 GCF_003789085.1 Penaeus vannamei | reverse complement strand
TGTTTTTCCCTGGTGTTGTGCTTTCTCGAATTTTTTTCTTTTTCTTTTAGGTTTGTTTTTCCCTGGTGTTGTGCTTTCTCGAATCTTTTTTTCTTTTTCTTTTAGGTTTGTTTTCCCTGGTGTTGTGCTTTCTCGAATCTTTTTTTCTTTTTCTTTTTGTTTTTCCCTGGTGTTGTGCTTTCTCGAATCTTTTTTCTTTTCTTTTAGGTTGTTTTTCCCTGGTGTTGTGCTTTCTCGAATTCTTTTTCTTTTTCTTTAGGTTTGTTTTTCCCTGGTGTTGTGCTTTCTCGAATCTTTTTTCTTTTTCTTTTAGGTTTGTTTTCCCTGTTGTGCTTTCTCGAATCTTTTTTCTTTTCTTTTAGTTTGTTTTTCCCCTGGTGTTGTGCTTTCTCGAATCTTTTTTCTTTTTTCTTTTAGGTTTGTTTTCCCTGGTGTTGTGCTTTCTCGAATCTTTTTTCTTTTTCTTTTAGGTTTGTTTTTTCCCTGGTGTTGTGCTTTCTCGAATCTTTTTTCTTTTTCTTTTAGGTTTGTTTTTCCCTGGTGTTGTTTCGTATGTTGCTTTCTCGAATTTTTTTTCTTTTTTTAGGTTTGTTTTCCCTGGTGTTGTGCTTCTTTTTTTCTTTTTCTTTTAGGTTGTTTTTCCCTGGTGTTGTGCTTTCTCGAATCTTTTTTTCTTTTTCTTTTTTTTTTTTCCCTGGTGTTGTGCTTCTCGAATCTTTTTTCTTTTTCTTTTAGGTTGTTTTTTGTTGTGCTTTCTCGAATTTTTTTTCTTTTTTCTTTTAGGTTTGTTTTTCCCCGTGTTGTGCTTTCTCGAATTTTTTTTCTTTTCTTTTAGGTTTGTTTTTTTCCCTGGTGTTGTGCTTTCTCGAATCTTTTTTTTTTTTCTTTAGGTTTGTTTTTTTCCCTGGTGTTGTGCTTCTCGAATCTTTTTTCTTTTTTCTTTTAGGTTTGTTTTTCCCTGGTGTTGTGCTTTCTCGAATCTTTTTTCTTTTTCTTTTAGGTTTGTTTTTCCCTGGTGTTGTGCTTTCTCGAATCTTTTTTCTTTTTCTTTTAGGTTTGTTTTTCCCTGGTGTTGTGCTTTCTCGAATCTTTTTTCTTTTTCTTTTAGGTTTGTTTTTCCCTGGTGTTGTGCTTCTCGAATTTTTTTCTTTTTCTTTTAGGTTTGTTTTCCCTGGTGTTGTGCTTTCTCGAATTTTCCCTGGTGTTGTTTCTTTTTTTTCTTTCTTTTATTTTTCCCTGGTGTTGTGCTCTCTCGAATTTTTTTTTTTTTTTTTTAGGTTTGTTTTTCCTTTAATGTGATTAGGATTTAAGTCTACAGAATTATGTGGACTTAAAATAGATAGGATTGGTTATGGTTTACTTGTACATATATTCCAGTAAGTAAAATAAACAATTACGTGGATGGATATTTCTTCTTGATTGGAAACTAAATTCATTGAGTTAACTGTCAAGATGCAGTTGAATTAATTACCTAAGAATGTGGAGACAAGAGATTAACAATACACTGTCAAATTAAAACTTATTAAATGACTTTACGTTCTGTTCCATACGTGACATACCACGAATGATTAAGAAGCCTAATTTTAGATTTAAATAACAAAGAAAAAATGATAATGAACACATCCAATAACATGTATAATAACGAGATAGAGAAGGATTTTGAGACCTAATGATGGTTCTATATTGGCCTGATATACGTAATATATTGATATGCTCCTTGATATACTCTAGTCGTGATAAAAGGAGGCTTGGCCCGGATATGAACGATTTTTTCTAAGAAGTCTAAACATATAGAGTGAGTGTTCCATCTGGTAATGCATCGTTGTTAATATTTTGTACCATTAGCAACTTGCACTACCATTTGCAACGTTCGTTCTCTCTGTAAATAACTTCTGCAATATTCGTTCCCTTTGTGGCTGTTCCTATGTGCAACTGATGTTCTCTTTGACGTACTGCATATTGCCATTTGCAACATATTCCCATTGATGCTTAATAGCCATTTGTAAAGAATGAATAGCTTATCGTTCGACTATATTGATAAGTAATATACTCTTTGTTTCTTTCGTATAACCAATTGCAACGTATGTCCCCTGCCATTTGCAACGTGCATTGCGTTTGGTATGTCAGTTCTAAGCAATCTGAATGTGCGTTCCCCTTGGTATGATAGTGCCTACTTATCTGGTTGATTTCAAATGTATTTATGTTAAATCGCATGTTCAATTGTGCCTACAAGTTATAAAATGTTACATGTAACTTAGTAAATTGACATTTAATTGACTTATATACATGTGAGTGCTGATGCTACGCTTTATTTAGTGGCTTGTGTTTGCAAGTAATATTCTATTTTGTTTGGCTAGCGTAATTTCACATGCTCTCTTCTCCTGTTACAAAATAAAGTTTTCTGTGGAGAATTTTGTTGTTAATCCATCTACGGATTCATTCGCTAGTACCTTTGAAGAGAGCACATTGTATACAGGCAAAAGTTTCATAACAGTCGCTAATTATATTATGCCACAAATGGGTGGAAAGTCATCTTTTATTCGGCAAATTTTTTTTTTTTTTTTTTTTTGAATTGTTCACACTCGACGACATAAAAAAAAAATGTCATTGTAGAATTGTATGTCATAAGTAGAAGATCGAAGATTATCTGTCAGAAGCTGGTGTGTCTGCTAATAACTTTTCCCTTACTAGTAATCCTCAACTTAATTACTGATCACGAGAGTCGATTCCCCATCCTAGCCCTTCCATCCAGACATACTCCTCCAGGGATTTTGAAATTAGAGCGTGGGGTGACTTAGACGTCTTACGCCCGAGGTCCCTCTCTCCCTGTAAACCTTGTTATTGCAAGAAGGTAGGGCTCACGATTGCTGACTGCATTATACTAATTTGTAAGCTTTCAGATGATGCTAACCTCGTAAAGCATATTAGCATGAGAAATGAATCCATAGCTCATGATGAAGCATACTATTAATGAACCTAAGCAGATGATTCATAAAGTACGTTGTTCATACCTTCCATTCCTTCCACAGGTTATATTGGTCTTGTCGGAGCAGAGGAGACTTTTCGCCTTGTCAATATCTCGCGGGATTCTGGTATAAAACTTTCACTGATATGCAAGCATGGCGTTCCAAGTCCAAAATGTTATAATGGTGGGAAGGTTCTGGTGGCTGAATTAACGGGAATAACTGACTCGCTTATTCGCAAGGTGTATTTCAGGTCAGATTTAGTGAACGGTCGAGTAGAACTGGGAGTAGTAGATTACATTCCTGCTACGGAAATATCTGTAATAATAGGCATTGATCTCGCAGTTACAATAGTTACATCTTGGCCGCGTGTATACCAAAGAATACCAAAGCATTAGAACTAAAATATTCACAGCTCGTGAGTTTGTCGATTAAAATTGCCACAAACTCAAAAGTTGAAAATCTCCAGTAATTGAGAGAGAGGTTTTAGGGGACCACTCTCAAGTATTTCTTTAAGGATACTGATAAGAAAGAGGTACCAGCTAATTCTGAGGGAATCATTCTTTTGAGCGGTTAACCAGTTACTTGGAATGAACTTGCAGCAGAAAAAAGTAGAGATCCAAATTTTAGACAAATTTTATGGTGATTTGGTGAATGAAAATGAGATCGATCATTGTGGGAATTGCTTCTGTCTGTGGTCAGATTGAACGTAAAGTTTCTTTATATTAAATTTGGAATGATTAATGTCCATCAGATAGTTGTTTCAAAATCAATGAGTCCTGAACCTATATACATTGTTCATAACATATGTGGTTATTTAGCCATAACCAAGACATTTCTATTGGCCCAAACATAATAAAGACGTAGGTGAACAGGCGATAAACATCTTCTCCTCACTACTGTTAATACGGCTGCCTTTCAGACGAATAACAAGCAAATATGTAATAAGAGCACTAGTAACGTTATTTTCTGACGTGGGTCTCCCTCCTTCAGTTCAGGATTAGGGGTCGAATTTTACCTCGGTTTTGTTCCAACAGGTAATGCGTTGCTTGAGTACCAGGCGGTGGGGCTCCAGAGTTAGAGGGGGCGGTGGAGGATGGCACTACACCCTGAAGACAATAAGAAAGTCCCTTTGTCTCGAAGCTGGACCACAATGGGGTATAGTCGTTAATTTGTTTTCTGTTAGAGAAAACGGAGACCTTGCGGTGATTGTACTCCTTGAGCAATCTTTATCTACAACGGAAGTTGAGCTTGGCCATAACGGCCATTGTGTAGTTGACCACTGCTCGCGACGGGTATGTGGACTGCACACACACATATAGACACAACACACACACACACACACACAGCACACACACACACACACACACACACACACACATACACATATACACACATACCACACACACATATATACACCACACACACACACACACATACACACACACGACATGTGTGTGTCGTGTGTGTGTGTGCGTCTCCGCTTGTATGTGTTATCCAACGAAGAATGTGATAGTAGATTCATATCGCTTACCCTACGTATGCATATGTTGTAAAATGCGCCTGTGCGGTGAATGGAATTTAGGATATCTCGATGTTTATCTCCAGTAGCATGACTCCTTCTCTTGCAATGTTTTATTTTTATTTTTTTATTTATTTATTTTATTTATTTATTTTTTTTATTATCGAAAGATAAGGAGAAAAGAAAATATTTATTAGTGCAGGCAGAAAAAAAATGCATTTTTTCTTGGCAGCATCTAGCAGCATGAAATATTCCATCGTTCAATTAAGCAAATTAGTCATCCATGTTCAATAACCTTTTACATGAAGGCGTTTAACACATTTAATTAAGTTTATTACGAGTATGAGAATTATGACTTTTTTCCCTGAGAAAAGGAAATCTATGCTTGTGAATCAATATATTTTCAGATAATATTAAAGCATTTTAGGTCAAGAAAAGATAATTTTGAAAATGTCAGATGATGTAAGATTCAGAAGCAAAATGAGTTTAGTTTTTAATACAGTTAATAGCATTGTGATTTATAAGAAAGCGTTTCGACACAATGAATCATAGTTAGTAGACAAAGTATGTGATCTACAACTTAATTAAAGCCATTTTTCTTTGCCTTGATTGTACTCCTAATGAAACTATAATGATAATAGGGAGCACAGATTTTTTTTCTCATTCATAGAAATCTGATATAGAGTACAACAAATCCTCTTTTGGTAGCAGGTATTTGTTCAGTGCTTAGTTACTACATATTATTTATCATAACACGCAGTATAATATCGTAGTCTAAATTTCATATTGCCTATACTGTCTGATATAAATAGGAATAGCATCGATGATATTTCTTATGAAATGAAGAAAGTAAAGGAATTTAGTATCCTTTTAGATAATTTGAACTAGGCCTATAGAATAAATTTCAAGTGAACTTTCACTATTCCTAATAGATAAGGCTGAAATACAAGAATTGAACACCCATTATCCACATTATAAAGCAATTCGATACTACAAACTACCATATATGTATATATATATATATATATATATATATATATATATATATATATATATATATATATATATATATATTTAATATGAAATCATTGTATAACTTGTCCCTTGGAAAAAGAAATGCAGCATACAAACATCATAATTTTAAAAATCCACTTTCGTTACATGCATACACATGAATACATATCCGTACAAACGAGATATTCATGTAGACTGTATCGCCAGAAATTAGAGCCAGGTTTGCGGTCTCGGCAATGGTGGAAAGTTTTCCTTGATAGATGGATGGGGCGGTCATGTGCCGGTATTCTGGGAAAGCAAATCATTGTATGTGTGGACTAATGAAGGAGGTTTGTGTGTGTGTGTACATATAAATACACACACACACACACACACACACACACACACAACACACACACACACACATATATATATATATATATATATATATATATATATATATATATATATATATATATATATATATATTCAGATATATATGTATAAGTATGTATATATACACACACTTACACACACACACACACACACACACACACACACACACACACACACACACACACACACACATATATATATATATATATATATATATATATATATATATATATATATACAGATATATATGTATAAGTATGTATATATACACACACTTTACACACACACACACACACACACACACACACACACACACACACACACACACACATATATATATATATATATATATATATATATATATATATATATATATATATATATATATATATATATATATATTTACATACATGGACGTTCGCACGCCCACCCAACCCAGCGCGTCGTGCCGAAGGATTCCAGGGCTCAAACCCGGCGATCCCGTCTCGGCCCATAAGAGGACGGCCCAGATTACCCGACGAGGCCAAGCTTGCATTTCCCAGAAGCGGCGAGACACAGGCGAGATTCCCAGTGCTCTCCGGGGTCCGCTCGGAGGAGGGGGTGAAGGGCGGGCTCTTGTTGCGAGGGCAAGTCGAGGTAAATCTGGACGTTCATTTGCGTTTCCGAGTCTGTGGAGGAAGGGATGGGGAATCGGGCACGGCGGTTTTGGTTGAGTTTGTCCGTTTTTTTTTTTTTTTTTTGTGTGTGTGTTTTGATAGATTTAGGCGACATTAGTACGTTGTGTGCGTGTTTGTGTGTGAATGTGTGTGCGTGTTTGTGTGTGAATGTGTGTGCGTGTGTGAGTGTGTGTGTGTGTGTGTGTGTGTGTGTGTGTGTGTGTGTGTGTGTGTGTGTGTGTGTGTGTGTGCGTTGTGTGCGTTTAACTGTGAGTGTGTTGTTTAAGTATGTGTGTGTGTGTGTTTAAGTGTGCGTGTGTACATGTATGTGTACGAGTATTTGTATGCTAAACCGCTTGACCATTACCCAGTGCTGAGGTTAACAACAGCGCTTCCTCACGAGAGATAACCCACACAGAAACACAGCACGACAAACGTTGCCCTGCATATCCTCAAAAACCACAGCTCCACGATATTACCATTATAATTAAGGCATTCAGCTTTTATATTACGCTTTTAAGGTATTCCTAAGTATATGTGCACTGTGTAGGGGTCGAGGGTAGAGTGCCCAAGTATTTTGTAAATAGTCGTTGCGTAGAAAAAGAGTTTAGGTTAAATGTGTAAACATTGAAGTCAGTGTCCACTTAATGTATGCGTATGATATTTAAGTATGGTGTTAGTGAAAATCAATTATTCAGTGAAAATATTATGTTCCATCGAGAGATAATGTTTAAAAGGAATTCTAATATTCTATCTCTTTTCTTTTCTCTCTTTTTTGCATGCCATTAGAATAATCATTCCTTCATTTTTGCAGCATTCAGAGCTAATGCCATGAAATGTTGATAAGCAAAATATGCCAACAGCATATCACAACCAGTAATCTTACAATTTAGTCCTAATGAAATAAATTATGCAACCAGCGCCTACCAGTATTCCCTCGTAAAAATTCACACACTCACACTTTATACTT
>NW_020869110.1:59892-62392 GCF_003789085.1 Penaeus vannamei | reverse complement strand
GCAGTACACGCAAGAAAAAGAGAAAGGAGTTTATCATTTATCCACATCAACCCCTTCGGCTCCGTCTTGCTCTAACATTTCTTCATCAGCCCAGTACTCGTAGTCCTCATGTCACTTTGTTTACATATGACGTCATCACCCTGCCTCGGAGGAAGGGACGAGGAAACATCTTGAAAATGGAGTCAAGTGTTCTTAAACTTTTCGCTGCAACGCTTATGAACAAATGGATCCTGCACAAAACACACCTTCCTGTACGATATTGTATGTACCTCAAGCGATATTTCGTACACGCAATGCAACGAAGAAAGTTGTTCAATGTTAATGTCGTTGTTATTGTCTCTTTATGTTATTCTTTATCTTATTTTGTTATTCTCCCATAATGATAATTCATTCGTGAACCTTGTCTGCTTACGTGCGTGCCTTACAAAGACAGACAGACAGACATACGTAAATAATGATATATATATATAGCTTCACATAATAACGACAGATAAACCGACAGATATAAGATATCTGATACGAATACGCCATAAGGACGTGAACACTTGAACGTAGATCCAAACGAGCGGTTGGTTGAAATTGAAAAGTTATGAAAATGAACACGCAAGGGCTCGCCGAGAGATGCCCACGAAATTCAATATTCAATTCAATATTCAATAAGTCTTTAAGCTCTCAACGTCAGACGGCAGCGATGATTAAGAAAAGGTAAAGATAATATCAAATGGATAGACAATGAAAGAATAAGAAAAGAAAAAAAATAGAATGAATATTCACCGTAATCATCATCCTTATCATCAGTATTAGCATTTTCATTATTAATTTTGTTTCTGTTGTAATTATAATCATTATTCTCATTCTTCTTCTTTTCATTATCATTATTACTATTATTAATATGATCATTTAAATAATTATTTTTATTACCATTATTATCATCATTATCCTTATTATTATTATTATCAGTATCATTATCATCAGTATTATCATTATATATTGCCGTCGCTATTATTACTATTATCATTAATATTGTTAATATCATCACCATTAGCATTATTGTTTTTGTTGTTTTTGTTGTTATTGCCATCATGATCATTGTCATTATCACTATGTTTATTTTTATTTTCATTTTTTTCATTATTTCTATCATCATAATTTTGTATTGTTTTATTGTTGATATCATTATCACCATTATTATCATTATCATTAATACTATCATTATCATTATTATTGATGCTATCATTATCATTATTATTAACAATATCATTATCATTATTATTAATAATATAATTATCATTTTATTGATACTGTTGTATTATTATTATTATCATTATATCATTATGCATGGCAATCCAATACAAAAAAGATTATTTTTATTCTCTCTCTCTCTCTCTCTCTCTCTCTCTCTCTCTCTCCTCTCTCTCCTCTCTCTCTCTCTCTCTCTCTCTCTCTCTTCTCTCTCTCTCTCTCTCTCTCTCTCTCTCTCTCTCTCTCTCTCTCTCCTCTCTCTCTCTCTCTCTCTCTCTCTCTCTCTCTCTCTCTCTCTCTCTCTCTCTCTCTCTCTCTCTCTCTCTCTCTCTCTCTCTCTCTCTCTCTCTCTCTCTCTCTCTCTCTCTCTCTCTCACTCTCTCTCTCTCTCTCTCTCTCTCTCTCTCTCTCTCTCTCTCTCTCTCTCTCTCTCTCTCTCTCTCTCTCTCTTTCAGTCTCTCTTTTTCTCTCTGAGAGTGGTCAGATGCCTCCAACTAGCAGGACTGACCAATCAGGGCGGAGTGTTTGTGGCTTCGTCTCCGTGCTGACCTAGGTTACAGCCCCTTCGCCCATGTCTTCCGATCTTCTCCTTGACCCATATATAAACACTCCATCGCGAGTCCCAGTAACAAAAACAAACAAAAAAGAGAGTGTTTTTACGTTTTTTTTTTTTTTTTTTTTTTTTTTTGCTTTCACTTTGTTGTATATTATGTTTCTTACTCCTTAACTCGTCAGCACTACAGTCATAAACCCAATCACTCACTCACCCCCCCCCATCATATTCCAGTCATGACGAACTTAAATGCATATTTATTATGTAACCATGCAAGGTGTTCGCCCCCTTCTTTTTATTCTAATACTATTTTTTCCTTTCTAACTATTCTCTCCTTCTCCCCTCCCCCCACTCTTATCCCTCCTTTACTCCGTTTCGTTCGTTCGTTCGTTCGTTCGTTCGTTCCAGTCCCGTTCAGTCGCTGCCTCTTCCCAGGGACCACCACTTCAGGCCCCTTCCTGGTCCATGCGCCGTAAGGGTCTACTTCTGCACAAGCCGGCCACTTACATCTTCAACCTCCGCCCACGCTGCCTTCTTCCCTGCCTGGAGACACGGTGGAATTGGGGGGGACCATAACACAAAACACCCATCATACAAATGTTGCCAGTGGTAGTACTCCTTCTAAAGCACCCTACAGAATGGCAGCAGCTCTCTCTCTCTCTCTCTCTCTCTCTCTCTCTCTCTCTCTCTATCTCTATCTCTATC
>NW_020869110.1:47500-54729 GCF_003789085.1 Penaeus vannamei | reverse complement strand
TAGATGTATATTGCATATGAAAGAGAGGGAGAACGGTGGGAGAGGAGGGAGAGAGAGAGATAAGGGGGAGATGAGAGAGATGGATGGGGGGGTAGGTGAGAGAGGGGGTGGAGGGATAGGGATCGAGAGGGAAGGGGAGAGGGGGTTGGGGAGAGGCGGGGTGGGGAGAGGGAGAAGAGATATGAGAGAGCAGAGAAGATGGGGGGGAGAGAGGGGAGAGAGGAGAGGGGGATAAGGGGAACAGGGGAAAGGATAGGGGAGAGGGATGAGGGAGGGATGAGAGGGGTGGTGGAGAAGGGGGGTGGGAGAGGGAAGAAGAGAGAGAGGGAGAAGAAGAGAGAGGGAGAGAGAGAGAGGGGAGAGAGAGAGAGAGGGAGAAAGAGAGAGGTGAGAGAGGAAGAGAGGGAGAGAGAAGGAGAGAGAGAGAGAGGAGAAGAGGGAGGGAGGGAGGGGAGGGAGGAGGGAGGGAGGGAGGGAGGGAGAGAGAGAGAGAGAGAGAGAGAGAGAGAGAGAGAAGAGAGAGAGAGAGAGAGAGAGAGAGAGAGAGAGAGAGAAGAGAGAGGAGAGGGAGAGGGAGAGGGGAGGGAGAGAGAGAGTGAGAGAGAGAGAGAGAGAGGAGGGAGAGTGAGAGAGAGAATGAGAGTGAGAGAGGGAAAGGGAGAGAGAGACAGAGAGGGAGGGAGAGAGAGAGAACTTGAGATGGGAGAGAGAAAGAGAGAGTATATATATGGCGTGGGTACTTTGAATGCCGTATGTGTACACGTACATGTGACTGCGTTAGTATTGATATATGTGCGTGCTTACGATTCCGCCTCCATTCCCATAATGCCAAAATTTCCCTTCAGAAAACGCTACATATCTTGGCACTGGGTGGCACTGCCCGGGCCTATTGCAACAGCAGGGCCACGCCAGGTATTTAGTCCCATATTTCAGAACGTCGACCATATACAGTGTTGCCATATATAGGTCGTCTTTTTTTTTTAATCTGGATCTTGTTACACGCACGAAGACTGTGGTGCTGGAGCTCGTCATCGGAGCAGCCCAAACGTGTACCCGCTTAAAATGAAAGTTGAATTTGTTTACATTTATAAAGAGGCGTTGCGTTTAGACTCTCGCGTTAGGTTTTAGGCTTGTTTGCATGTTTGTTTATTCGTGGTATTAAAAGAATATGTGTATTTCTTGTTCCCTGTATCAGAATTGCTAAAAAAAAAACTGTTGATTGTGTAAGTATCATTAGTAGGAGTGTTACTGTTTTTTGTTATGATAATGGTACTACTGCTGAAGCAGTCGTTACTTTTATTTCTACTTCTACTACTACTACTACAACTGCTGCTGTGACTGCTACTACTATAACAACAACATCTACTACTACTACTTTTACTTCTACAACAACAACAACTACTACTACTACTACTACTACTACTACTACTACTACTACTAACTACTTAACTACTAACTACAACAACAACAACAACTACTACTACTACTACTACTACTACTACTACTACTACTACTACTACTACTACTACTACTACTACTACTACTACAACAACAACAACAACAACTACTACTACTACTACTACTACTACTACAACTACTACTACTACTACTACTACTACTACTACTACTACTACTACTACTAGAACATAACAACAACAACTACTACTACTTCTACTACTACTGCTACTAATGCTGCTGCTGTTACTGCCACTTTTATTACTAATACGTTTGCTACCGCTGCTACTACTACTACTGCTGCTGCTGACTCTGCTACTGTTACTACTACTAGCAGTCATAGTAATAATAATGTAAATTATTGTGGTAATGACAATGGTGATAAAAATTATGAGTATTATAAATGTATTTTTTATTTTTTTTATTAGAATTGTTAATAAAATATATTTACAAATATGAGTACCACATCTTTATATTTATGCATATATTAAAACACATTATTTTCTTTAAGAATAATTTATCTCATGCACACATATATATATATTTCAATTTGAATACATTTCTCACATACACACATACATTTTTCATAGTTATTTATTTTCATATTCACTTTCAATATAAACACATTTCTCTCTTGCACGCTTGTATTTATTTTCATATTCATTTACTTTCAATTTAAACACATGTCTCCCGTGCACACATATTTTCACTTTTTTTTCATGACTTATGATAGGAAGAAATAGCACTGCATCATTTTCTTGGGTCTCCACTCCGGAAATATATATTTTTTTTACTTTCACGATGATAAAAGATTTTTTTTTTTTTTTTTTTTTTTTTTTTTTTTTTTTTTTTTTTTTTTGAGTAATCAACTTTTTATGTCGGTCTTGGCGGAGATGGCTCCGTGGGACTCATTTATTTGCGGAATTGAAATGCAGTTTTTTTTTTTGTCTTGTTGAGGAGTTTTATTGTGTTTTGTTTTGTTTTAATTGTTGTTTTTTTTTGTTGTTGTTAGTCGTGCCGTTTGTCGTCGTCGTTGTTGTTGTCGTTGCTGTTGCCGTTGTTGTTATGTCGTCGTCGTCGTTGTGTTGTTGTTTGTTGTTGTTGGGGTTGGTGGTGAGGATGTTGTGTTTGTTGTGACGTGATGTCGCAGGTGACGTTGGTGATGTTCATGTGTTTGTTGTTGCTGGTTGTGGTGGCGTTGTTGTTGTTTTTACTTGCTGGTTGTGGTGTTGTCTTTGTTTTTGTTTTGCTCCTTGGTGGTTGTTTCTGGTGTAGTGGTGTTGTTGCCAATTTTGTTGTTGTTCTTTTGTTTTGGCGGTGTTGTGGTTCTCTTCTGCTGTTGCTGGTTGTGGTGGTATTCATGTTGTTGTTGTTGTAAATCTGATTACTAATGATTGTGATGGAAGAGACATCTACACGTTGATAAGTTAATCCCAATTTGTACCATAGACATAAGGGAGATTTCTGGTGTCGAAAAAAAAATATTTAGATATTCATTTATGAAACAGTGATGATGAATGATAATGAGGATAATGATAATGAGGATAAATGATAATGAGGAATAATGGTGCTCATGATGATAATGATACTAGTAATGATGATGCTAATAAAACCATGATAATTACTACAATAATTAAGACTAATAATGATGGCAGTGACACTAGCAATGGTAATGATACAAATCCTGATAATGATAGTAGATGATAATAAAAGCAATAACAAGAACACACACAGACACAACACACGACACACACACACACACACACACACACACACACACACACACACACACACACACACACACACACACACACACACACACACACAACACACACACACACACACACACACACACACACACACACACACACACACACACACAACACACAACACAAAACACAACAAAAAAAAAAAAAAAAAAAAAAAAAAAAAAAAAAAAAAAACATTGACATGACAACATATCACCGTGACCCCTCTAAGAAAGCACAGCTGTGAGTCCGAGATAAGAAACCCCGAAAGTCTGACTATTGATAAGTACTGATAAGGATGAGCTATCGTTAATCGTCCCTTATCAGCTGAAGGCAGATTAATGTACATCATATTGTTCTTAAACCAGAGAGTAAATAATAACATTTGGTGTTATATAAATGCTTTGATATGATAAAGATTCCGATAAAAAATAACGCGTTGTGTAAGAAATGTCAGAGATAAGGAAAGATTGATGACGGGGATGTAAATAGATTAAATAAATAGATAAATAAGAAATGAATAATTAGAGGCTCTGAATACTGGAGAAGTAGATTAAATAAGAAAATAAATAATTAAAGAGGCTCTGAAATTGCTTAAGAATACTGGAGAGGCGAAAGAAAGTGCGATAAATGAACGCAATAGAATGACACTTGACGTGAACTCTTTGACTCATTTTGCGTGGGGGGGGGGGGTGTTTCCCCGTGTTTAAGGTTATTGTATTATTATTGTTGTTATTATTATTATATTTATTTTTATATTATTATTGTTATTGTTATTGCTATTATTATTATGTATGATTATTATTATTATTATTATTATTATTATTATTTTATTATTATTATTATTATTACTATTATTACTATTATTATTGTTGTTGGCTGTGTATTTGTTATTATTATTATATTTTTTTTAATTATTATTATTTATTTATTATTATTATTATTATGTGTTATTTATTATTAATTATTATTATTATTATTATTATTATATTATATGTTAATTATTATTATAATATATTACTAATTATTTTATTATTATTATTGTTTTTTTTTATTATTATTATTATTATTATTACTATTATTATTGTTGTTGTTGTTGTTGTAGTTGTTATTGGTGTTGATATCATTATGATTTTTTATTATTATTTTTTAATTATCATTTTGTATCATTAATTTCATTATTGTTATTATCGTTGTTATTACCATTTTTATCATTATTTTTATTATTGTTAATATTGTTATTATTATATTTATGAATATAATTCTTACTATCATTGTGTTACTAACTGCCTGCTGCTGTTACTTCTATGTTATCACTATAGTACTTACTATTGATGATATTTTTGTTTTTATTTATTGTTATTATCATCATCCATCATCATCATCAATCATCATCAATCATCATTATCCATTATCATTTATTACTATTATTAGTCATTATTATAATTATCATTACACTACTGAGACCGTACTGCAATAACTGCTACTACTATTATCATCACCATTATCATTACAAATATTTTTATTAAATTTTACTTCTCTTTCCAGGTACGTGGCGCCCAGATGAGGTTGAAAAAGTGTGAGGAAAATGAGGAAAGGAAAAAGTGGTGAGGATTAATGAGTGAAAACTTTTTTTTATTATTATTATTATTATTTATATTAAGGGAGGAAAAGCATAAAATGTTCTATTTCATGATATTTTTTTTTATGTATTTCATTTTTTTTTTTTTTTTTTTTGAAGATGGGAAAAAGTGTTTATGTGGTAAATATGTTAGTTTTAATTTGCATTTTGTTTTCGTGTTTAATTTCTATGAATATAAATATTGATGCAGCACGCGCGCACACAACGCACACGCGACAACGCACACGCACACGCACAACGCACACGCACGACGCACAAGCACGCAACAACACACACACACACACACACACACACACACACAACACACACACACGACACACACACACACACACACACAGACACACACCACACACACACTTCAAACTAACAACACACACACACACACACATATCTATCTACCTATCATCTTATCTATCTATCTATGCTATCTATCTATTCTACCTCCTACCGCTACCATCTATTTATCCTATAGTTTTATCATCTAATTCTATCTATCTATATTTATCATCTATCTATCTATGCTATATTTATCATCTAATCTGATCTAATCTATCTATCTAGCCTATCTATCTATCTAATCTGCCTATCTATCTAGATCTATCTATATATACACATAAAGAGAGAACTATGTAGATAGGCATAGTTTATTCGTCTATTAAATTACAAATCTGTCATGTGATAATAACCACACTATCTTTCCCTTCCAAATTCCAATTTTAATTTTATAACTTAATAAAAGTATATCAGAAACTTTCATTGAAATGAAAAACACAAGAGAGGAACAATACGTCTAAAAAACAAACAGTCCAGAGACAAGCAAACAAAACGAAAGAGCAAAGACACAAAAGGAATGCATAAATAACAGCCTAACAAAACAAACAAACAAAAAAAAAAAAACAAAAAACAGAGACAAACAAACAAACGAAGAGAAAAGAACTCACTGTTCTCTTCTGCTCTTCGATCAACAACGTCGAGCAATGCAGCTGGATGATGTCCAATTTATAGTCTTGGGGCGCGACAGGTGGTGGCGGGGTATGCCACGCTTGGCCCGCACCTCTTGTGTTTTTTTCTTGTTTTGGGGGGGTTTTCGTTTTGTTTTGTTCTTTCGTTTTTTAATTTTATTCTTGATGTCTGTGGCAACGTTCTTGTTTTTTTCTTGTTTTTTTTTGGGGGGGTTTCGTTTTGTTTGTTTTTTTAAAATTATTCTTGATGGGCTGTGGCACGTTCTGTTTTTTTTTACTCGTTTTTTCGTTTTGCTTGTTGTTTTTGCTTTCTCTGATGGTCTGTGGCACGTTCTTAGTTTTTTTTCTGTTGTGGGGGGTTTTCGTTTTTATTATTTATTTATTTATTCTTGATGTCTGTGTGTTTTGGTCGTTTTTTTTTCGTTTTTTAACGTTTTGTTCCTGTTTTTCTTTTGTTTTCTCTCTCTCTCTCTCTCTCTCCTCTCCGATGCTCTCTCCATCCTCTCGTTCTCTTCTCTCTCTCTCTCTCTCTCTCAGTCTCTCTCTCTCTCTCTTCTCCCTCTCCCCTTCCCTGACCCTCTCCCTCCTCTCCTCTCTCCCTCCCTCCCCATCTTCTTCTTTTCTCTCTTCTCCTTTTCCCCTCTCTCAACTTCTTTTTATCCTTCCTTTTTCTCTCTCTTCTACTGTGTGCGTGTGAAAGGGACGCAGAGAATACACGTAGAGGAATAAAACCGCGTTATGGTAATACCTGAAAATCCTGTTACATGTTCGATGAAGTCGCAGAAATTAGAAGAAAATTTCTGTAAGAGTCATTTTAGGTTCACGATTTTTTTTCTTCTTCTTCTTCTTTTCTTTCTTTTTGTCCTATAGAAATTTACGTCTTCAGAGATGAATGTGCATAAAATATGAAAAATTTGGAATACGTAGATGAATGGCGCGAAATAGAATGTTGGCAGGAGATGATGTTTGCATTAAATAAATAATAATAAGAAATGTTGGGATACATAATGATTGTTGCGAATACACCTGGTTGAGATGTTATGAGTTTTGGGTATGGAAGTCGTCCTTGCAGATTCCAACGGTATGTGGGTGGGTATGTTTTGGATGTTGGGTGGTATGTTTGGGGGTATGCTTGGGTGGGTATGTTGGGGTGGTATGTTGGGTGGTATGTTTGGTGGGTATGTTTGGTGGGTATGTTGATGGATGTTGGGTGGGTATTGTTTTGGGTGTATGGTGTATGTTGGTGGGTATGTTCTGGGTGGTATGTTTGGGTATGTTGGGTGGGCTATTGTTGGGTGGGTATGTTTGGGGGGTAGTTTGAGGTGGGTATGTGGGTGGGTACTGTGGGTGGGATGTTGGTGTGGGTTAGTTGGGTAAGTAGTTTTGGTGGGTATGTGTTTGTGGTATGTTGGTTCGTATGTT
>NW_020869110.1:15000-45000 GCF_003789085.1 Penaeus vannamei | reverse complement strand
AGGAAGTGGGAAAAGGAATAAAGGCAGGAAAAAAGAGAAAAAAATGATAAGGGGATAACAAAAAGAAAGAAAGAAGAAAAAGGAGGCAAACAAAGAAGTAAAGAAAGGAATAACGGAGAAGAGGAGGTAGATAAGAAGGTAAAGAAGAAAAGGAAGGAGAAAGGGAATAAGGAGAGGGAAAAGGGAGAATAGAAGTCAAACAAAGAAGGAAAGGAAAACGGAGAAGAGGAGGCAGATACGAAGAAAGGAAGTAAGGAAAAAGGGAGAAGAGAAGGCAAAACAAATGAATAAAGAAAGTGATAAAGAAGTAAAGAAAATTCAGAAAAAAAGGAGAAGATAATAAAGTAAGGAAGTAAGGGCAAAGTGGAGAAGAGAAACCAAAACAAGGAGATAAGGAAAGGGATAAAAAACGAAGTAAAGGAATAAAAAGAAAGAATAAAAAAAAAAAGGCAGATAAGAAAAGTAAAGAAAAAAAGGGAAGGAGTTTTACGAGAATCCAAAACAAGGAAATAAGGAAAGTGATAAAAAACGAGTAAAGGAAATAAGGAAAGAAAGAATGAAGTAAAAAAGAGGCAGATAAGAAAGTAAAGAAGGAAAGGGAATGAGAGAAAATAAGATAAGAAAAGTAAAGAAGGAGAGGGAAGGAGTTTTTTACGAGAGAAATATGCCCAATCCTTCACTTGGATTTGCCGCGCGGACGATAGGCGTGGAAAAAAAACGACCGCCGGTGATGAAGGCGTAAGGGTGGGGCGTTCTTGGCTAGGTTTTCTCTCTTTTTTTACTCCTCTCTCTCTCTCTCTTGTTTTATTTTTTCTTTTGTCTGTTTTTTTTTTTTTATTGGGGGTGTTATTTTTTTTTTTCTTTCTTGTCGTCTGTCTGTGTTTGTCTGTTTTTTTTCTCTCTCTCCCTTCTGTCTCTTTCTGTCTGTCTGTCTGTCTGTCTGTCTGTCTGTCTCTCTCTCTCTCTCTCTCTCTCTCTCTCTCTCTCTCTCTCTCTCTCTCTCTCTCTCTCTCTCTCTCTCTCGTCCTCTCTCTTCTCTCTCTTGTTTTATTTTTCTGTTTAACTTTTTTTTTTTTTTATTGGGGGAGGGGGTGTTTTTTTTTAAATCTTTTTCGTCTGTCTTGTGTTTTAGTCTGCTTTTTTTCTCTCTCTCCTTCTGTCAGTCTCTGTCTCTCTGGTTTCTGTCTGTCTGTCTCTCTTCTCCTCTCTCTCTCTCTCTCTCTCTCTCTTCTTCTCTCTCTCCTCTCTTCTCTCTCTTCTCTCTCTCTCTCTCTCTCTCTTTCTTCTCTCTTCTCTCTCTCCTCTCTTTTCTCTTCTCCTTCCCTCCCTCCCTCCATCTTTCTATTTCACCTTCCTTCCTCATTATCTTTTCTGCCTCTTATCTTACTCCTTTCCAATTTCTCCCTTAATTCCTGATTTCTCTCGTTATCTTACGCCTCTACCTCTCTCCTATTCCCTCTTTCTCTCCCTCCTTGCCTCCGCCCCCTTCTTTTCCTTTATTCCTTCCTTTCTCTATCTATCTCTAACCCTTTCTCCTCCCCTCCGTCCCCCTTCCTTCTTCCCTCCTTCCCTTCCTCTTTCCCTTTCTTAGTTTCTCCTCTCTCTTCCCTCTTTTACCCCTTTCCCTTCCCCTCCCTCCCCTCCTCTTTTTCTTTCTCCCTTCCTTCATTTTTTTTCTCTTCTCTCTCTCTCTTCCTCTCCTTCTCTCCCTTCTCCTCTCCTTCTTCTTCCTTCATCTCTCTCTCTTCCTCTCTTTATCCCTTCCATTCCATTCCCTTCCTCCTTCCTTCCTCAAAATTCTCTCTCTCTCCCTCTCTTTACTCCTTTCGCCTTGTCCTCCCTCCCTCTCGCCATCCCTGCATCTCTCGCTTCCTTTCCTCCTAATTCTCTCTCTCGTCTCTCTTCCTCTCTTACCCTTTCCCTTCCCCTGCCTCCTTTTCTTTCTGCCCTTCCCTTCTTCCAGTTTCCTCTCTTCCTCTCTCTTTACTCTTTCGCCTTGTCCTCAACTTCCGCTTTCCTCCCCTTCTCTTTCTCCCCCGACCCCCGCTTTCTCCTCATTTTCTCTCTCCTCTCCCTCTCTTACCTTTCCCCTCCCTTACTCGCCTCGCCACTGCATCGACTCTGCTAGTAATGACAGTCAGCCGAGCAAGATACAATCAGCTGATTATTGACACAATTATCCGACTGAGGGCGCAATCAGGCGGCCATAAGTAACCTATCAGTGTGCACCGCCCTTCCCCCGCCCCTTCGCCCCCCCTCCTCCCTCTCCTCTCTTCTGTCGACGCATCCTATCCCTCTTCTCATCTCCGTCTTCCCTCCATCTCCTCTCTCTGTCCATCATGCTTTCCGCACTTCTCTCTCCGTCTCCCGCCCTCCCTCCCTCTTCCCTCTCTTCTTGTCGCCATCTCCTATCCTGCTCTCTCTCCGTCTCGCCTCCCTCTCCTTTTCTCTCTCTTTGTCCATCTCTTTCCTCTTCTCTCTCCGTCCTCCCTTCTCTCCCTCTCCCTCTTCCCTCTCTTCTTAGTCCCAATCTCTTATCCTCACAGCGCCCTCCCGCCCCGCCTCCCTCCTTCGCCCTCTCGCTCTTGTCCCATCTCTTTCCCTCTTCTCTACTCCGTCCCCCTCCCTCCCTCTCCTCTCATTTCTCGTCCATCTCTAATGCCTGCACCGCACGCTCCCCCCCCGCCCTGCCCTCCGCTCTCTACTCTGCTCTCCCTCTCCCTCTCCATCTTGTCCCAATCTCTATCCCTCACCGCCCTCACCCCCCCCCGCCCCTCCCTCGGCTCCTCCTCTCTTCTTGTGCCGCATCTCGCTATCCCTCTTCTCTCTCCCGTCCTCCTCCCTAATCTCACTCTCCCTCTCTTTCTTTTCCCATCTCTTTCCCTTTTTCTCTCTCCGTCTCCTCTCTCCATCTTCTCCCCTTATATCACCTCTCTCCCTCTCCCCGTTTCTCCTTTTCTTCCTTTCATTCTCGTCCATTCCTGCCATCCTACTCTTTCCCTCTTCTTCTACTCTCTTCATCTTCCTCTCCTTCTTTCTCGCTTTTCTCTCCTTTCCCCTCCCTCCGCTCATCCATCGCTGCCCCCCCCCACCCCCCCGCTTCCTCACCCTGTTGACTCTCCGTCTGTTGTTGGGGAGTGAGGGGGAGGGGAGGGGAAGAAGGAAAGGAGGAGGGAAAAGGGAGGAAAGGGAAAGAAGGGGACAAAGGAGGAATAAAGGGAGGGGGTTAAAAGTGAGAAAGAGGAAGGAAGTAACAATGGGGAAGAGGTAAAAGGGGGAGGAAGGATGAGGAGAAGGAAGAAGAGGAAAAAAGAAAAGAAAAAAAGGAGGAAAAAGAAAAAGAAATGAAGAAAAGAGAAAAAAGAAAAATTAGAAGAAGAAGAAGAAGGAAAGAAGAAGAAGAAGAAAAAGAAGAAGAAGAAGAAGAAGAAGAAGAAGAAGAAGAAGAAGAAGAAGAAAGAGAAAGAGAGGAAAAGAAGAAGAAGAAGGAAGAAGAAGAAGAAGAAGAAGAAGAAGAAAAGAAAGAAGAGAAGAAGAAAAAGAAGCAGAAAATGGAAGAGGACAAGGGAAGAAATGGTTAGATAGGTTAAAGAGAATGAAGGAGGGGGGAGGGGGAGGGATAAAGGACCGGAGACGAGTTAAAGTGGAGGAGGGAGAGCAGAGGGGAAGGAAGAGGGAAGAGGGGGGGAGGAGGAGGGAGAGGGAGAGGGGGGGAGGGGGGAGGAGAGATTAGAGAGAACTAGTGGTCCTGATGAAAGACCGAAGGCTCTCTGCACGATTGAAACTTGTCAGGGAGTGAGGGCGAGTTGGAGAGGTGGAGAGGGAGATGGAGGTGGAGAGGGAGGTGAGTGGGAGGGGGAAGGTGGTGGGGGAGGGGAGGTAGAGAGGGAGGTGGAGGTGGAAAGGGAAGAGTGGAGGTTGAGATGGAGGGGGGGGATAGGGAGTGGTAGAGGTGGAGGTGGAAGGTGGGAGGAAGGGGAGGTTGGAGAGGAAGGGGGAGATGGATGTGCGCGAGGTGGAGAGGGAAGAGGGAGGTGGAGGTGGAGGTGGGAGAGGGATGGTGGAGGGGAGAGGTGGAGGGAAGGGGAGGTGGTGGGGAGAGGTGGAGGTGGAGGGAGAGGTGGAGATGGAGGTGGCGAAGGGTGGATCGGTGGCGCGCGAGAGCGCGCAAGGTCTCGAGAGGGAAGGGTGGAGGTCTGAGATGTGAGAGGGAAGGCGCATTGGTGGAGAAAGGGTAAGGGGGGGAGGTCTGAAGCATGCGCGGATGGATGGTGGAGGTGGAGAGGGAAGGGTGGGAGGTAGGAGTTGGAGGTGGATGAGGGAAGGGGGGAGGTTGAGCATGGAGTTGGTGGGACGGAGGTGGAGGTGGGAAGGTGTTGAGAGGTGAAGGGGAGAGTCTGCGAGGTGGAGATGGGAAGGGGGAGGTGGTGGGAGTAGGTGGAGTGTGGAGGGCAGAGGTGGCAGCGTGCGATGGTGCGATGGAGGAAGGTGGGGAGGGGGGAGGTGGTGAGGGTGCAAGAGGTCGAGAGGCAAGGTAAAGAGATGGTGGTAGGGCGAGAGGTGGATGAGGTGAGGTTGAGGAGAGGGAAGAGTGGATGTGGAGAGGGAAAGGAGGGAGGTTGGAGGGCGGCCGGGAAGGGGTAGATGGGATGTGGAGAGGGAGGTTGGGAGGGGTTAGGGATGAGGCGAGAGCGTAGAAAGTCGAGAGCAGACGGTGTGAGATGGAGAGGACAGGGATTGCGATGCTCGCGATGGTGTCGATGAGAGGGTGGAGGGAGAGGAGAATGGTGGAAGGGAAATGGGGGATTGTGGAGATGAGGGTGGGAGGAAGAGATCGAGAGATGAAGGGGAGGTAAGTTAGTTAACGGGGAAGGATAGAGAGGAGTTAGAGGGGGAGTGGGGAGAAGTGTGAGTCGATTAATTAATGATTTGATAATGAGACGGCTGATGGTGATGCGTGATGACGATGGTTGTATTAAGTATTATAGAGTCAGAAATACGATAGTGGAACGATGAAACAATCGTGAACAAAAGATTACCAGGGTGTGGAACCTGACTCTCAGGAATACCAAAAGACTCATTTCATGTCGACGAGTTTTAATAACGGAATTAACTGTAAATAAAAATAATGGTAATTGAGACGACAGCACGAAGACGGCGCGCTGGAGGAGAACAAGAATATAAAAAGGAAGTACAGTGAAATAAGAGGGAGAGGTGAGAGCGGAGAGAGGGAGAGGGAGAGGGAGCAGTGGAGATGGGAAGAGGGAGGGAGAGGGGAGAGGGGAGAGAGGGAGAGAGAGAGGGAGACGGAGAAGGGAGAGAGAGAGAGAGAGAGAGAGAGAGAGAGAGAGAGAGAGAGAGAGAGAGAGAGAGATGAGAGTGTGAGAGAGATGGAGATGAGATGAGAGAGAGAGCGACACAGAGACAGAGACAGAGACAGAGAGAGAAATGGGGTAGGAATGCACAAAATAGATTCTCTAAATATAGAAAAAGGGGGAAGTTATTGCACATAAAAGGCGAAAAAAAAAAAGAAAAAAAGAAAAAGAAAGGGGTAGAAGCGAGAAACTGAACGAAGGAGGGAAGTAAAAACAGGCAAAGAAGAGGGACGAATAAACGGATTAACGAAGTAACGGATTAAAGGAGGAAATAAGAGTTGATAAAGCGGAGATCAAAAGATAGGAGAGGAAGAAGGAAAATAAATATTGGAATGGGAGATGGAGAGCCTGGAGAAAGATGAAAAAGGAAGAAGGAAATAAGTGATGATGGCGGTAAGAGGAGGAAATGTCGATAAATAACAGAGAGGAAGTGACTCGGAAAAGGAAAAGGTAATAATGTGAAGAGAGAACGAAAAAGGAATAAAGGAATAAAAAGGAAAGATGTAAAAGAATAAAAGGAAATGAGAGAGATCCGAGAAAACGAGGAGAGAAAGAGAGAAAAAAGAAACGCCAATAAATTAAAAGAGAACATGAAAATGGGAATAATCGTACATGTAAAGGATAGATGTTGAAAGAAAAATAATTGATAATTTTTTAGAAAACTAAACCACAAAGGAATAAATCATGGAATAATCATAGATAGATACATGTCAAAAAAACAAAAAACAAACAAATTAGCAAAAAGACAATGCAAAAAGATAAATAAAACAGAGACAAATAACAAAAGTGTATATGCGCAAAACATTAACAGAGTAATAAAAACAAACAAACTAATATATTAAAACACAAACATAAAATTAAATCGGTTTAAGGAAGTCACAAGTTTTTAGTTCTTCATCTTTTTCTTCATCTGCCTTTTTTCTTCGTTTTCTTCTTCTTCTTCTCTTCCTCTTCCTCCTTTTCCTCCTCCTCCTTCTTCTCTTTTCCTTTTTTTTCTTCTTCTTCCCTCCCTAATCCCCCTCCTTCCCTCCCTCCCCCCAACCCTCCTCCTACCCCCCCATCTCCCCCCCCCTTTCACCCCTCACCCCTCTCTCTCCTTTCCACCCTCCTTCCCCACCCCCCTCGGTTACCACCACCCCACCCCACCCCCCTCCTTCCCCCTTCCCCTCCTTCCCCACCCTCCTTCCCCCTTCCCCTCCTTCCCCACCCCCGTTATCACCCACTCCCCCACCCCTCCGTTATCACCCCCCTTCCCCAACACCCACTGGGCGATGGAGTTCCTTATCACCTTATCAGAGGTCCGTCCGACGCGGTGCCTCTGCTCGCTCGCCCTTCGGTCACGCCCCTCGCTCGTCGCTCGTGTGACCTTTGACCCCGGTTGTGGAAGGGGTGTGTTGGTTATGTGTATATGTATATATGTATGATATGTATATGTATGTATCGGGGTTTATGTGTATATGTATAATATGTATGTATTATTGTATGATATATATATAATAATATATATATATATATATATATATATATATATCTATATATGTATATATATATATATATAATATATCTAAGTTATATATATATTATATATTAATATAGTTATATACTAATATATATACTATAATACTACGTAGTGGACTGATCTGTGTGTGTGTGTGTGTGTGTGTGTGTGTGTGTGTGTGTGTGTGTGTGTGTGTGTGTGTGTGTGTGTGTGTCTGAGCATGCGTGCGTGCATGTGTGAGTGATATCATTGCCATTACTGTTATTACTGTCGCCATCATCGCCATTACGATTAAACCTCTTTGGCCCATTAACCCCACAAGCCCAATTTCCAAAAAAAAAAAAAAAAAAAAAAAAAGTAATAATAACGGCATTACTCCTCGTGAGATTTTTCTTCGCGAACATTCTCCATTTTTCCAAACGAACAACGGGCGTTGAACTGCCTGTGTC
This sequence comes from Penaeus vannamei, assembly GCF_003789085.1. Lineage (NCBI taxonomy): Eukaryota > Metazoa > Arthropoda > Malacostraca > Decapoda > Penaeidae > Penaeus > Penaeus vannamei. The sequence goes on along the minus strand of NW_020869110.1, from coordinate 37,678 downwards.
TGTTTTTTTTCTGTTTTTTTTTTCTGTTGTCCATTTTTTTAAAAGATTTTTCTTGTGTGTTTTCTGCTTTCTGGATTTTATTTGTTAATTTTGTTGTTTCGTCTGTTATTAGATTTCTGTTAACTATCCTCAGCTTCTGTTGTTGCTGTCTGTTAACTATCCTCAGCTTTCTGTTACTATCCTCAGCTTTTGTTAACTATCCTCAGCTTTCTGTTGTTGCTGTCTGTTAACTATCCTCAGCTTTTTGTTAACTATCGTAAGCTTTCTATTGTTTTCTTCTATTTTCTCTTCCTTGCCTTCTCTGTTGTGCTTGTGTTGTCTGTTAACTATCCTCAGCTTTCTCTTTTTTCTTCCTTTTTCCTTCTTGCTTTGTTGTTTGCTAGTCTGTTAACTATCCTCAGCTTTCTGTTGTTTTTTCTCTCTCTTGCTCTCGCTCTGTTGTTGCTGTCTGTTAACTATGCTCTGGTTTTCTCTTGCTTGCTCTCTCTGTTGTTTGCTGTTGTTACTATCCTCAGCTTTCTATTGTTTCCTCTATTTCTGCTTCTTGCTCTCTGTTGTGCTGTCTGTTACTTCCTCAGCTTTCTGTTGTTTTCTTCTGTTTCTCTGCTTGCTCTCCCTCTTCTGTTGTTGCTGTCTGTTAACTGTCTCAGCTTTCTGTTGTTTTCTTCTGTTTTTCTTATTTGTCATCTTTGTTTTCTTCTTGTGGCTGTTAACAGTCTCCAGCTTTGTTGGTTTTCTTTCTGTTTTCCCTTGCTTGCTCTCTCTGTTGTTGCTGTCTGTTAACTATCCCTCAGCTTCTAGTTGTTTTTTCTTCTGTTTTCTCTTGCTTGCTCTCTCTGTTGGCTGTCTGTTAACTATCCTCAGCTTTCTATTGTTTTCTTCTGTTTCTTTGCTTGCTCTCTCTGTTGTTGCTGTCTGTTAACTATCCTCAGCTTTCTATTGTTTTCTCTGTTTTTCTCTGCTTGCTCTCTCTGTTGTTGCTGTCTGTTAACTATCCTCAGCTTTCTGTTGTTTTCTTCTGTTTTCTCTTGCTTGCTCTCTCTGTTGTTGCTGTCTTTTAGCTGTCGTCTCCTTTCTGTTTCCTTTTGCCGGCTCTCTTTCCGTTGGCTGCTGTCTACAATGTATCATCTTTCTATTGCTTTCTCCCGTTACTTCTTGCTCCCTCGCTGTTGGCCGCTGTCTGTTTACGAGACAGACTTCGCAGATTTCACAGACTTCCTTCCCTCCCTCTCTCCTTCACTTTTTCTCCTTTCCTCCTCCCTCGTTGCCTCCTTTCCTCCCTCTCTTCCTTCCCTTTCTTTCTTCTCTCCCTCCCTTTCTTTCCTTCCTCCTTCCGTCCCTCCCTTTCCTTCCTTTCTCCCTCTGCTCCCTCCCTCCTATTTTGCTTCCCTTCTTCCCTTTCTCCCTCTCCTCCTTCCCTCCCTCCCTCCTTTCCTCCATTTAGCACTCCATCTCTCCCTTTCCTCCTTCCCCCTCACTCACTTTCTTCCTTCTCTTCCTTTCCTCTCTCCCGCTCCTCCTTCCCTCCCTCCCTTTCCTCCATTTTCTCACTCTCCCTTCTTCCCTCTCCTCTTCCCCCCACTCACTTTCTTCCTTTCCTCCATTGCTCACTCCATCTCTCCCTTTCCTCTCCTCCCATCCCTTCTTCCTTTTCCTTCCTTCCCCGCAAATGAGGTATTCATGACTGCGCTTAATTGCCTGTCTTGTTTTTTAATTGGTAATTACGCATGCTAATTGGCGAGCGGTGATGAAGGAAGGAAGGGAAAGGAAGTGCATCGGGGAACGAGGTGTTGCAGTGTGTTGCAAGGACGAGGGGGTTCGGTGGTGGGCCTCCGGGTTGGGTTGAGCCAGTGGCTTGTTTCTTCTTCGTTCATTGATTGTTGGTTGGTTGTTTGGGTCATTCGCTCGTTCACTGTCGTTCACTCGCTCGTTCACTTATCACTTCGCTCGTTCACTCACTCACACACACACACAACACACACACACACACACACACACACCACACACACACACACACACCACACACCACCACACACACTCACACACCACACACACAACACACACACACACACACACTCACACACACACACACCCACACAACACACACCACACACACCAAACACACACCTCTCCTCCAAACACCATACTCTCTCATTCACTCACTCACATCGCACAATAACTCACTACACACACATCCTCCCTCCCTCCCTCCCTAACTCACTCACACACTAACCCACCTTCAAACACATACTCCTCTCATTCACTCACACACCCTCACACAATAACTCACTCACAACACATCTCCTCCCTCCTCCCTCCCTAACTCACTCACACACTAACCACTTCCAAACACATACTCTCATCATTCACTCACACACCACACATAACTCACTACACCCCTCCCTTCCTCACTCATTCACTCCCTCCTCCTCCCTAACTCACTCACTCCACTAAACCCACTCCCAAACACACACTCTCCCTCACACTCTCACTCACTCACCACTCTCACGCAAAGAATGAAACCCGCGACTCGCCTTTCTTATTTTACCTCCTCCTCCCCTCCCCTCCCTCCCATTTTTATTATTTTTTTTTTCAACCCCCCCTTTTTTTTCTCTCCTCTCTATCTATCTTTTTCCTTCTCTTTTTCTTACTGTCTCCTTGCTAATGCAGATCCTGAGGGGGTCCCGTGTGTCCTTTGTCTCGGCCGTTGCAGCGCCTCTTCGGGACTCGTGCCATTACGGGGCCTTCCTCCTCTTTGGCGGGGCTTTGGCTGTCTCGTGTGGGATGGGGGGTGAGGGGGGGTGAGGGGGGGGGAGGAGAGGAGGGGGGAGAGGAGGGGGGAGGAGGAGAGGTGGGGGGGAGGGTGGGGTGGGATGGGGTGGGGGTGTGTGTGGGGAGAGAGGGGAGGGAAGAAAGGGGATTGGGGGAGGGTATGTGTGTAGGGGGAGGGTGTGTGTGGGGGGTGAGGGTTGGGAGGTTGTGGGGGGAGAGGGGAGGGAAGAAAGGGGATGGGGGGGTGAGTGTGGGGGTGACTGTGTATGTGTATGTGTCTGTCTGCCTGTCTCTATGTCTGTGTCATCTGCCTATTGTCTTTTATATATGTGTTCGTCTGGTTGTCCTTTGCTTTCCTTTGGTGTCTTTCTCTGTGTCAGTTTGTGTGCGAGAGAGAGAGAGAGAGAGAGAGAGAGAGAGAGAGAGAGAGAGAGAGAGAGAGAGAGAGAGAGAGAGAGAGAGAGAGAGAGAGAGAGAGCGGGGGGAGACCTGAGAAAAATAAATATAATCAAAGTTACAGATGAGAACAGAGAGGCAGAGCGAAAGCGAAAGACAGAATAAGAAACAGAGTGAAAACGAGAGCGAGAGGTAGATTGAGAAAGAGTAGACAAGGCGAGAGGCAGAACGAGAATGAGAGACAGATTGAGGGTGAAGGACATAGCAAGAGACAGCAAGAACAAGAGGCAAGTCAAGGGTGAGAAACGGAGCGAGAATGAGAGATAGAGCAGCGAGAATGAGAGACAGAGTGAGAATAAGAGACATAGGACGGAGCGAGAACAGAGAAAGACAGAGTGAGAATAAGAGAAGCAGAGCGAGAATGAGCAGACAGAATAAGAGTGAGAGACAGAACGAGAAAAACAAAGCAAACACGAGAGATAGAACGAGAGACTGCGAGATCAAGAGACAAAGCAAGAACGAGAGACAGAGTAAGAGATGAGAGCTGAACAGCAGAGAATGAAAGACAGCGAGAGCAAGAGACAGCGAGAAATACGAGAGCAAGAGATAGAGCAAGAGATAGAGCGAGTGACAGAGCCAGAAGACCACCGGGATGCCAAGGCTTTGAGGAAGATGAGGAAGATGAAGAGAGAGGATGGGAAGAAGTAGAAGAAGAAAATAAAGAGAAAGATGATGATAATGAGGATAATGATGATGATAATGAGGATAATGATGATTATAATGAGGATAATGAGGATAAGGATGATGATTGAGGATAATGACGATGATTATAATGATGATAATGATGATGATGATGATTATAATAATGCTGATGAGGAGGAAGAGTAAGTGCAAGAATAAGAATAGATAAGAATGAAGAGGAAGAAGAAGAAACAAGAGAGAAAAGAAGAAAAAGGAAAAAAAAGAAAAGACCAAGAAGAAGATGAGGCAAGATGAGAAGAGTTAGTGCAAGAGTAAGAATAATTTGAGAATGAAAGAAGAAGAAAAAAAATAAGAGAAGCAAAGAAGAAAAAAGGAAAAAAAAAAGAAAGAAAGAAGAAGATGAGACAGAGGATGAGGAAGCAGAAAGAAGAAAATAGAATCCGAAGAATGAAAGCAATAGAAGATGAAACCAAGAAGAATGAGGCAGGGAAAGCCCAAGAAGATGAGGCGAGGATGAGGAGAGAAAAAAGAAAAAAGGGAAAAGAAAAGATCCCGATGAAGATGAGGCGGAGGATGAGGAGAGAAAAGAAGAAAAAAGGGAAAAGAAAAGATCCCGATGAAGATGAGGCAGAGGAGGATGAGGAGGCAGAGGATGAGGAGGCACCGCGAGTCGACCCCGACTTGGGTTCACCGCGTTGGCTTGGGTGTCACGCGGTGTCACGGCTCCCGTCGCCTCTCCTCTCTCGTCGCGGCTGGTGTGGCGAGAGGCTGGCTGGGCTTTTCTTTGTTTGGGACAGGGTTTTGTTTTTTGTTTTTGGTTGGGGGAGGGGAGGGAGGGGGGGTTCTTTGTTGGGGAGGGGGAGGGGGTTTTTGTTTGTTTGGGCCAGGGTTTTTGTTTTGTTTGGGGAGGGGAGGGGGGATTGTTCGTTTGGTCGGGAGGGCAGGTTTTTTATTTTTATTTATTTATTTATTTTTAGGGGGGGTGTTCTTTGTCAGGGTCGGGGGGGGATTCTTTGTTTGGTCGGGGAGGGGTGTTCTTTGTTTGGGGGGAGCGGGGGTCTTTGTTTGGGCGGGGGGGGGGGGGTTTCTTTGCTTGGGCCCGGGGTTTCTTTTTTTTGTTTGGGCCGGGGGGGTTTTGTTTGGGCCGGGGGGGTTCTTTGCTTGGGCCCGGGTTTCTTTGTTTTTTTGTTTGGGCCGGGGGGGTTCTTTGTTTGGGCCGGGGGGGTGTTCTTGAGCTTGGGCAGGGAGGGGGGTTCTTTGTTTAGGCCAGGGGGTTCTTTTTTGGCCCGTGGGTTTTCTTCGTTTAGGCCGGGGGGGGGGGTCTTTGTTTAGGACGGGGTGGGGGGGCCCTCTGTTTGGGGCCGGGGGGTTCTTTGTTTTGGTCCAAGGTTTCTATGTTTGGGCCCGGGTATTCTTTGTTTAGGTCCGGGGTTCTATGTTTGGGCCCAATGTTTCTTTGAGTCCGGAGGTTCTTGGTTTGGGCCCGCGGGTGCTTTGTTTGGGGTTTGTTTGGAGTTTTTGGGGTCGATTTTTTGTTCGTATCGGGCCTTTGTGTTTTTCTAGCATCGCTGCATGTCCTCTCGTTTCTCTCTCTCTCTTTCTTTTCTTTTTTTTTTTCTTTCTTTTCTCTCTCTCTGTCTGTCTGTCTGATGTCTGTCTCTTCTCTCTCTCTCTCTCTCTCTCTCCTCTCTCTCTCTCTCTCTCTCTCTCTCTCTCTCTCTATCTATCCTCTCTATTGTATGTCTGTCTGCCTGCTGTCTTCTCTCTCCTCTCTCTCTCTTCTCCTCTCCTATCTCTCTCTCTTCTCTCCTCTCTCTCTCTCTTCTCCTCTATCTATCTATCTGTCTATCTCTGTATGTCTGTTCTGCCTGCCCTGTTCTTCTTCTCTCTCTCTCTCTCTCTCTCTCTCTCTCTCTCTCATCTCTCTCTCTCTCTCTCTCTCTCTCTCTCTCTCTCTCTCTCTCTCTCTCTCTATCTATCTGTCTTCTCTGTCTGCTCTCTCTCTCTCTCTCTCTCTCTCTCTCTCTCTCTCTCTGTCTCTCTCTCTTCTCTCTCCTCTCCTCTCTCCTCTCTCTCTCTCTCTATCTATCTGTCTATCTGTATGTCTGTCTGCCTGTCTCTGTCTCTCTCTCTCTCTCTCTCTCCTCTCTCTCTCTCTCTCTCTCTCTCTCTCCTCTCTCTCTCTCTCTCTCTCTCTCTCTCTCTCTTCTGTCTGTCTGTCTGTCTGTCTCTTCTTCTCTCTCTCTCTCTCTCTCTTCTCTCTCTCTCTCTCTCTCTCTCTCTCTCTCTCTTCTCTCTCTCTCTCTCTCCTCTCTCTCTCTCTCCTCTTCTCCCTCTTCTCTCCTCTCCTCTTCTCCTATCTCTCCCTCTCCCTCTTCTTTCACTTCTTCCTTTTTATATTCTTGTTCCTCCAGCGTCGCCGTCTTCGTCTGTCGTCTCAATTGCAGTTATTTTTATTACAGTTAATTCCGTTTATTAAAACTCGTCGACATGAATGAGTCTTCTGGTTTCCTGAGAGTCAGTTAATTGGTATCTTTGTCACGTTGTCATCTTCACTAGTGTATTTCTGATCTTCATCACCTCTGTCATCACCATCGTTGTCATCATCGTCATCATCATCATCAATAAAATCATCAACGTCATCATCATCACATCATCATCATCATCATCATCCTCAATCAATCATCACCTCATCACCACCCATCAACGTCATCGTCACCATCATCATATCATCATCATCATCATCATCCATCATCATCATCATCATCACCCCACCACCACCCCACCACACCACCATCAACGTCTGCACCACATCATTATCACCATCATTATCACCATCATTATCATCATCATCATCATCATCACTATTATGCCTATAAATATTGCTACTATTATAACTACTACTGTTAATACGTCTATTACAACTACCGTTACCACCATTATTATTACTATTACTGTTATCATTGCAATTATTGTTATTAATGTTGTTCTCTTCTCTTTCCAGGTACGTGACGCCCAGTTGAGAATGAGGAGTGTGAGGAAAATGAGGAACTAAAAGTGGTGAGGATTATGAGGAAATAATTTTTCTTTGTGTGTAGGAAAACATGAGTATTTTTATTTTTATGATATGTTGATTTTGAAGGGGGGGTGAAATTGAGGAACGAAAAGCGGTGAGGTTTATGAGGAAAAAGTATATTTTTTCGTCTTCATCACCACCACATCATCACCATCATTACCACCACCGTCACCACCACCACCACCACCACCACCACAATTTACCACCATCATCATTCACCACCACTATCCACCACCATCACCATTACCACCACCACCACACCACCACTCACCGCCACCATCATGATACACTAACCACCAACCACCTCTTCCGCTCCATTATGATTAACAGCAAATCATCACCATCCACAGCGTTCATCACCATCATCACCACCATTCATCACCATCCACGCATCCTCAGCCTCAGGAAATGAAGTCACGTTTCCCCTTCTTCCTCTGCATTGCCCCTCCCCTCTCCCTCTCCCCCCTCCCCCCTCCCGCCCTTTCTCTTCCTCCTCTACCCCCCTGTCACTCCCCCTCCGCCTCCCCCTCCTTCTCCCCCTCCCCCCCTCCTCCTTCTCCCCTTCTCTTCCTCAAAACCTTTTCATTTCCCTTTTTCCCCCCCCCCCCTTCTTCTTCTTCTTCTTCTCTTCTCCCCCACCCCTTCTCCTCCACCCACCCCTTTCCTCCCCCCCCCCTGCTCCTCCTCCCCCTCCTCTGCCTCCCCCCTCCTCCCCATGCCTGCACTGCGAATGGGAGTACTCACACATACACATGAATACATGCAACATTCATAACAAGCACGCACATACTTACACATGTAGGTAGGCATTCGTGAAATGTATATATATATTAAATATATATATATATATATATATATATATATAATGTGTGTGTGTGTTGGTGTGTGTGGTGTGTTGTGTGTGTGTGTGTGTTGTGTGTGTGTGTGTGTGTGTGGTGTACGATGTAAACTAATGTATGTATGCATGTATGCATTCATCGGTCTATGTATGTTGTATGTATGTATGTATATATGTATGTATAATGTACGAATGTAGATTGTTGTATGTATGTATTGTGTATGTATGTGTTTATATTATTGTGTAACTATAACCATGAGGATGATACTTAAATTGATTATTATGATGATAACATACTAATACTGTTATTATTGATATAAATAATAGTAGCACTAGTAGTACTTGTAATAGCGGGAAAGGGTGCCAGTGCCACCAGACAGAGGCAGCCTTAATAGCAGTATCTGTAGGGTTAGAAGGTGCATCATCATCATTATCGTTGCTGCGATAATGGTAGATGTGCAGAGAGACCAAGTGACAGGCAGACAAGACACACATAAGTGGCTTGCATAAGTTATCTCGCTCTCCTCCTCTCCTTCCCTTCCTCCCTTTCTCTCTTTCTTCTCTGTTTCTGTTTTTTCTTCTTCTCTCTTATTCTGTTGTGTTTCTTTTCTCTTTCTCTGTCTGTCTAGTCTTTTTTGTCTGTCTGTCCTGAATTCTCTCTCTCTCTCTCTCTCTATCCTCTTCTCCTCCCTCTCCCTTCCCTCCCTCCCTCCCCTCCCTCCCTCCCTCCTCCCTCACCCTCCCACTCCCTCTCCCTCCCTCCCTCCCTCCTCCCCCTCCCTCGAGCAGTCGCAAGGGAGTGGCGGGTCTTGTCCCGGAAAAAATGATTAATGGCAATAATTTAAGGGAAATGGAAGACAACGCAGATTATCGCGAATAATGTCAAGTCACGTTATGTTCAATCCGCGGGAGGACGAGTTCATCTCGGGTTGGCGGTTGCCACGTGTTTTGTTTTCGTGATTTATTTTTTGTTCTGACGTGATTTTGTTTTATTTATTTTTATCAGTGTGTTTGTTTTCGCGATCTATTTGATTTGTTTTATTTATGTTTTATTTTATAGATTGATAGAGAGATGAAGGGAGAAGATGGAAGGGGAGGGAGTCAGGGAGGGAGAGGGAGAGGGAGAGGGAGAGGTTATGTATTTATTTAATCAGATTGAGTAGAGGGACGAGAGGGAGGGTGGGAGGGAAGGGAGTGGGAGAGGGAGAGAGAGGGAGGGGGGGAGAGAGAGAATGAGGTGGGGGAGGGAGGGAGGAGGGAGAGAGAGAGGGATAGAGAAGGGAGAGGATAGAGAGGGAGAGGCGATATGAGAGGGTATAGCAGAGAGAGAGGGATAGAAGAGAGAGAGAAGAGAGAAGAGAGAGAAGAAGAGAGGGAGAGGGAGGAAGAGGAAGGAGACGGAGAGAGAGAGGAGAGAGAGAGAAGAAGAGAGAGAGAGAAGGGAAAGAGGAGGAATTTGTTATAGAAAGCATTTTCCTGCATCTAAAATGAATTTAAAAAAAAAATCGCAATAAAATCCCAATTAAATTTAATTCCGTATTACGTAACATAATCAGTAAACATTGCTTTACGAAAATTATTTACTCTCTGCATTCGAATTTATTACTTTATTTAAAATTACATCTAATTATTTTCTAATCTTTATCCCACTTCCTCCGTAAAATATGTTCTAACCTAACGCAAATTATTTACTCACAATCGAATCGTTATTTTACTTCAGTTGTGTAAGGCAACTGAAACAGCTAATTATGGGGGGGAGGGGGGAAATTATCAACAAGAGGCGGCTGAACTTTTGCACCGTCAATCATGGCCCAGGGGGGGAAGGGGGGTGAGGGGGAGGGGGTGCGATGGGAATGGCAGGAGGGAAAGGGGGTGGGGGTGCGATGGGAATGGCGGGAGGGAAAGGGGGGGAAGGGGATAGGGGAAGGGGGGGAATGGGGAAGGCGGAATTAGGGAGGGGGGGAAGGGGAAGGGGATACGGAGGGGGGAAGCGGAAGGGGATAGGGAGGGGGGAAAGGGATTAGGCGAGGGGGGGTGAGAACGAAGGGGAGGGATAGGGGGGGGGGGGGGGGAAGGGAAGGGGATCAGGGAGGGGGGGAAGGAAGGGGATAGGAGGGGGGGAAGGGAAGGGGATAGGGAGGGGGAGGGGGAGGGAAGGGAGGGGATAGGTAGGAAGGGAAGCGGGGGAAGGGTAGTGTAAGGGGGGATACCGGCGGAGCAGACGAGGGGGTATAAAGGGGAGGGATAAGAAAGGGTAAGGGAAAGGAGAGGAAGGGAAGGGCAACGAACAGGGAGGAGAGGGAAGAGAGAGGGAGGGGAAGGAAAAGAGAATGAGGAAGAGAGAGGGGGGAGGGAAGGAAAGCAGAAGAGGAAGAAGAGAAGGCGAGAGGGAAAGGGAAGGGGAAAGAAGGGGAGGAAGGAAAAAGAGAAAGAAGAAGGAGGGAAGGAAAAGAGAAAAAGGAAGAGAAGGGAGGGAAGGGAAAGAGAAGAGGAAAGAGAGAGAAGAAAAGGAAGGGAAAGCTAAGGAGAGAAGGGAAAGAAGAAAGCAAGAGAAGGAAAAGAGAATAGGAAGAGAAAGGAAGAGAAAGGAGAGGGGAAAAGGGAGAGCGGGAAGGACAACAACATTGGGGATTCTAGAGCAGAGTTTCAAACATCCTTATGTACGGAGACACGAAAGTTGGGCTCTGCTGCGCAGGTCAAATTTGCATATGAAAGAACAAAGTGAGGCGAAAAAAGTTCGTGGTTGTCGTTGAGAACTTCTGTGCGCTGTAAGGGAGGAGGAGAGGGAGAGGGTTGAGGAGAGCGGAGAGGCGAAGAGGGAGAGGAGAGACGAGAGGGAGAGGGAGAAGGAGACGGAGAGAAAGAGGGAGAGGGAGAGGGAGGGAGGAGAGAAAGAGAGGGGATGAGGGAGAACGAGAGGGGAGAAGAGAGAGGGTGAGCGGAGGAGCGGGAAGCGACGAGGGTGAGGGTGAGGGTGAGGGTGAGGGAGAGGGAGAGGGAAGAGGGTGAGGCGAGAAGGAGTTAGCAGAGGAATGAAAGGTGAGGGAGAGGAGAGGGAGAGGGAGACGAGAGAGGGAGAGGGAGAGGAGAGGGAGAGGGTGCAAGGGAGAGGGATGAGGGTGAGCGGTGAGGAGAGGAGAGGAGAAGGGAGAAGGAGAGGGAGAGGAAGCGGAGAAGAGAGAGGGAGAGGAGAGGAGAGGGAGAGGGAGAGGGAGAAGAGGGAGTGGGAGAGGAGAGGAGAGGGAGAGGGGAGAGGGAGAAGGAGAGGGAGAGGAGAGGGTTGAGGGTGAGGGGAGAGGGAGAGGGAGAGGGAAGAGGAGAGAGGGAGAGGGTGAGAGTGAGGGTGAGGGAGAGGAAGAAGGAGAGGGGAAGGAGAGGGGAGAAGGAGAGGGAGAAGGAGTAGGAGTAGTAGTAGTATGAAGAGGAGAGGGAGAGGGAGATGGAGAAGGAGTAGGAGTAGGAGTAGGGAGTTGGAGTAGAGTAGTAGTAGTAGTAGTAGTAGTAGTAGTAGTAGTTTAGTAGTTAGTAAGTAGTAGTAGTAGTAGTAGTAGTAGTGTAGCTAGTAGTAGGAGAGGAGAAGAAGGATGAGGGAGTGAGAGGGAGAGGGAGGAAGAAGAGAGACAGACAGCAGAGAGAGAGAGAGAGAGAAGAGAGAGAAAGGAAAGAGAGAAGAGAGAAAGAGGAGAGAGAGAGAAAGAGAATGAGAGAGAGAGAAAGAGAGAGAGAGAGAGAAGAGAAAAGAGGAGAGGAGAGAGGAGAGAGAGAGAAGAGAGAGAAGAGAGAGAGAGGAGAGAGAGATGAGAGAGAGAGAAGAGAGAGAGAGGAGAGAGAGAGCAGAGAGAAGAAGATGAGAGAGAGAGCAGAGAGACAGAGACAGAGAGACCAGAGACAAGAGACACGAGAGAAAGAGAGACAGAGAGAAGAGAGAGAACAGAGCGAGACAAACAGACAGACAGAAACAGAGACAAAGTGAGAGGAGACAGACAAGACAGAACAGAGACAGACAGACAGACAGACAGAGATAGACAGACAGACAGAAAAGAGAAAGAGAGAGAGAAATAGTGTCAGAGAGACGGCGTGTGTGTTCCTCCTCCCATGTACTCAGTCACTCATCCGTGTCACTTTCACGCGCGTGTGTTGGCGTGACTCCTTGTGGCTTTAGCTCCGTGGATGAGGTTGAAAGATAGTCATCCACATGGCACGGAGGCGATGTGGATGGCAGTGGATGAGGTTGAAANTGTGTGTGATGTGTGTGTGATGTATGTGTGTGTACGTATATGTGTTGTGTGTTCGTGTGAATGTGTATGTTTGTGTGTATGTATGTGTGTTATGTGTTTTGTGTGTGTGTATGTGTGTGTGGTATGTGCGTGTGCGTGGTTTGTGTGCGTGTGTGCGTACGTCCAGCATACACCACACAGACCATACAATTCCGCGGAATAAAAAAGCATTGTCACGCACCCTCAACTTAACCAACGCCGTTAACATTTGAAAGACGGAAGGAAACACATCGCTTGCTTCAGGAGTGAAAAACCTCTCCAAGAAGGCTGCTGCCATCACCCTGTATAGCGAAGCCATCCGAGTGGACTACACAGCTGCGAAATTGCCCGATTTATAGCATATTCAACATGGCTTAGGCACCAATCAGACTGGCGGCCTCGTTCGCTGTGGTGTTCAGGTGGAGGACTCTGTGGGCTAACTGTGGATCTCTTGGTTCTCTTTGTTGATCCCGTTTTATCGTATCTCATGTCCTGTCTGTCTCTAGCTTTCTTTATCTATTTAATCTGTCCTAATTTGTCCCTGCTTTTCCCTATCTATCTATCTAATTTCTCTTCTCTCTCTCTCTCTCTCATCTCTCTCTCTCGTCTCTCTCTCTCTCTCTCCGTCTCTCTCTCTCTCTCATCGGTCTCTCTCTCTCCCTCTCTCTCTCTCTCTCTCTCTCTCTCTCTCTCTCTCTCTCTATCTCTCTCTCTCTTCTCTCTCTCTCTGTCTCATCTCTCTCTCTCTCTCTCTCTCTCTCTCCCTCCGCTCTCTCTCTCTCCTCTCTTCTCTCTCAATCGCTCACTTGGTCTCATCGCTCTCTTTCTCTCTCTCTCTATCTATCTATCTATCCTATCTATCTATCTATCACTATCTAATCTAATCTATCTATCTATCTCTCCCTCCCTCCCTCTCTCTCTCTCCTTCTTTCTTTTCTCTCTCTCTCTCTCTCGTCTCTCTCTCTCTCTCAGTCTCCTCTCTCTCCTCTCTCTCTCCTCTCTCATGCTCTCTCTCTTTCTCCTCATCTATTCATCTTCTCTATATATCTATCGCACTCCCATCCCATTTCATCTCTAATCTCTTACTCCATTCGCTGGTCTATCTACTTATACGTCTTCCCTTCCCTTCATCAAAATGCTTCAACGCCCAACTTTGTGAAAGTGGTCAATAAGTCAAGAAAACGATGCAACAGCAAGCCCAACAAGAGAACTTTCAGACAAGGCAATTGGAAGGAATTTACCAAAAAATATATAAAATAATATATTAATGGTAAAGGTAAAATTATTGATGTACCGAAATTGATATCCTCAAAAAAATTGAATTGATGCGTGAGTTTATTTTGAGGCCTTTTTTTTGGTATTTTGTGGTAAAGGCCCCTGGGAATGTTTGTATATTCTTTATTTTTAAAAATGAGCTCTATGTTGATAATGTTATCTGTAATTTTGTCCTAGCTTAGAGAGGCTCTCTATCTTGCTGAAGAAATGCCATTTTTTTTACCACACAAGGAGTTAAATCTCTCACCGTAAATAATGAAAAGGGCTCTGCAAAAATTTTATATATTGCAAAATGTTTCATTCCTTCCTGATTATAGATATTTTATGAGCTTGAAAAGAACATTATGAGCGTAAGCTCTTATACTAAAATTCAATATATATAACAATATATTATTATTAAATTAAGTTTATAGATATTAATTGCCACTATGAAAGAAATGCGAAACTGTATTTATTTTATATAACATGTATAAAATGTTATATTATGGTTTTTGATTATTTGGCCTGAAATCTCAAGATTACAATATGTATTTGCTAGTACACTGTACACTTGTGTATTAGTTAAACAGTATATAAATTAAAGTATATATATATATATATATAATATAATATATATTAAATTAATATATGATATATTATATATATATATTAATAGTATATAATAATTATAATTTATATATTATGTAGACATATATATATATATAATTAAATATATATATATATTTTTATACATATAATATATCTATATATTTATCTATCTTAATTCGTATATTTAGTATAGTTTAATTATTTAAAACTATTTAACATTAAATTTTATGTTTATTTATTACTATTATATTCCTAATTTACAATAAGTATTTATTGTCTTATCTAGTTACACAATATATTTATCTTTAAATACCAATCATTATTATACTATATTCTAATTTATTCCTTCATATATAAATTATTCTTATCTATATACACTTTATATGGGAACATAATCACGGAACGTCTCAACGCCCAATGATATTATGTATCGCGATATTTATTACCGGTTCTAAGCGACACAGCTACCAGAACGCCTAGGGACTCAGTCGTAAACACCACGCCACTCACTATACTGCCTGTGTCCTCTTTTATTCCTCCTCCTTCTACGTTGTGCGAAAGATGTCTTCTCTATCTCTTATCATTCACTTCTATCTTATCTTCTTATCTATTCATATCTATCTCTATCTTCTATCTACTCTCTATCTATTCCATGCTTTATGCTGTTATGTTGCTGTAGTGCTTGTATGTCTGGTTAGCTGTCTGATGCTTGATGTGTGTGTCTGTATGTCGTTCGTATGCTTAGTGTGCTTAGGTTGCGCTGATGCTGTGTGTGTGCTGTTGTGTATATGCGTAGTCTTGTATTGCTATAATCTATGCTTAATACTATCTCTATCTATAATCTTAATCTATTAATCTATACCTCATTCTATCTATCTATCTCTAACTATCTAATCTAATTACTAAATCTCTATCATATCTATCTATCTCCATTATATCATAATCTATGTACTATCTATCTCTATCTTATTACTATCATATCTATCTATAATAATCTATCTCTAATCTTATCTATATATCTATCTATCTCTATCTATCTATCTATCTCTATTGTCATAAATATACGTAAATTCTATCATAATCTCTATTATCATCAAGTCTATCTATGTTACTATCTTATATACGTCAATAATCTATGTATTACTATCTAATATTCTCTATTAATATCTATTCACTATCTCTATCTTATTACTATATATCATGATTCTTATCTCTTAAATTCACTAATACTATCTATCTGTCTTCTATATCATTAACTTGATATTGCTATCTTATGCTTATGAAATCGGTTAATTGCTATATACTATCTATGTTCATTCTAAGTATTCATATCTATCTATCTCAGATTCATATTGCTTTTTATCATGTATCACAATTATACTATTACTCATATTCTATAATTCTATATTTCTCTTAGTCTACTGTCTCTCTTATCTATCTTCATTTTCCTTCTATCCTTGATTTTCATGATCTGTCTCTACTCTCTTTACTCTTCTACTATCTATATATAATCATCTCTAATATATCGTCTCATCTCTTACTCTATATACTCGTCTCAGTCTATGCCGTCACATGTTCATTTCAATGTATTCGTCTATCTATCTCGCATGTCACTATCGTATACTTCCTATATATATATACTACTTTCCTCTTACATCATCATATTCATCATATATATATAATATATATATATATGTAATCTAATGTAATGTTTATGTATGTATATGTAATTAAAATGTACTTATATATATATATATATATATATATATTATATATATATATATATATACTATATATATATATAATATATATTAATATATATATATATATATACATTATATATGTATATCATACATACTATATATATATATATATATATATATATTATATCATATATATATATATAATAATCACGACATATATATATGCCCTCTGTCGACATATTAACCAACATTCCCTAAGATTAATTTGAACGGGAACTTGAAATCTGAACTTCCTTGCTTCTGAATAAACTAATTCATTATATTACTGCTTGTCCTCAAATCTAAACGCTATAGTCATCTATCACTTCTTCTCTTTCTTGATCACTCATCTATCTCGTCTATCAGCTTAAACTCGCAATCTCCCGTACACTATGAATTAGTGTTTCATTGTTGCATAACTGTTAGCAAAGAAATATTTAAAGGACTCCCGGCAAGAAAAATTATTTTCTGTGTATCTGACTCTCTTCACCAAGCGGCAGATCAACACTTCGATTCATCTAATCTCATCTCATACACCACTTCATACATACATCCTCTTTTGTGTCAAGAACACTTCTCTCATTCCCTCTCTTTTCACTACATTTTTCTCTTTGCTTTCTATATCGAGGCAAATCGGACTCCCAGCGGACCTCCTCATCTTCGCCTTTTCGTGTTACTGATTACAGTACGAAGAGGGTATCCATTAACTCCAAATTCACTCAAATTGGAGTCTATATCATCAATATCACACATTCCTGCTCTTCCACTCTCATGATACGTCAGCAGATACAGGCCTATTCGCAGCAATATCTTCTAATTCGTTTGTGACAACGTTCGTGATGTGATGCTTTTAGGCAACATCCTTTCTTCTCGTTGTGTTTTCACTTGCTAACGCGCTAAATATTCTGTTAATTGGGAGGTCTCGTATATCTTTTGCATTACATAATGGGCTCTTTCGCAGGTCGTTCTTATTTGTAGTTGGTGTGTTGTAACTTTTTTTAACGTGTAATTAATCTGGAGTAACCACGGCTGAAAATCAGCAATGAATCTTTATATACTACCAGGAGTTTACTATACTATCTCCTAAATTCATTTTTTAAAGTGAGTCTCACGCCAAAAAAAAAAAAAAAAAAAAAAGAAAAGAAAGAACGATAACCAGTCGCTAAATATGCGCAACAGTAGAGAAAAACATCGCAGAAAAATAAAACAAACACAGAATTTTACGTCCGCCGACACACACTACACACACACACACTCTCTCTCTCCACACACAACAACAAGGCAAACACACACACACATCCACACATCACTCAAAAGCACACAACTACAGCACACACACACACACACAAAGGCACACACACACACACACACACACACACACGTACAACACACACAACCATCACACATGACACACACACCATCCAAATATATCTCACTGGATAATTATAAACATGGGATAGAGAAGCAGAATCCAAGCCTAGGATCTTGGCCCCAACGTTGGTCTTCAAAGGACTCAATTAGAAAGGGTACTCAAATCGGAAAGGGGCGTAAGTAGAGATTGGAAACCCCTTCGATAAGGATTGTCGTTCACCTGTTTATCGCCTCCCTCTCCATTTATTGAGATTATTAGCCATCTATTCTGTCTTACTTCCTGTCTCCCTTTGTCTTGCTTTCTGTCTCCTCTCTCCTTCTCGAGTCTCTTCTCATCGCTCTAAAATCTGTACATTCTGACCTCGTCGTTTATCTATTCTTAATCCTTAATATTATGTGCGGGTTCTAATGTACACTTTCTGGTATGAATAATCATGGTGTGAGGTGGTATGATGTTTTGGGTATCTCTGGCGTCAGTAGTATGGATGTTTAAAGTGAGACACACAATAGAATTGTCGAACACACGTAAGCAGATGCCAACACACACAAATGCTAGCAAAACGGATAATCGCACTACAGGAGGAGCGCGACATAAAGACACTCGCAGACACACGGAGACTAGTCGCACAGTTTGTCATCAAGATATACGGTCTTTCTCACGGAGAAGATGAAGCTGAGACAAGTACGATATCCACAACAACCCAGTTCGGTTCTAGACTAGTATTCAGGTAATATCTAGTCTATCATGTTATATAATATATACATAAACACATACACAACATATCTATCTATCTATCTATACTATATATATATACCACACAACAAATATATATGTACAGTATATACACATATAATATGTGTGTGGTGTGTGTGTGGTGTGTGTTTATGTATGTGCGAGTCCCGGGTGCGTGCATTTGTAATAGTAAATACATAATATGTTATATATAAAGCGAGGGTGTGTAACATGTTAATTCCTTGCTAGTCTTCGAAGCTCAGAAACCTGTATGTATTTATACTCGCATATATACTGTATATGTACATATATATATATCTATATATATATATCTATACATACATTACATACATAATATATATATAGTATATATATATATTAATAGTATATATATATGTACAAACACACACAACACACACACACACACACCACAGCACACACACACACCACACAAGATCACATATATATATATATATATATATTATATATATATTAAATATATGTATGTATGTATATGTGTTAAAATATATATACATATATATAATATATATGTATATATATATATATATATATATATATATATATATATATATATATATATATATATATACACGCACACACACAGACACACAACACACACCACACACACACACGCACCACACAATATATATAAACGCCAACAACAAACACACACATATACACATAAACACACAACATACTACACACGCACAGTACACCACGTGCACCAACACCACCACACACACATCATGTTTAAGTGTGTTTTTGTGTCGTTTTTGTGTGTGTGTGTGTGTGTTTTGTGTGCATCCCTCTTGCTTATTCCTATGTCTCTTAACACACCATAAAATCAAGAAAAAGAAAATTGTGTTGCAAGAAAAAGGTGTTGCAAGAAAAGAAAACAAGAAAAGGTTTGTGTGTGCAAAAGTGTTGCAAGAAAATTGTGTTGCAAAGAAAATTTGTTGCAAGAAAAAGGTGTTGCAAGAAAAAAGAAAAGGAATTTGCAAAGAAAAGGTGTTGCGAACAAGAAAGGAAGAAGTGTTTGCAACAAAAGAAAATTGTGTTGCCAGAACCTTTGGTGACTGCAATCTCATCCGCGTCTGTCTGATGCGCATTTCGATTGATCAAGAAGTTGCAAAATAACCTTTTTCTCTTGACGTCCACTGTCGAAATCATCTTGCAGACACACGCGCACATACACACAAACTCGCACATATACCCACTGACACACGCACGCATACACACAGACACAGGCGCACATCTCACTGAACATGCGCACACATACACACAGACACAAGCGCACATACTCACTGAAACACGCACACATACACACAGACACAAGCGCACATACTCACTATACTGATACACGCACACATACCCACAGATACACGCATACACACATACACAAGCGCACATACTCACTGAAGCACGCACATATACCCACAGATACACGCATACATACATACACAAGCGCACATACAGATACACGCAAATATGCACACAGACACAAACGCACATACTGATACACGCACACATACCCACAGATATGCGCTACAAACAGACACACGCATGCATACACATCGACATATGCATATAGACACACAAATACATACACACATACACGTAGACACACCTACACATACACACAGACAAAGAAACGGTAATTACTTGTCCAATTTTGTATGAACAATCGTTACCGTCTCTATGGTTGTACGATTGTTCTAATTACTGTTTCAATTACTTGGATAAATTTACTGTTTCAATTACTTGGATAAATTTAGTGTTTTTTTTCTCATTTTCATGATATGTCATTGAGATCTAGCAAGACTTTTCCAGAGTCTAGTTGATGTGACGAAAACAAATTTTCAATAAAAATGATGATATGGATAAGAAGAAAGAGAATGATGATGATAATGAAAATAAATAATAATGAATAATATGTCGATAAAAAATGATGATATGGATAAGAAGAAAGAGAATGATGATGATAATGAAATAATAATAATAATGATAATAATGTCGATAAAAATGATGATATGGATAAGAAGAAAGAGAATGATGATGATAATGAAAATGATAATAATAATAATATAATAATGTCGATAAAATGATGATATGGATAAGAAAAAGAGAATGATGATGATAATGAAAATAATAATAATAAAATGGATAAAAATGATGATATGGATAAGAAGAAAGAGAATGATGATGATAATGAAAATAAATATAATAATAATTGTCGATAAAATGATGATATGGATAAAGAAAGAGAAGATAAATGAAAATAATAATAATAATGATTATAATGTCGATAAAAATGATATGGATAAGAAGAAAGAATGATGATGGTAATGAAAATAATAATAATAATAATGATGATAAAAATGATATGGAGAAGAAGAAAGAGAATGATGATGATAATGAAAATAATAATAATAATAATGATAATAATATTGAAATCGTTTTGGATTCAACATTTAAAAGATGCAGTGGTTATAATTGCAAAGATGTTTTACCCACGTAGAGACGTTTATTTACGTATTTTTATTCTGAAGTCCTATCAGTATAACAAAATGTAGTGTTAATAGTGTAAGTTGTAATAATCATCAAGAAATGGTTGGCTGGTTTAAATATTGATAATTCAATGTTAAATGCTGGTATTAAAAAAGGCTGCCGGGCTTGACAAGTGAATTTGTGAATTGAATAAATGTGAATCCAAATGTTTGAATTATGGTGAAGATGAGTCTTGTCTTTCGTCCCGAACTCAGAGGGGAAGGATGGGGGGAAAATTCACCAACCACACACACACATACACACACACACACACGCACACACACACACACATACATACACACACATACACACACACAACAAACACACACACACGCACACGCACACACACACACACACACACATACACACACACACACACACACACACACACACACACACACACACACACAACACACGCAAAAACACACACACAGACATATATATATATATATATATATATATATATATATATATATATATATATATATATATATATTTTTTTTTTTTTTTTTTTTTTTTTTTTTTTTTTTTTTTTTTTTTTTTTTTTTTTGGCAAGCTTTGTTGTTAGGAAATATTTTTCTGGATACAGCAGCAGAATTAGGCGAAGAGGGGGGGGGGGAAGAAGAGACGCATGAGGAAACCAGAAGGAACAGAAGATAGAGAAGACGAGAAACGAAGGAGAAATACTATTCTTGCGCGAGAGAAAAACAGACGAGGAAAGAACGGGAGATAAGTGAGAGAGAGAGAGATAAATAGACTGTACCAAGCAATAGATTGGGAATTCAATTATATGTCAGAATATAACGTAAGAAAGGGAAAGTTAAGAAAGAAGAGAAGGATTGATTACTTATTGTCCAAGGAAAATAAAGGAGAAGTACCAAGGGAATTGGGACTGAATCTCTTGTGTTTCTTATTATCATGAACGCTCGTCGTCTCCAACAGCCAAGTGCTCGTGTGTTCGAAAATGAGAAAATCTCCAAGGCAAACAAGTTGAATTTGAAAAAGGAAAGCTTGAAGAGGAATAAAAACATTATTAGCGCAAAGAAATGGCTTATCATCAAACCACATCGATCTTGTTTACGTAGAGACAGGCCGGTTTATTTTCAAAACAACGAGAAACATTGAACAATATGCGAAACTGACTAAACCCCCCCAAAAAAAAAAAGAAAGAGAGAAAGAAAGAAAGAAAGAAGAAAGAAAAAGAAAGAAAGAAAGAAAGAAAAGAAAAGACAATCAGGTGATAAAAACGAAAGATAAAGAAATGTCCATTCGTCTAAATAATTTACTACGAATAACCGGAAACGAAGTCAGAATCAAAATCAAATTCTGAAAGTTGAAAGTGAATCTGCCGCAAAGAAATCATTATAACTTTAAAGAATTTTCTACAAG
This sequence comes from Penaeus vannamei, assembly GCF_003789085.1. Classification (NCBI taxonomy): domain Eukaryota; kingdom Metazoa; phylum Arthropoda; class Malacostraca; order Decapoda; family Penaeidae; genus Penaeus; species Penaeus vannamei. The sequence continues at coordinate 15,972 of NW_020869110.1, read as the reverse complement.
TTATGAAGACAACAGCAACAACAGGATAATTCTACCAGGAATTCCAATATCACATTTAATACTATCAAACCCTGAATAAAAAAAAAAGAAATAAAAAAAGACTATATCATACAAAAAAAGAAGGAAAAAAAAAACTAAAAAAAAAAAAAAAAAAAAAATCCTACGTACAAAAAAAAACAAAACAAACTAAAACTTTTTACTAAAGATTTTGATACCACACTTTACTCCAACCAAACCTAAACCCCGATATTGCAACATGAATAATGCAAAAAAACAACAACAACAAAACAAAACAAAAACAATTCACCCAAAATATTCAGGGCGTATTGCTTACGTCACGATCGTAACGGAATATACCAGAAGCTCGAGAAGACTTAGCATTCACGAGAAATAATGATCATATGAGATATTTCGAATCGGAGAGTTTATATATTCTTGATATCATGTTAGTGCATTATCGTATATATTATATAATATAATATGGTGCATATATATATATATATATATATATTATATATATATAATATATATATATATATTAATATATATATATATATATATATATATATATATATAATATAATATATATATATATGTACATATATATATACATATATGTATATATATATATATATATTATATATAATTTATATATGTATATATATATATATATATATATATATATATATATATATATATATATATATATTATATATATCATGCATATATGTATATAATATATATATATATATATATATATATATATATATATATATATATATAGTATATATATATATATATATATAATATATATATATATATATATATGTATGTATGATGTATAATATTGTATGTATAGATATGTTTATGTATATATATATATATATATATATATATATATATATATATATATATATTATATATATATATATATTATATAATATATGTATGAAGTATGTATGTATGTATATG
>NW_020869110.1:0-10000 GCF_003789085.1 Penaeus vannamei | reverse complement strand
TAAAAAAAAATCTCTAGTGTTTCTTTTCGATTTTATCAACTGAACTCGAACAGTCCTAGAAAATAAATACAAAAAAACGACAAAAAAAAAATGGCAGAAAAAAATATAGAAGAAAGGAAAATGACAAGAAATGACCAGAAAGACAAAAAAGAAAAATTACAAAAGATACAAAATACAGAAAAAAATGACAGTAAAAGCACTGACAGAAAAAAAAAGAATGCTAGAATAAAAAATACAAAAAAATCATACTTAAGAAAAAATGACAGAGCTAAAGAAAAATACCAGAGAAGAAGGAAGAATGTAAGAAAAAATAAGAAAAACAACAACAAAAAACAAAAATGACAGAAAAAAAATGATACTTAGCAGGTTGCACGATCAAAAGCAAAGTGTAAATAGAAAGGTCTGGTCTATTTATTATCGTTGCGGTGCTGTGTGCTTTGTCTTGATTTGTTTTAGAGAGTTTTGTACCGAAATTTTTTTTTTTTTTGCGCGTGTAAAGGTTGGGTGTTTCTGTATTGTTTGCTCGATGGTACTTTGTTGTTTTTGTGTTGTGTGTGTGTGTGTGTGTGTGTGTGTGTGTGTGTGTGTGTGTGTGTGTTGTCGGTCTTTCCTGCCCTGTCCCAGTTTGTCCGTGTCGTATCGCGAGTGCGTGTTTTTGTTTTCTATATTTAATATGTCACATGAAATTGTGACATATTTCCTGAAACCACAATTCTTATTTTTGCATGAAACCCGATTTCTCCTTTCTCACGCATTTCCTTCAAGGTGGAAGCAAGAAGGGGGGAGGGGGGGGGGCTGAGAGTAAGCATGGGTTTGTGAGGGAGAGACAGGAGGAGAGAAGGAGGGAAAGGAGGAGGAGAGAGAAGAAGAAGAAAGGGAGGAGGGGGGCCGAGGCAGGAGAGAGAGATGAGGACGAGGAAAAAGGAGAAAGATCGCATAGACTGGAGGGAGGGAGGCAGAGACAAGAAAGAGAAGCAAAATGCAAGGAAGAGGTACTCTAGAGAAGAAAAGGAAATCGAAAATAAAGGAGAAACTGAGAAAGACAGACAAAGGAAGAGGACAAAAAAGAAGAAAAGGGAGGCGCGTAACGAAGGAAGGGAGGGACGAGGGAAAGAAGGCGAGGAGTGCGAGTCTCCGAAAGAAAGGGGGGGGGATTTTAACTGGAACGGAAGGGGAGGCGGAGAGAGGGAATGGAAGGAAGGGAGGAGGAGGGAGGGAAGGCGAGGATGAATGGAAGGAGGGAGGGGAGAAGGAGTGCGAGTCCTCGAAAAAAGCGAGGGGGGGGATTTATACAGAAAGGAAGGGGAGGTTGCAGAAGGGAAAGTGAAGAAGCAGTGGAAGGATAGGAGGGACAGGGACAGGAGGGAGAGAGGGAAGGAAGGAAGGAGGAGGAGGAGGGAGGGGGACAAGTGCAATCTCAAGAAAAGGGGGTGGGGGGGTTTAACGAAGGGAAGGGGGAGGGAGGAGGGGAGGAAGGAGGGAGGGGGGGGGTGAGGAGGGAGAGAGTGGAAGGAGGAAGGAAGGAAGGAGAGGGGAGGAGTGCGAGTCTCGAAGAAAAGGGGGGGAATTTTACGAGGAAGGAGAGGAGGGAAGGAGGAAGAAGGAGGGAGGAAGGAAGGAGGGGAGGGTAGGACGAGGCGAAGAAAGGGGTGCGAGTCTGTGATTAGAATGAGTTACCCCCCCTCTCGGGGGCCGTAACTCGGCCCCGCGTCGTAGAAAATGGGACAATCCAATTCTTGTGAGCAAGCGAAGCCCGACATTCAGTGCTGATGGCTCCGGATTTTTGTTTTTGTTTTTGTTTTTGCGTGTTTCCTTGTTTTGTTTGTTTGCTTTGCTTTTTGCATGTTTTTTTGTTTTTTTTTTCTTTTTAGGATTTCTTTGTTGTATTTTTGATTTCTTGATTTGAGTTATGTTTCCGTTTTTCTTTGTTTTTTGTTTTCGGTGTTTTGTTTTGTGTTGTTTCTTTGTTTTGTTTCCCAGTATTGGAATATTTGTGTTACATGGTTATTTTTCTTTTATTATTTATTTTTTTTTTCATGTGTTTTCTCGTTATTATTATTTATTTATTTTTACTTGTATTTGTTTTTTTTTACTGTTATGTTATATTGGGTTCTCTTGTTTCATTTTTAGTTTACCTTTTTCCTCGTTTTTTCTTTTATTTGTTTTCATTTCCTTTATTTGAATTCTTATCTTTCATGTTTTTTGGAGGGATTCTATTTTATTATTGTTTGTCTTATTGTTTGATTTAGTTGTGTGTGTGGGGATAGAATCAATTAGATTTTTTTTAATCTTTTTGTTTTTTTAATTTCTTTCTTATCTTATTTTATTTTCTTTCTATTTTTTCCTTGTATTCCTGTTTATTTCTGTTTTCTCTCCAGATGTTCTCTTATCTCTGTATTCTTATCCCTATCTTCACCCTCAAACACATAACCCAGACGTATATACTCGTACATCGACATTATATTATTATCATTATTATTTTTATTATATTAATTATTATTATTATATTATTTCATTATTATTATTATTATTATTAATTATTATTATTATTATTATATTATATTATTATTATTATTTATTAAATTATTATACTATATTTTATTATTATTATTATTATTATTATTATTATATTATTAATTATATTTATGTTATATTATCATTATTTTATTATTTTAGTGGGGTTACGGCGTTTCTGGCGTTGAATTGAATCCGCAGGACAGGAGAGGATTTGCTGGAAGTTTATTTGCGAAAATAAAAAAGAAGAATAAAAGAAAATGAGTAAATATAATTCTAATGATGTTGCCGGTGATGGTCGTAATGGTGATGGCTAGACTACTTTTTAAAGGTATTGTTTAATTGATTAATTTAAGGTATTGTTTAATTGATTAATTTAAGGTATCTTGTTTAATTTGATTATTTAAGTATTGTTTAATCGTTTAATTTTTTGTTTAAGTCTTTGTTGCCGTTAGACCTGACTCTCACTCCCCCACTCCCCCTTCCCCCAGGGTCTCTCTCGCGGCGAGGCGGACGTGGCGCGGCTGGCGTCGCTGGAGGAGACGAACAGCACCCTGAAGCAACAGTTGGATGACCTGGAGCTGCTCACCCGCCAGCACCACACCCTCCAGAGGCACGTGCAGGAGAAGGACCTCGAGTGCGTCACCCTCAAGGAGAAGCGCTCAAAGCTCAAACGAGCTGTGTCAGGATCTGGTGAGCTGGGGGGATTTTTATTTATTTTTTTATTATTGTTTTTTTTTTTTTCTTTTTTTACATTGTTGTTGTTTATTGTTGTTGGTCTTCTTTGTTTAGGAGATTGTTGTTGTTGTTGTTAGGTTTGGATTGTGTTTTTGATGTATTTATTTTTGCGTGTTTGGCGATCGCTATTTGTCGGTGTTGTTATCATTATTTTAAACATATTTAACATTCTATGAACGTGCCATGTTTTGCTAAGGTGTTGTCTGTTGTGTTTGTCAAGGGTTGTGATTTCTTGTATTTTGAATATGTATATATTTTTTGTGATTCCTAATACTTATATTTCACATTTGATGATTTAATGATATGATTAAAATTTTTTTTGAAATTGTGTGGATGATGTAAACAAAAAAAAAGTGTATATAATTTGTTGTCAGTCAAGGATTTGAGGGATTTCTTAAGGGTATGTACTGTCTTCCTTGTGTTTTTGTTGTTTATATATATATATATATATATATATATATATATATATATATATATATATATATATATAATATATATATATATTATATATATTATATATAATATATAATAATATATATATATATATATATTATATATATATATATATATAATATATAATATATTAATATATAATATATATATATATATATATATATATTAATATATATTATATATATATATATATATTATATTATATATATATATTATATATATATATATATATATTATATATAATATATATATGTGTGTGTGTGTGTTGTGTGTGTGTGTGTGTGTGTGTGTGTGTGTGTGTGTGTGTGTGTGTGTGTGTGTGTGTGTGTGTGTGTGTGTGTGTGTGTGTGTGCGCGCGCGCGCGCGTGTGTGGTATACGACTAACATTCATTGCGTTTTACAGCTACAGCTTAAACCGTCCGGCTAAACCTTTCAAAGTTTGAAACGACATGGCAGTTGACTCTAATTGCAAGTCTGCGTTTGTTGCATAATTAGATACAGAAAAAAAATGAGTGTAGGAGGAACTGCTGCCGCCATTTGGCTCTGTAATTTTGTCTTTTGGGGAAAAAATCAGATTTATTAACTGCTGTAGCGATTTTTTTTTTTATAACTGTCATTGTTTAACAGACTTTGTACACTTTTTTTTTTTTTTTTTTATCATGTCACGCAAATTTTTACTTATGAATTTTTTTCTCTTTTTTTCTTGTATTGTGTAACGAGAATTTGTACAAATGATTTCTATCTTTATCGTATCAAGTCATGCGAGTTTGTACTAATATTTTTTTTCACCTTATGTCGAATAATTTTGGGTAATTTAAGACGAAAATAGGAACGTTCACTCACAGCTAAGAATATCAGCTTAATTCGTTCATTGTATGATTTCCATTGAGGAATTCGATCTAATTATCGTAAGTTAAGTAATCTCTCTTTTTGCGTGGTTGAGTGAAACGGGTGTGAGTTGAGTAAAGGATTGAAAGGTGCGAATGAAGTTGAGTAAATGGTTGAAAGTTGCGTTTTTTATTGAACTTGAGTGCAAGTAGTAGTAATTAGATATATTGTTTTTTATTTTCTGTGTGTGTGTTGATAAGATTTTTTTTTTTTATTTTTTTTTTTTTATTTTTGAAAAGATGAGTAGGTTGTTTCAGTTGCATATGATTAGTGCGATTTTGGTGTATTGTGTAAGTTGCGAAATTTGAATGTGCATGTAATTAGGTGGGTCTAAAATTGTGTAAGATTTGTTTAAGGTAAAAAGCGTAAATTGAGGTAAATGATTCAGTTGAAGCCAAAGGGAAGGATTGAAGATGTTGATAAGATTTCGATTCGTCATTTCGATTCGGTGAGAATTCGAGGCAGAACCGTATTCATGTTGACAAATGTAGAAAAAAAGGTTATGAATAAGAATGAATATCTTCACAGTACAAGAGATGTATTTGACCGGTTTCGAATGTATCTTCGTCAGAAATTCATGTATTTCCGACGAAGATATATTCGAAACCGGTCAAGTACGTCTCTTGTATTGTGAAGATATTCATTCTCATTCATACCTTTCCACATTTGCCAACAGGAATGTAGAAAGATTATTATTATTATCATTATTATTATTAATATTATTATTATTATCATTATTATTTGAGGTTATCATTAGAAAGCTTAATCGAAACCGGTCAAGTACGTCTCTTTTATTGTGAAAGATATTCGTTCTCATTCATACCTTTTCTACATTCGAGGCAGATTTAGATCAGTTTGAATTATTCTTACAGAGGATTGACTTTTTAAGGGAACTTTAGGCTAGGTAACTTGTAGTGAATGTTAACGTTGTCGGAGAAACTTTTTAGCATATGTAAATTGTGTGTGTGTGTCTGTGTTCATTTGTTCGGTCATGTGTACTATGTGTACAATTTTTCATTATGTTTAATTTTATTATATACATACACATGTATGTATGTATGTGTGTATGTATGTATGTATGTATGTATGTATGTATGTATATTTGCGAGTGCATTGTGTGTATCCGAACTGTATGCTAATATCCACGTATGTATTTTCTGTTCGTTGATGGCAAGGTTACTAACGACGGGACAAAAACTACTAATGTTTGTTCTATGAATTTGTGATTTCTTTCGTCTTTTGTCAATAATGTTAATCGATTTTTCCTCCCTATGGCTGCACCAGGATGTCGCGCTACAGTACCCAGAACAGGTGATATATGGTTTTTGATTTTTGTGATTTTCTTTTTTTTTTTTCTTGCATTTTGATGTTTGTGCTCTGCTTGTTTCGTTTGTTGTTGTTGTTGTTGATGTTGTTTGTTTGGTTTTTGTTATTGCTTGTTTTGTATTGCGTTTGTTGTATGTGTTATTGTTTTTATTGTGTTTGTAGGCTAGATTATTTTAAGTTTTGAGATTTTGTTTATGCGTTTATTCTTTTAGCATGATTTGAAGTGTGTTTTAAAGCTTAATTTTGTTTTATGAATGACTTGAATTATTTTTTTGCTTTTGTTAGCATGATTTCAGTTGTGTGTGATCTGCACTTTAACTAAACTACTGAAGGAAAGACTCGCCTTTTTCTTATTGCTAATATGATTATCATTGTCATTATTATTATCGTTGTTTATTATTATTCCTCCCTTCTTCCCTCTTTGCCACCTCCCTACCTCCGTCCTCTCTTTTTCCCTCTTCTCCCTCCTTTCCTCCTGCCTCCCTCCTTCCTCCTCTCCTTTCCTCTCTCCCCTCCTTCCTTCCTCCCCTCTCTCCCTCCTTCCTTCCCTCCCTCCTCCCCTTCTCCCTCCTCTTCCCCTCCTCTCCTTCCCTCCCTTTCCCTCTTTCCCACTCTCCCTCCCCCTTCCCCCTCCCTTCCCCCTCCTCCCTCCATCCGAACAAGTAGTCCAATGGGCCGAACAAATGATCATATAGATATTCATTAATTCATTCACTGCTATGAATACTATGTAGATGTACTCAGCGGAAGAGAAAGTCGGGGTGGGGGTGGGGGTAGTGAGGGGAATGAGTGGAAGGGAGGTAGGAGAGAAGGAGGGGAAATTGGGAAGGGGGAAGGATGGAATTGGAGAGGGGAAAAGAGCGAGAGGGGAAAGAAGGGAGGTGGGAGAGAGAAGGGGGAAGGAGGAGGGATGAGGGAAAGAGGAGGGAGAGGGAAAAGAGGAAGGAGAGGGGAAAGAGGAGGGAAATGGGAGAGAGGAAGTAGAAAGAGAAAGAAAATGAAAATAAGAGGAAGAGGTTATAAGAAGAAGAAAGAAAAAATAGAGAGAGGAGGATACAAGAAGAGAGGAAAAAGAGAGAGGGAAGGGAGGGGAGGGAAGGAGGGGGAGGGAGGGGAGTAGGGGGGCAACACCACTTTAATAAGCGGAGTGATCGGCGTTGGCCTGGCGTTCCATCTCGGGCCGGGATGCTGGATGCCGGGATGCTTGGCGGAGGAAGATGCTCTCGGATGGGTGCTTTAGGGGGAGGGGGGAAGGGGGGAGGGAAGGGAGGAAAGGGAGGGTGAGGGGGAGGGGTAAGGGAAGGGGGAGATATGGGAGGGGAAGGGAGAGGAAGGAGGGAGAAGGGGGATGGGGAGGGGGGGTGAGGGGAGGGGTGAGAGGGTAAGGAGGAGAAGAGGGATAGGAGGGGGGGAAGAGGAGAAAGGGTGGGGGGAGGGATGAGGGAGGATGAGAGGGTAAGGGGGGAGAAAGGGGAAGAGGGGAAGGAGGGGGTGAGTGGGGAAGAGGGGAAGTTGATGGGGAAGAAGGAAGGGGATGGGTGAGGGGGGAAGAGGGGAAGGGGGTGGGGGAGGGGAGAGAGGGGTATGTTAAGGGAGAAGGAGAGGGCCGTAAAGAGGGAGGGGATGATGGAGGGGGAGGGGGATCTTGAGGGAGAAAGGAAGGGAGAAATTAGGGATGAGGGGAGAGAAAAGGAGGGGTAGGACGAAAGACAAGGGTTAAGTAAAAAAAAAAGTAAAGAAAGAAAAGAGGGAAAGAAAGGAAGAAAAAGAAAAAAGAAGAAAGAAAGAAAAGGAAGAAATGGAAGAAAACAGAAGAAAAAAAAAGAAGCAGAAAAGGAAAGAAAGAAAAGAAAGAAGAAGGAAGAAATAGAAGAAGAAAAGAAAGCAAAAAGAAGAAAGAAAGAAAGAAAGGAAGAAAAGGAAAGAAAGAAAAAAAAGAAAAAGAAAAGGAAGAATTAGAAAAGAAGAAAGGCAGAAGTAGAAAAGAAAGAAAAGAGGAAGAGGGGAAGCACAAAGCGCCTGGCCGTGAGCTTCAAATCTCTGCATTTTCCCGCGCGCGGTTTTTGCTCCAACGGTCTGTCCTAATTCAAAGGGTTCGGCGGGAAGGCTTTTGTTTGGGCAGCTGTCGGTGTTGTTGTTTGTTATTGTTGTTTATTGATTGCGTTGTTTTGGTTTGTTTCTTTTTTTGGGGGTAATATTTTTTTTTTTTTGGGGGGGGGAAAGTGAAAGGTAAGAGACAAATAGGTTGTAGAGTAAAGGTTGTTAACTAAATGATCAGTGACAGTCCCATCTTCCTCCCTCCCCACCCTTCTTTCCCTCCCTCCTTTTTCCTTCCTACCCTAATCCATCTCCTCTCTATCCTCCCACCTTCCTCCTTCCCTCCCCATCCTCACAAGTTCCTACCCTTCCTCATCCAATCGTCCCTCCCTTTTACCCCCTCCCCTCCTCCTTCTTCCTTCCCCTCCTCTCCCCCCCTTCCCTCCCTCCTTCCCTTCCCCTCCCCTCCCCCTTCCCTTCCCTCCCTTAACCTTCCTCCCTCCCCCTCCTCCCTCCCTCCCTCCTCCCCTCCAGCTTGATTGGGGCGCCGCTTTAGGGAATCCCCCGGCGTGAGGTGGGGGGGGGGGCCCGTGCGACCCCGATCTCTAATCAGATCCCCATAAATTAGATAGATAGAGAGGTCCCCCCACCCCCTACCCCAGTTATCAATCCTCGTTTGCTTCGTTTTTTTTTTTTTTTTTTTTTTTTGTCTGCTTATTTTCCTGTTTTCCTTTTTCTTTATTTTAAGTCTTTTTCTTTGTTGTTTATTTTGTTTTTTTGGGAGCTTCTTTCTCTCCTTTCTGTGTTTTCTTTTCCATTTTCATCTTTTTCTTCTTCTTCTTTTTCTTTTACTTTCCTTCATTTTTTTTTTTTTTTTTTTTGTGATGGGGGGAATCATTTCCTAACTGAGCTGCTTTTGTTTCATTTTTTTTATTGTTTTCGGCCGCGTGAAATTGGTTCCATAATCTTGGCCTGTGTTTTTTGTGTTGTGTTTTTTTTTTTTTCCTTGTAAGCCGATTTCTTTACTTTTTTCTTTTCCTAAATTGCTAATTCTTTTTTTTTTTGCGTTTGTTTCATTTCCTTTTCTTGTATGCTGTTTTTTCTTATGTTTTTTTTGTGAGCTGTTTTGTTTGCGCTCGTTATGTTTTTTTTGGTTTTTTTCTTTTTGTGTTATTGTTGTGTTTTTATTTTGTTTGTTTATTTGTATTTCATGTTTTTTTCTGTGTGCTTGTATTATTTTTTCTCATATTCTATATGTATATATATTATTTTTACATTATGATTCGATTTTTTTCTGCTAAAAAGAAAAAAGAAGAAAAAAAAACAAGAGAGTTTTATTGTTGTTGTTTTTTGTGCATTACTTTTTTTCTCATATTCTAATATGTATTATATATTATATTTTTTTTTTGCATTGTGATTCCGAATTATCGCCTTTTTTCTGCTTAATAAAAATTAAAAAAAAAAAAAATAATAACATAAAAAATACAAAAGAAAAAAAAAAAGAAAACGGAAACCAAGTTCAAAATTCGTTTCCCACTTTATGTGTCATTACAGCAGCCATCGACGGAAACTTTGTTCACTTGAGACCTCGTTCCTCCTTCCTCTTGAACATCCGAACTGTCCCTCCTCCGTGGCATCGGTACGCGCGCATGTATGCCCTCCTCGCTTGCTCTCTGTGTCTGTCTGTAATGTCTGTTTCAGTCTTCTTGTTCTCTTTCTCTTTCTCTCTTTTCCCTCCTTTCCTCTTCTCTATTTCCCCTCTTTCTTTCCCTCTTCTCTCTCTTCTCTTCTCTCCTTTTCCCTCTCTCTTTCTCTCTCTCTCTCTCCTCTCTCTCTCTCTCTCTCTCTCTCTCTCATCTCTCTCTCCTCTCTCTCTCTCTCTCTCTCTCTCTCTCTCCCCCCTCTCTCTCATTCCATCTTCTGGCTCTGTCTCTGTCCTCTATCTTCCCTCTCTTGTCTCCTGGTGGTCTCTGTCCTCCCCTTCTCTTCTCCATTCTAGTCCTCGCGTTCGTCTCTGTCTGTGTCTGTCTCTTCTTCTTCATCT
>NW_020869109.1:50000-72500 GCF_003789085.1 Penaeus vannamei | reverse complement strand
AGGAAGAGGAGGAGGAGAGGAAAATGAGATGAGAAAGAGAAAGAAAGATAGGGGGAAAAATAGAAATAGAAGAAGAAGGAGAAGAAAAGGAAGAAAGAAGAAGGAGAAGGAGAAAGAAAAGGAAGAAAAGAAAAGGCGAAGAAGAAAGAAGAAGGAGGAGGAGGAGGAGGAGGCGATCCCAGCCAATCCCTAAAGCGAGTGCGCCGAAATTCGACGGAGAGAGGTAATTGCGGGGTCGAGGAAATACACCTTGTGATTTGATTTTGGTCGCCCGATGCGCATTCGCTTTTTGTCGAGGGGAGTAATAAAGGTACAAATGATGTTTACGGGGCTCCGAGGGGTGGGGAGGCCTGATTTGTATCTCTTGAAGGAGGGGGTTCGAGGAGATCCTGGCCTGGGCGAGGGCGTTGTCTGAGGATCCTCGCGTCTCCTCGCTCTACTCCTCGGTCCTCGATTTTTTTTTTTTTTTTTTTTTTTTTTTTTTTTTTTTTTTTGAGAAAGCTCTCGCGATGGCATGCCAATTCGCCAGGATTTGCAGGCGAATAAAATCAATTTTCCGTAATCATTGTGCGCTTGTACTGTCCTCTCTCTTTATCTATTTTTCTTTTGTATATTTGTATGTACATAGAAAATGAATTTGAGAAATGTTAGATGTTATATTCCGAATGTCGAGGAAAAGAGAGGTTATCATTTATATTCGACGTGGTTTTATTCGCAAAGTATGGTTAATTCTGGCAACAATAACCGATGGAAATAAAACAAAGATTTGGCGGAAAGATAGTGACTGGCTGGAGAGAGAGAGAGAGAGAGAGAGAGAGAGAGAGAGAGAGAGAGAGAGAGAGAGAGAGAGAGAGAGAGAGAGAGAGAGAGAGAGAGAGAGAGAGAGAGATCAGAGATAGTTAGATAGTTAGAGAAAATGAGAGAGAGAGAGAGAGAGAGAGAGAGATAGATTGATAGATATATTGATAGAAATGGAGACAGAGAGAGATAAAAGAAAATACAGAAAATTAGAAAAAAAAATAATCACAAAGACGGAGAGAAAAAGACCCCCCCCCCCCCCGAAAAAAAAAATCCAAACCAGCGCACACAAGCACACCGTCAAACCCAACCGTCAACCGACACCCAAGCCGCCCGTGACAGCCAGGTGACCCTCGCCTACCCCACCAGGCCAAGGAAACGCCGCCGATCGCCTCAGAGGAAGCGAAGGTTGGTCAGCCATTGTCCCGCGGCGCAAATGGCGACTCCGACAGCGTCAGGCCAAGCGCTCCCCCGCCCCTCCGACCGGAGACTCGCCGCCCCGTCGATAGCGGCACTCTGCTTGAATCGCTCCTAAGGTTATCATCCCGCGATAAATGGGTTTGGATGCTTATACGTACGGAGGAGGGAATGGGTGTATGCGTGTGTGTGCGTTGTTCGTCCGCGTGTGTGTGTGAGTGTGTGTGTGTGTACGTGGAGGTGAAGGGATGTGTGTGTATTTGTGTTTTTTTTTTTTATATATTTGTGTTCGTGTGTGGGTGTTCGTTTTGTGTTTATGTTTGTGTTTTTGTGTGTTTGTGTTTATCCGTGAGTGTATTTGTGTGTATCTGTTAGTGTGTTAGTGCGCGCATGTGTATTTGTATGTGCGTGCATTCGTTCGTACGTTTGCGCTGGTATATATGCATTTTACATGCCGTCCATTCTTCTTATTTATCTATTATTACCTACTTCTTTATTCATCAGCCAGCCCTGTATACTTACCATCCTACCAACCTACCTCTCACTAATACGTACCCCCCATTAAAGCAAATTATTCCAGCTGATTTTAGCGTTGTAATTACACACCAACTTCACAAGGCAATTAGCTAAACTCACTTGTTTAAGCTAATGTTGCGGACCGCCAAAAAAATGATCGTTCACCCCCCCTTCCCCGTAATGGCACTGAGCAAGTGTGGTCGCGAGCAGGTGCAGGGGACAAGGACGGGAGGGAGGAAGGGGGAAATGAGGGAAGAGGAGAGGCGAGAGGGGAGGAGGAAAAAATGAGGGGGGAGAGGAAAAGAGAGGGGAGAGGAGGGGAAAAATGAGGGAAGGAAGAGGAGAGGCGAGAGGGGAGGAGAAATAATGAGGGAGGGAGAGGAGAGAGAATGAGAGATTATGTAGAAGGGAAAGGAGAAGAAAGAGAGGAGGGGAAAATGAGGAAGGGAAGAGGAGAGGAGAAGAAAAAAAAGAAAAGAGAAAGAAAAATGAGAAAATGAAGGAAGAGATGATGTGTAAAACAAAAATAGGAAGGGAAGAGGAGAGGAAGGTGCGAAAGGAAAGAACACAAGAGGCGTGGGATAAAGAAGAGAGAATGGGAACCGAGAAAAGAAAATGGTGGAAAGGAGAAAGAAAGATGAAGAGGGAAGTATAAAAGAGCAGTGAAGAGTAACAAAGCAAACCAAAAGACGAAAGGGGGAGAATGGGAGAATGAAATAAAGAGAGAAGGGAGAAGGATTTTTAAAAAATGAAAGAAACTCAAAAAAGAAGAGAGAAAGGGAAGAAAATAAAGAAAAAATACAAAGAGAAACCAAAAGACTCAAACTTGAAGAAGACGAAAGAGAAGAACAAGAAAAAAAAGAATAAAGAATAAGAACATAGAAAATAGAACGATCACCCTGATTAATTTCCCCCAAGACATAATAACGAGGTGAATCCTATGTAGCACCTTTGTCTGAACCGACTGCGGCCCGCATGCGTTAGCCAGTAAAGAGAGAGATAATTTTACTCCGTGCATTAGCCGCTTCCTACAGGATGGCTGCGATAAATATTACAAATGGCTGCCACATTTCAGCAGAATATGGTTAGACCGGCTTGTGCTGTAAATTCCAAGAAATTAGGAACTTCAGATATCTACGTAAATGCTGGGCCCGACCACTTTGCTCTGCTGATGTATTTCATGGCTTGAGTGCAGGTAAGAATAAGAACTTCAGTAATAACCTTAAAGAAGTGCCAGAGTTACTGTTGGGAGAGAAAGATCCTTGGCGGAATTCTGGTCAAGTTATTGGGGCTCGAACTTCTCTGGGCATCGCCTCCTTGGACGTGTCCTTCAGGGGAATGAGGGCCGGTCGTTGGCATCACTGTTATTTTTTTGTTATTATCATGATGGTGATGATGATGGTAATGGTAATTACTTTGATATTATCATTATTATTATTGTGATTATTATTATTATTATTATATCATTATTGTGATCATCATTATCATTATTATTATCATTATAATTATTATTATTATTATTATTATTATTATTATTTATATTATTGTTATTATTATTATTATTAATATTATTATTATTATTATTATATTACTATTGTCATCATTATTATTAGCAACGGCAGTAGTAGTAGTAATGTGATTATTATTGTTGTTATTATTACTACTATCATTATCATTGTTATTATTATTGCTATCATTTTATCAGTACTATTATCATAACCATTATCGTTACTATCATTATCATTAGCGTTATCATCAATATCATTATTATCAATATTATTATTGCCATTATCATTCTTGTTATTAGCATCATTATTATGATCATCATCATAATAATAATTACTATTTTCAGTAGTATTATCCACATTATCATCATATTTATTAAAGATTTGAATATACGATCACGTTCTCGTCATATTCATCACCACCATCATCACGCGTCATCACCACACAACACATCATACCTGTGCGCCCGAATCACCTTTCCCACGGGGGCAGGAAGGGCCGCTGAGAGTCCCGGGTGCGAGCTGCCTCTCCAGCGACGCCTGACTTGCCCCTGACCCCTGAAACGGACAAACGCCATGACACGCGTGGTAAATTAAGTCTGTGGAACCCGTCTCATTCAGCCATCGATCAGGTAGAGAGAGAGAGAGAGAGAGAGACGTCATTCTACCTCTTCCCCTTCCCCTCCCTACCTACCTACCCCCTTCTTCCCCTTCCCCTCCCTACTTCTCCCCTTCCCGCCTTCCCTACCCCTGTTCTTCCCTTCTCCCTTTCTCCTGTTTCCTTTTTCTCTTCCTTCTCGCCCTGCTTCTCTTCCATTTCCTTTCGCTTGCTTTTTTTTTCTGATCCTTTTCCTTTCTCTTCCCTACACTTCTGCTTTTCTTATCTATCGTCTCTCCCTTCTCTTCCCTTTTTCTCCCCTTCCCTTTTTCCTATTCCCTCTCTTTCTCACCTTCCCTTCCTTTCTCTCCTTCTCTTTCTTCCCCGCCTTCTCCTACGCTCTCCCCTCCCTCCCCTTAGTATCCACCCATGTGCTTGTTATCACCCTCCGGTGAACCCCATGTTCCCCGTGTGTCAAGATAACAATAACACAAAGGTAATGAACTCGCTAATTTGGAATTAAACCCTGAACGCCGCGACGCACACACCTAGCTAAATTTCCCCGTTGCAGCCATTCTCTTTGGACACCGTTAGTTAGTGTTAACTGGGAACTGCTCGTGTGTTCCGCCTGCAATGCCAAGCCGGCCCCTCGCAGCTATGGTGAGCTGTACTCGAGCACGGCCCTTTGCAGTGCTATAATTCACGGCCTCACCATAAACAGTGAGAGAGAGAGAGAGAGACACCATAAATATGAAGGAGGGGGGCTTCAGCAATCTCCCGGGACAGACTTAGAAGCTATTTGTGGAATTGCTTCGGCTGTGACTGTTCGATGAAATGGACTTTGGATTCACGCTTCTTGAACCGGGTTTTTTGCATCAGCTGGCGGATCTCATTTCACAGGCTATGTAGGAGTCGATAAGATAGAATGAAGTAGTCTCTCACGGCATAACCCGAGTTGTGACCGTGGCTGTCTCTCGCGGACCCCCGGGAGACCCACAACCCTGCCTCGTACGAACGGCGGAGCTGTATGGAACGCTCTCGAGGCCGCTTTATTTTTATAACCCCTCGCGCCGGCTACTGCCTTTAATGTGCCTCTGAGCAATTCAAAATCCATTTCGAGTCTGTGGCAGGACGAGAGTTTAGCGGGGATGACTCGCTAGTAATAACCCCGCTGAGGTTGCTTGGCCCCCGGGGTACGGCGCGCACCCAACCTCCTCCCGAGGCGCCCCGACCCGGCTTTTCCATTCGCTTCTGGAAAACGTGTGTTCGCTGCGAGATGAACAGCGGAGGGGATGAAGGCGAGACATTCTGGGAAAATGGAGCATTCAGGTGATCTGGGAGCCGGCAGATCAGCTGAGTGTCACCCGAAGACGGAGGGTGGGCTTCTCTCAGCATCTAGCTCTAAAATACTAGACCATTACGGCGAATTCACGACGCGTAGAATCATCCTACAATTAGAGAAGAGTGGACGAAGACACACACAAAAAAAGGGGGAGGAAGGAAAACGAATTAAGATAAAAGAAAGCGAGAGAGAAGAAAGATTGCTCGGCTATTCATTTTCCTTTTGTGGCTTTACAGGAATTCATGGGTTTTCGATATGGTAACGTGTATAGAAATTTGACTCGGGGAAAGGTACAGCCTCGTTATCATAGTTCAATAAACATTACATTGGGGGGATTCGATGCCGTTTCGATAGCGCCGGTAAACTCTCTCTCTCTCTCTCTCTCTCTCTCTCTCTCTCTCTCTCTCTCTCTCTCTCTCTCTTCTCTCTCTCTCTCTCTCTCTCTCTCTCTCTCTCTCTCTATATATATATATATATATATATATATATATATATATATATATATATATATATATATGTATATTGTCTGTCTCTCTCTGTCTATCAATCTCTCTCTCTCTCTTCTCTCTCTCTCTCTCTCTCTCTCTCTCTCTCTCTCTCTCCTCTCTCTCTCCTCTCTCTCTCTCTCTCTGTCTATCTATTATCTATCTATCTCTTTCTTTCTTTCTTTTTCTCTCTGTCTCTCTCTCTCTCTCTCTCTCTCTCGCTGGGAATATGTCCCTGTTTTCTCCCCAAACTCCCTCTTCTATGAACCTTATAATGCAGGTACGGCGGAATAATAATACATCTGCGTTAACGTCATTTAATTACAATAATGGCGATCCAGTCCAATCGTCATATACAACTGGAAACTGCAGATTGGACTATGATTTATAATTACGTAATGGCAGCAATCCGAAGTGTTGAAATGGAATGGTTGAAGCGTCGAAACACTTCATCAACCTCTCCCCCCCCTTTCTCCTCCTCCTTTGTCTCCCTTCCCCTGATACCCCCCCACATGGGCTGACCTCCCCCCTCTATAACATCCCACACGACCGGCCTCGTCCATCTCACCTACCCCCCCACCCCACCACCCCCCTCTTCTCCCTGCACCCTCTTCCACGCCATTGGTCGCTTGTCCCCCCCCCACCCTCCTTCCCTCCCCCATTTCATCCCTTCCTGACCTCAACATCCTCACGCCCGTAACCGCACAGGCACACACGAGCTCTCTCTCTCTCTCCCTCACGACTCTCTCCCTCTCCTGTCTGACCCCTCACTCACACCCCGCCGTTTCCCCTCGCCGCCCTCCCTCGTGGTTCCTCTCGCTGCCTCTCTGTACCTTTGAACCCTGACCTGACTCCGCCTCCACCCCCCCCTCCCCCGTTACATGCCCCTTCCCCTCTATCCTTCCCCTTGTTCTCGTTCTCTTTCTTGATCTCTCTCTCTCGCTCTAAATGTATCGAATCCATGTCAAATCTCTCTGTTTCTCGTTCTCTCTTTTTCTCTCGCTCTCTCTTTCTATGCCTTTGTCTCTCTCTCTGGCGCTCTCTCTAACTTTCTCTATCTCTCGTTCTCTCTGTCTCTGCCTTTGTCCTTCTCTCGCTCTCTTCTTTTCCTCTTTTCTATTTTTTTTCTCACTTCCCCTCCCCCTCCCCCTGTCACCCATCTCTTTGTCACTCCCCTCACCCACCCAACCAAGCTACCCTCTCTCTCTTGGTCCCTCCCTTACCCTACCCCCCCCCCTCCCAACCATATTTCTACCCCCTTCTTCCCCCCCAACTACCTAACCTCAGCTTCCCTTCCCTGTCCTCCTCCCCCCCTAAACGGCCCCTCTTTCCTCCTTACCTCCCCCCCCTTTTCCACCTCCTGCCTCCTCCCTACCCTTCCCCTCCCATTCCCCCCTTTTCCCACCTTTCCTCCACCCCTTATCCCCCTCTCCTACCCATTCCCGTTCTCTCATCCCCCCCTTCCCACCCCTCCTACCCTCCCCCTTCCCATCCCTCCTACCCCATACCCCCCCCCCTCCCTCCCCCCCTCTCTAGGATTTCCCATTTTCCATGAAGGAGGCAAGTGTCGATCTCGTTCTCTATGGCCCCCGCGACTCCTCTCATATCAATTTGTTGGGAATAAGAGAAGTCTGGCAGCATTTGACAAGAAGTACCAGTGAATGCAGAACACGTTTATCGCGAATGGGGGAGGTCCATGGTTTACACTGAAATAGGAAATGCTGCAGAGTCGGTATTTGTTACTACGGGGGCTGGGGAAGCTTCCGTATTGGTGGTACGGTACAGCTTCTGGGTATATATTGTCCGTTATCGTTGGGCGCAGGAGTGTTATTGATTTTAATTTCGGCCGGAATGGTTTGCTAGGCCTATATATTTGGCTGGATTGTCAGGTGCATTGTTTTTTTTTTCCTTTTTTTTCGTTTTGCTTGGCTCCTCCTCCTCCTCCTCCTGCCCTCCCCTCCGTCTCTTCTCTCCCTCCTCCTCCCTCCTCCTCTCCTCCTCTGGGTTTCATACCCCTTCTCCCCCCCTCCTCTTCCCCTCTCCCTGTCTCAAACCATTCGATGGCGATTGACTGAGTTTTCCTATTAGCATTTTCTTAATTTTATCAACGTATTTTTTTTTTGGCATTCACATTCCCATCACTAGAGAGAGAAAATGGGAAAAAGAAGAAATTATATTTTCCTGTTTAATATCGGTCTCCTGAATTTAAAGACCTTCAAAAGATAATGTAAAGAAACAATAAAAAAACACATACACAACAATATACAATACACAAAAAAACAGCACAACAACACACCGCAAACATACACAACCACTTCCAGAACTCCCCAACACACACACACACACACACACACCACACACACACGACACACACACACACACACACACACACACACACACACACACCACCAAAAACCACCTATATGCAATCGAATATCCATACAGACCCTAAATCAAAGTTTCAGCGCTGTTCCGATGGCCGATGTATGCATAATTATCGGAAATTCAGGCTTTACGATACGCCACAAAAGCCCGGCGTTATTGGGTAATTATATAGCCATCGTAGCGAAGGCGAGCGCTTGCTGAGCTGTTCGGCAATCATTATAACGCCGGCGATAATGTGTGCAGCGACGGCGGGGAATGGAGCGATGGCGCGAGGGACGAATATCGCCCATACGTGTACGTGTTAGATCTTTTTGTTTTGAATTCATCATACATATCAAATATAAAGATATAATATAATAATAATCTACAAATGATACATATATATACTATTAATATAATCTATATTATATATATATATATATATATATATATATATATATATATATATATATATACATATAATACATATATATATATATAGCTTATATTATGAGTTGTTTTAAAACTTAAAGTTATGATTTTTAATTAATATTATGTAGAATATATATGGTATACAAATATTATATGAAGTATATTATATATATATGAATTATATAGGATATATATATATATATATATATATATATATATATTATTATATAATATATATATATATATAATATATATATATATATATATATATATAATATATATACCATATATATATATAGTATATATATATGCATGTATGTATTTACGGATACATTTTTAAGATTTATTAGATTCATATATATACATATCAAACATGTATACATATATGTTTATGTATGAGATATATCTTTAAAGATTTGTTATTCATTTAGGTCCGTTATAAATTTTTAAAGGTATCTTATTATATGTATAGTATATATATTTTTTTTTTTTCGTTTTTTTTTTGTATATTTACCAGATTCTAAATTCTATTTATCTAATCTATCTATCTACTCATGTATCCACTTATCTATTTACATACTTATCTATTCACATATATATATTCATCATTTCATTTATTTGTTGTCTTATTTCTCTATTCGCTTATTGTTTATCTTTTACCATATTTGTTTATTAACTTATTAATCTGGTTATTATTTTTTTTTCTTTATTTCTAATCATGAAATTAAATATTTACTTGCTCGTGCGCTTATCTATTGACTGATTAATAAATTCCCGGGTTCCATTATCAATTTATTTGCTTATCGTTATGTTTATTTACCTGTTTGCTTGTTCACTTAATTATTGATCTTTGTTTACTCTTATCTGCTTTTCGGGGGGGGGGGACAAGAAACCGGGGGGGGAGGTGGGGGTAAGAGGGGAGGGGGGGAAAGGAGGGGGAGAGGAGATAAGGGTTGGGGAGAAGGGCAAGAGGGAGAAGGGGGGAGAGGGAGGGTGGGGAGAAGAGAAGGGCAAGAAGGAGAAGGGGGAAGAGGGAGGGTGGGGAGGAGAGAAGGGTAAGAGAGAGAGGAGGGAGGGAAGAGAGAGGACAGAGAGAGAAGGTAAGAGAGAGAGGAGAGGTAAGAAGGATAAGAGAGAGAGGAGGGAAAAAGAGAGAGAGAGGAGAGGAGAGAAGGGTTAGAAAGAGAGGAGAGGGGGAAGGAGGGAGGGAGAGGGGGAAGGGACGAGAACAAAATGGACACTAAACCTTTCCGAAATAGATTGAATCATTCATCAAACACTTCCCCATCAATTAGCCACAATTTGTTACAGGAACCTGAACCCCCTCGTCAGAATTAATTCTCGCAGGGTTCGGGGTTTCGCTGCAGTTCGATGGGGCTTCGATGCAGCTTCATCATCTCACGGGCGGCTTTGGGATTTATTATTATTATTATTATTATTTTTGTTCTGTTCTTTTCGTTTTTTTTAATTATTTTTTATTATTTTTTATCTAATCATTTGTCTAATCTATTGTTCCGTTGCTTCTCTCACAATTATGATGAGAATAATGATGATATTAATTGAACATATAATAATTATAGTAGCAACAATGCTAATAACAACAATAATAATGGTAAGATTATCATTATGGATAATGATACTACTAATAATGATAATGATGATGATGAAAAAATACATTAATAATCAATGTTGATAATGATGATCATAATGATAATGCTGATAGTAATAATGATATCGATAATGATAGGAATAATGATAATGATGAAAATAATATCAGCGATGATGAAAATGATAATGGTAATAACAATATAAACCACATGAGTTTCCGCATTGGCTCTTGAAAAAAAAAAAGTAAATATAAACCACGATTCCAAACCCACATCACCCCCCCTCTCCCCTCCCTCCCCTCCCCCCACGAAAGGGAGACAACATCCAACATCCCCGAAAAAAAAAATCCCCCAAAGAATGAGAAAAGAAAAGAAACCTCATGAATATTGATACGAAGCCCCTCCTTCAGAAGAAGAGGAAGCGGACAGGAGATACAAACACCCAAAGGGGCCCGAGATTCCTTGCACGGGTCGTCAACATGCAGCAGACGAGAACTACCTCCGTGATTAACAATAAAAAGCGACTTGAGCAAATGGAGGGCGAGCTGTCAGTTGCAGAGCCCGAGGTTCACTAAAGGCAAAGATAAATAGGCTCATAAGAAGAAGCCATGAGGAAGAACGGAGGAAGAGGCGGAGGGGAAAAAATGAGGAGGAAGCGTGATTGCAAAGTTGCGAAACCACACCGTTAAAAGGAATGAAATAGAAAAAAGGGGAAAAGAAGGTAGGTATTGCCATAAAAGCGAAGAGTTACGACGTAAGTACTCATTTCACAAGTCTTTCAAACCCATACAGGCGGACCTATACAAACAAACACACACGCACACACATACACACACACACACAAACACAGAAACATACACAAGAAACACATACTCAACATATCACCAAAAAATAAAACAAATACGAAAATTAACATACATTCACAAACAAACATACACACATATATACAAATACAAATATTCAAACACACACGTACATATCCCCCCAAAAAGCAGTCACACCACCATACCAAACACAAAAACCTACACACTCACATACCCTCTCTCTCTCCCTTCCTCTACCGGGGTCAAACAAACACACACACACAAACAAAGCCATAAATACCCACTCGAACAAGCGAACACCCCATTTCCCCCGAAATTAAAAAAGTCGGGGAAAATAAAAGCCACAAAGGGATTAAGAATATAGAGGAGCCGTATAAGTAACATTATTACATAGGAAAAGGTTATATGTAGCTGGCTGCTTGTCAGATACAAACAACGGGAAACCAAAATAACTTTATCTTCACTAAAACAGGTTATTGCAATGGAAGAGAGAACAAAATGGGGAATCAACATTGATTTTTAAACCTTTTCCTCGAGGGGGAGGGGGGTATATACAGTATACATGAAAAGTTTTACGATTAATAAGAAAGAGAAGGGAAAAAGATGAAAATAATTACACCAAAAGTTGTTGCCATATTAAGGAAGAGAAAGTTTACTAAGGAAGAAAGGAGTATATTTATTTTCTTTTTTTTTCAACTCTGCAACTTCACGAGGTTTCCGAGGAAAATATAACTTTCGAGGTCCGAGGTATATTGTCGTAAAAAAGTGTCAGTGAGACGAAAGGAACGAAGAAGATACAGACAGAAAGAATAAAAAATAATAGAAACATATATTTTAGAAAATGAAAGAAAAAGGAAACAGAAGAGAAGAGAGAGAAGAGAGAGAGAGAGAGAGAGAGAGAGAGAGAGAGAGAGAGAGAGAGAGAGAGAGAGAGAGAGAGAGAGAGAGAAAAGATATAGTTATTTTTTTACATTCATCTATCTATTAATCTAACTATTCATCAATATATATATATATATATATATATATATATATATATATATATATATATATATATATATATATATATATATTTACAAATCTTTAAATATCATAGACATCATCAAAGTCAAAATCCATCTCCTTTTATTTCTTCTTACAATAAGGCGACCACTCTTCACCCCCCCCCCCTCTACTAACCCCTCTCTGCCATTGGGTCGAAGACCTTTTCCGGGAGGGAGGGGCAGGTTGGAAGGGGGTCTGTATCGCATCCCTATATATATAATTATCCCTCCTGGCTCCCTTGATGTACGTGGTATCCCGATGGTGATAAAAGAAGGAGGGAGATTCAACCGATAGATAGAGAAAGAGAGAGAGAATGTGAGAGAGAGAGAATGTGAGAGAAAGAGAATGTGTGTGTGTGTGTGTGAGAGAGAGAGAGAGAGAGAGAGAGAGAGAGAGAGAGAGAGAGAGAGAGAGAGAGAGAGAGAGAGAGAGAGAGAGAGAGAGAGAGAGAGAGAGAGAGAAGAGAGAAGAGAGAAGAGAGAAGAGAGAAAGAAGAGGTGGCGGTGAAGAAAGGGGAAGAGGGGGTAAAGATGTGAGCAAGGGGAGAGGGAGGAGTGAGGAAGGAAAGAGAAAGAGAGAAAGAGAGAGAGAGAGAGAGAGAGAGAGAGAGAGAGAAGAGAGATAGAATAGATAGATAGATAGATAGATAGATAGAAGATAGAGAGAGAGAGAGAGAGAGAGAGAGAGAGAGAGAGAGAGAAAGAGAGACCGAAAACCAAGACCCACTGGGAACTAGCCCAGACTCCCTCGCGCGATCTTAGACTTATCATAAGTGAGTTCCCGAAAAAAAGGAGGTTAATGATAGACTCCCAGATGGACTATGAGCGATCCGAGGGCTTAATTAGAGGCGGCTATCACTCTAAATACGTCCATTTTTATATGAGCTAAGTACGGGCCCAACATGCAGATCGCCACTTAAGGGTATCTTGATCATCAATGGCATCTCCACTCTTTCTCTCAGTCTCTCTCTCTCTCTCTCTCTCTCTTCTCTCTCTCCTCCTCTCTTGCTCACATCTTCACCCCCTCTTCCCCTTCTCTCCTCTCCCCTTTCTTTCCCGTCACCCTCTTCTCTCTCTGCTTGAAGAATAAGAGGTGTTTCGGCCAACAATTCCTGTGTGGTTCTAAGGTGAAAGAGAGAGAAGAGAGAGAGAGAGAGAGAGAGAGAGAGAAGAGAGAGAGAGAGAGAGAGAGAGAGAGAGAGAGAGAGAGAGAGAGAGAGAGAGAAGAGAGAGAGAGAGAGAGAGAAGAGAGAGAGAGAGAGAGAGAGAGAGAGGAGAGAGAGAGAAGAGAGAGAGAGAGAGAGAGAGAGAGAGAAGAGAGGAAAATGGCCAATTTCTTGAAAATTTAACTAACGGATTAGATGTGTCTACGTGTCCAGCTTAAGCCTAAAACCTAAAGCTAAAAAAAAGCAAAAAACCTTTTAATCCTCTCTTCACCCCCTCCCCCCCTTAAACTCATTTTCAAAACATTAGTGAAAAAAAGGTTAAAGTGAAAAATGTTTTCTTTTTTATATAAGTTACTTACTGTAAAAAAAGAGAAACTGAAAAAAAAAAAAAAAAAAAAAAATATATGAGAAATTCCCCAACCATTGCTGTAACACTCTCACAGCCACGGATAGAACCTCGAAAAAAAGATAAGCGAAAGAAAAAGATAAAAGGAAGAAAAAAAATAAGAGGGGAGAGAGACAGTACAGAAGGGTGAAGAGGAAGGAGGAACGAGTTTGGGAAACAAGAAGGGAAGGAAAAGGGGGGAAGAAGAGTGTGAATAAAGGGGAAATGAAGGAAAAGAACAAAGAAAGAGAAAAGGGGAAAAAGGGAGAATAAAAGGGAGAGGAGGTGGATGGGGAGAAGGAAAGAGAGATGGTTTCAGAAAAGCGAAACAGAGTTGGACAACGAAACGAAAAACGGATGAAAAGGAGGAATAGAGAAACGAGGGATCGAAAATAAAGGGAGAAGGGAGAATAAAAGAAGAACAGAAAAGATTTGAAAGAAGAAGTAAAGAAAATGTGATAAAGTAATTACGCTTAATGGAAACGAAAAATGACCCAGAAGGTAAGGTAAGCGAGGGGGGGGGAGGGGAAGAGGAGAAGGGAAAAAACGAAAATGGTGAAAGGGGGAAGAGAGGTTGGGAGAAGGGGAAGAGACGAAACGAAAAGAAAGGGGGGACCAGAGTCAAAGAAAAAGAGGGGGGTAGGAGGAGAAGAAACGAAAGGAGAAGGAGAAATAGAGAGTAAGAAAAAAAAAAGAAAAGAGAAAAAAAAACAGAAGAAAACAAGAAAACAAGACCAAGAAAGAAGAACGAAAGAAGAAAACACGCACACGCACGCAACGCACCTCCTCACCCCCCCCCCCCACCCAAACAGAAGACGAAGACCACCTCATTGCCCTTCAAAACGATGCCTTAAACACCGCATTCCTCTCTCAGCCTGGCAAACAAACGCCGAACGGGAGGCGTGGTCCCTTTGGTGTCCATTACGTGATGGCCAAGGGACGCCGTGAACATAATTGAAACGGCAGAAGCGCGTTACTCTAAAAGCCTGTTAGTCTCATGCCTGTCGAGGTTTCAAAATACCTTTGGGGAACTGAGGTGGTGTTTGATCTTATCTTCTGTAGTGTTGGTGTTGGTATGGTATTGATCTATTATTTCATGTAGATTTGGTATCGTTGTTATCTATTGGTTGTTTTATTGTTGTTAGGTTAATTTTATTGATGGTTTAATATAATTTTTATTGTATGTTAATCCTATATTAACTTATATATTGTTTAATATATAATCATTATCATTCTATTAATATTATCATTAATTATTATTTAAGTATTATTACATCATCAGTGTTATCGTTATCATTATCATCATTATTATTGTCATCATTATTATCTTTACTGATACTATCATCACCTTCATCATATGTAGGAGAAGGAGGAGGAGGAGGAGGAAAGAGAGAAGAGAAGGAAGATAATATTGAAGAAACAGAGAAGAAAAGAATACGAAAAACGAAGAGAAACCAAAACCGAAAAAAAAAAAAGCAAGGGATACAAAACAACAGAAACCCAAAAACTTCCCACAGTAGAATACGAGAGAAAAAAAGCGCCAAACGAGAACGAAAAAGAACTGAAAGAGAGAGAGAGAGAAAGCAGCCGAACCCCAGCACCTTCCCTCCGAACGCATAGGCACCAGCCACGACGTCCCGCACTCCATCAAGCGAGCCCAAAGCGGTACTATTCGGCTCAGAAGGTCCACCCATACATTCCCATTACACACGTGCTCAGGAGGTAGCATTACGTCTTGCAGGATTCTCCCCATTCCGCCTTGAAATAGGGATATGGTAGGGGGATCCTGTCGCTTGTAAGTCACGGGAGCATAATGGAGAGGTTCTACTGGGCTTTATAAGGAGGCGTATGATTTTTTTTTTTTTATTCTGTTTGTTTATTTGTTTTCATTTCGATTTTGTGTATGTTGATTTTTCTAGGGCAAGATTAAGAATGATGATTGGGAAAGATATTATTAAAAGGCAAAACAAGTATTTTTTTTTCTAATTGGAACGAGTGAGATTATTATTTTCTTCTTCTTCTCTCTCTCTCGTCTTTTTTCCTTCCTTCTTTTTTTTAATTTGAATTAGAACAAACGACACGAGATCCCAAGTCCGCGCGGGAGTCAGTTCATCCCGGAACACCTGGCTCGCCCGCGCATCCATCCATCCGCTCTCAGACAGATATGCGAACGGGGCTTTTTTTATCCTCCTCGACAAGACATCCTCCAGTGATCCTCATCCTCGCCAAAGCCCGACCCGTCAGCCAGTAAGAGCTGACCGTCGACTTACTCAATGCTAATCGGATGATGTCGAATTTATAAGGACTTCGAGAATCGCCTTTGGGGGGGAGGCGGGGGGAGGGGGGGAGCGGACGATGGCGATTCGTGAACAAAGGGGAGCCAGGCGGTGCACGGGGTGGGGGGGGTGGGGGTAGGGGGGGTGCTGGTCAGTGGTGGAGACGCGAGAAAGGGAGAATGGGAAAATGGGAGGAAGGAAGGGGGGAGGGGAAGAGAGGATGGGAAAACGGGAAGAAGGAAGGGGTGGGGGGAAAGGGGGGGGGGAGGGAGAAGGTGAAAACGGGAGGAAGGAAGGGGTGGAAAGAGAGAGTGGGAAAAACGGGAAGAAGGAAGAGGGTGAAAGAGAGAATGGGAAAATGAGAGGAAGGAAGGGGGAGAAAAAGGGGAATGGAAAAACGGGAGAGAGGAAGGTGTGGAAAGGGAGAATGGGAAAACGGGAAGAAGGAAAAGGGGGAAGGGGACAAGGAGAAGGGAAAGAGGGAAGTGCAGAGGAGGAGAATGGAAAGGACTAAAAACAGGAAGAGAAAGAGGAAATGGGAAAGCGGGTAGGAGAGAGGTGAGGAATGGGAGAATGGGAAAAGGGGAGGGAGGGAAGTACAGAAGAAATGGAGGAGGAGAATGGAAACGGAAGGAGGAGGAAAGGAGGAGAATGGGAAACTGGGAGGAGGGACGAGGTGGGATGAAAAGGAAAATGGGGAAGTGGGAGGGAGGAGGGGAGGAGGAAACTGGAAAGACTAGGATGAAAGAAGAAGAAGAAGGGGAGGAGAGGAAGGAATAAAGAAAAGGAGTGAAGGAGGAGAATTGGAAGAACGAAGAAGAAGGAAAAGAAAGAAAGGAAGAGGGGCAGGAGAAAGAAGAGAAAAGCAAAAAAGGGCAAGAAAAAAAAAAAAATGAAAAAATGTGAAAGAGAAAAGGGTTGAAGGTTGAGAAAAGATGAGAAAGGAGAAAGAGAGACGACAAAGAAATGCAAGGGATGTACGAAAAAAGTAGGGTGGAAAGCAAAAGAAATAGCGAGAGGAAGAAGAGGGAAAAGGGGAGAGGAAATGAAAAGTAAATACGAGTTAAGAGAAACGAAAGAGGGAAGTGCAAGAAAGAGAAAAAGAAAAATATAAGAAAACAAATAAACGGGGAGATGAGGGAAGAGAAAGCAAAGAACAAAATATAAAACACAAGAAGATTTTTTAGTTGCAACTAATGAGTAAAATATATTTTCAAAATACTCCCAAACCGTGATTGATATAAAAATATGAACGTAATTAACACGTATAAATACCAACAAATTTAACACTAATTGAGAATAACCGGCAGTTATCTACAAGATAATTACCAGCCCCCCCCCCCCCCTTCCTCCCCCACCCTCAAAAAAAAAAAAAATAAATTAAACTCAAAGTATATCAACGAAGTAAATGAATTTACAAGAAATATTTACTCCATAATCTTTTACAAATCCTCGTTTCTGGGCGAAGCTTGATTAAAAATGCATTAACTTCTCGCCTTAAAAGAAACTGGATTTTCTTCACACTCCTAAATACGTACTGATATTACCGCAAATTATAGCCTTTATGGACTATTAGCAAAACGATTAGGAATTGCATCCGATTCAGCTGCGACGAAAATGTGTATAAGTATATAATGTTTGCAGTGCGGGGGTAAAAATATGGTGGAAGGGAAGACGCGAATACGGTGGTGATGTAAGATAGAAAAGAGGGACTGAAAGGAGGAGAGAAAGGAATATAGAGATAAGAAAAAACTATTATCTGAAAAGTATAAACGCACATGGGAACTAACGCACGCACACACGCACGCGCACACACACATACACGCACACATACGCACACACACAAAGAAATAACAAAATACACACACACAAAGAAACCACACATAAAAAAAAAAACACACACACAAACATTCACAAAAACACACACTAAAGAACACACAACCAAAACAAAAACCCACAGAGAAACAAAAAGAACACACACAAACAAAAACACACACGCAGGCACACACACACACACATACGCACACACGAGGCCGCATTTATTGCTCGCCTAAGGAAATTATTAGGAAAATGTTCGTGCTAGTGGGAAAGTGTAGGCAGTATCTGGTATGAGAGGAGTAAAGTAGGCCACTTGTTTGGCGAAGGGGCCAATTACGCATGAATCATTCGAGAAATTGGGCCGTATCATCAATTTCTCGGGACGTAAAAGAAATTCCGACCCTTTAAAAAGTATTACAGATGGGCACAGAAATTCACACCCGGGAGAAAAAACAAGGGGGTTTGGGGAAAGAGGGAGTGTACACTTTTTTTTTTTTTTTTTTTTTTTGAAGATTCCATACATGTTGATACAGAGACACAGGGGGGGGGGGGGGTAGGTGAACAAAGGAACATCGCACTTTGGCATAAAAACGAAAATATAAACAAATACATTGGAAGCTACACCAGCAGCAGCAGCAAGAACAATGATGATAATTGTAATGATAATAATGATAATGATAAACAACAACAATAATGACATAGGTGATAATGATAATGAGGATAATAATAATGATGATGCTAAAAACAACAATGATAATAATGATATTAATAACAGCAGTAGTAAAAGGAAAGCTATGACATTAATCGTAATGATGACCCTGCTAATAATCATGATAATTGTAATAAATATATATTATAAATATCCAAACCATAAACTTTTTTTCAACAGCAAATAGCACACACTGCCTACACTTAGTTAAAAGAAAATAACAAAAAGATGAATGTATAGATGAATTAATGAATGAAAATCAATTGCAGTAAATACAAAGATAGTACCAAAAAAAAAAAGAAGAAAAAAAAAAAAAAAAACACTACACGATTTTCGAAAATGGAAAAGGGAAAAATTAAGCCTAAAAAAAAAAAATTATCATCGCACTTGAGAGGAAGTAACGACCCTCCCCCCCCTCCTCCCCCTCCCCCCTCCGGCTCCCCACTAAGTAATAGCCTCTCATGATCATGACCGTAAAATGCCCATACATACGTCATGTGTGTGTTCATGAGGTGCTTATGTGGAGTGGATGTGGATAGGGGGTTGGTGGAAGGGGGGGGGGGGGATAGAGGGGTGGATAAAAGTGGATAGGAAAAATTGAAGGTGTGAGGGGTTTTACAATGGATGGGGGTGCGGATAGAGGGGTGGATGAAGATGGATAGGAAGAGTAGAAGAGGAAGATGGGGAGGAGGAGGATTGGTGGAAGGGGAGGAGGGGCAGAGTGGTGGATAAATATGGATAGAAAGAATAGAAGAGAGAAGGAGGGAATTTATAATGGATGGCGTAAGGACAGAGGGGTTGATAAATATGGATAGGAAGAATAGAAGAGTGTGTGATGGGATTTGTAATGAATAAAGATGTGGATAAAGATGGATAGGAAGAATAGAAGATAGGGAATAGGATTGGCGGAAGGGGAGGAGGAATAGAAGTGCATAAAAGTGGATAGGAAGAATAGAAGAGGGTGTGAGGAGAGTGGTTGTTTAGACTTTCCGCTATGTTAATGCTCCCCATTTTTTTCTTGTCTTGAGAATTATGATTTCTTTTCTTTTCTCTTCCTTTTCTTGATTCTTTGTCTTCTTCCTTTCTTTCTTTCTTTATATATGCAAATCTTCTTTCTTTTCTTCTATATACAAACACACATTTGTAGATATAGATAAGTCTGTATATCCGCATGTATAAGCGAAAGGATAAATATATGGAATCAGAGCGAGAGAAGAATAAAAGGAGAGAAATATACAAAGGGAACAAAGAACATAAAAGAGACATATGGAGATGAACGAGGAAGGGGAGAGAAGATCAGAAGGGACGTAGAAAAGAAAACAAAAGAAGACGTGGAAGAGGAAAGAGGAGAAAAAGAAGGACGGAAAAGAAGATGATGAAGAAAACAAAAGAAGAAGAGGAAGAAGAAGAAAGAGGAGAAGAAGAAGGCGGAGGAGAAGACGAAAAAGAAGATGAAGAAAACAAAAGGAGAAGAAGAAAGAGGAGAAGAAGAAAGCGGAGGAGAAGACGATAAAAGAAGATGATGAAGAAAACAAAAAACAAGAAGAGGAAGAGAAGAAAAAGAAGAAGAAGAGAAGAAAAAGAAACCGAAAGAAAAAGAAGAAGAAGAGAAGAGAAGAAGAATCAAAGAAATAAAACGCAATTGAAGACGCCAAGATCAGCTTCCCTTAAGATGTTCCCCGTCACACCTTGGCCGCCTTACACACGTCAAAGGATTACGGTGAGGCTTAGGGCCCCCGCGTTGTTCTAAGGCGCCCCAACACGTGATTTGACAATGGGAATATCGACCATAATGGATTACTCAAGAGATAACTATCATGTCCCCTTGTTCTGCCTCGTTCTCCCCCCTCCCCTTTTACCCTTTCCACCCCCCCTGCACCTCTCTCCCCTCCCCAACCCCCTCTTCGCACTCGGCTAACCATAATGGTGGCTGTTAATGGTGTAAATGGGGGTAATATGGTGGAGGAGAATGGTGCTGATCATGGTAATTATTAGGCCTCAAAATGGCGTCTTAATTATGACAGGAATCGGAGAGAGAAATGTTATTGTGTTGTATTTACGAAAAGTTGTGTTAGAACGGATAAAGATGTGAAAGATGGAAAGAGAAAGAAAGGAGAGGGAGAGAGAGAATGAGAAAGACCTAAAGAAGGAAAGGAGAAGAGAGAGAGAGAGAGAGAGAGAGAGAGAGAGAGAGAGAGAGAGAGAGAGAGAGAGAGAGAGAGAGAAGAGAGAGAGAGAGAGAGAGAGAGAGAGAGAGAGAAAGAGAGAGAAGTAGAAAGAGAAAGATGGAGAAATCATAGCAGATAGAAACAAGAAGTGACAAAGTGAAACACAACAAAAGAAACAAAACCAAAACAAACAGACAAAAATAGAAGCAAAAAAAGGACAAGAGAGAGAGAGACAAAGAGAGAAACACGAGAGAGAAAGAAGGGGAGCTAGAGAAAGGGGTGGAGAGGCGGGGGGGGGGAGCGAGACAAGAGATATAGGCAAGGTTAGTTAGTAGAAGGAAAGAGAGGGGGGGGGGGGGGCGACGATGGGGAGATACGAGGATTAAACGATAATAGAGCGGAGGATAAATGGCATTGGAAGGAGAGAGAGAAAAAAAGGGAGATTACTAAGAGAGAAGCAGAGCCCCGAAGGGAGGAAGGGAGGAAGGAGAAGGGAGAGAAAGGATGTTGCCCCTGAAGACAAAGAACTTCAGGGAGGGAGGGAGAGAGAGTCATTTTCGAAAAAGAAAAAACGAAAATTAAGATAATTGAGACAAAATAGGATAATGATGACACTGACATCTTATTGGAATAAAAGAAAGTCCGATCATTTAGTGGAAATAAAAAAAATAATAATGGAATACAAATCGTATGTAATTCCCTCGCGATTATAAGAATACGTAACATGAGCTTGATATATACATCCAGTGTAATCTTACATGTGTGATTATCTATACTTCGAATCTATTTCTCACGGACTGGCGTGTTCGCAGAAATAGAAACACATGTTCAAAAATCATCAAACGTACATACATACTGACGAAAGCACACACACACACCCGAACAAGCGAACACATTCACACACATAAAGAAACGAACACACACACACACACAACACACGCAAACAAAAACCACACAAAAAACACACACACACAAACACAAACGAAAAAACACACACACACTCACACACACAAAGAAAAGAAGACACTCACACACACACAAAATGGCACACGGTCACACGAAACACGCATGTATGTATGTGCGCACCGACATGCGTGTAAACATATGAATAGGGGAGAAATGGAGGTGGATAAGATGTAAAGCCGACTCGTAATTGGAAGAAATATATATGGGAAGGGTAGAAATAGGGGAAAAGAGGATTTGGAAAGAGAAGAAACGACGTGGACGGGGAGAATGTGGACGCGGGCGAGGGGGAAAATGAGAGAGAGAGAGAGAGAGAGAGAGAGAGAGAGAGAGAGAGAGAGAGAGAGAGAGAGAGAGAGAGAGAGAGAGAGAGAGAGAGAGAGAGAGAGAGAGAGAGAGAGAGAGAGAGAGAGAGAAAGAGAGAGAGAGAGATAGAAAGAGAGAGAGAGAGAGAGAGAGAGAGAGAGAGAGAGAGAGAGAGAGAGAGAGAGAGAGAGATAGAGATAGAGATAGAGATAGAGATAGAGATAGAGATAGAGATAGAGATAGAGATAGAGATAGATATAGAGATAGAGATAGAGATAGAGATAGAGATAGAGATAGAGATAGAGATAGATAGAAGAGAGAGAGAAAGAGAGAGGGAAGGGGGAGAGGGGAAAAGGGGAACAGGGCGGGGAGATCTAGGGGGTCGACGTGGCAGGAATATGGCCGAACACACTCGCGTATAGAGGAAAATGATTATAAACTTAGGGGAAGAGGGGAAAGACAGGGGGATTCGGCACTAAAGAGAATGAATGGATATGAAAAGGTAAGGAATAACGAGATATTCGTAAAAATAGAGAGAGAGAGAGAGAGAGAGAGTGAGAGTGAGAGAGAGAGAGTGAGAGAGTGAGAGTGAGAGTAAGAGTAAGAGTAAGAGAGAGAGAGAGAGAGAGAGAGAGAGAGAGGAGAGAGAGAGAGAGAGAGAGAGAGAGAGAGAGAGAGAGAGAGAGAGAGAGAGAGAGAGAGAGAGAGAGAGAGAGAGAGAGAGAGAAAGAAAAAAAAAGATAAACATAAAGAAATGAAGGATAATATTTGGACAGGG
>NW_020869109.1:35000-42500 GCF_003789085.1 Penaeus vannamei | reverse complement strand
TGGAGGGTCGAAGACAAGGGAAAGGGGAGGGGAGAGGGGATTCAGGGTTGGCAGAGGGTCGGGGGACAGGGAATGAGGGAGGGGAGAGGGGGGCTTCGGGGTCGGAGGTAGGGGGGGGGTAGTGGGTGAGTGTATCCGAGCACTGGATGGTATGTTAATTACTTCCTGTAAAGTGTATTACTGCCGCTTGTTTAACGTCTGTCTTGGAATGTTTTTAAGGATGTGCGGAAGCGTTTTTTTAAATTGTCTTGTGTATGGAAAAAAAGTTTGATATCAGAACTATATGTTGATATGCTTTATGGGTCTATTTTCATTAACTGTTCCCTAAGTCTGTGGGTGTGCAATGATTGCATTTCCTTCAATATATATGAATGGATTAGACGAACGTTCGCGTATCTGCATGAAGCTTATGAACGTGGAGAAATATATGAACGGATATAATGTAGTCAAGGGTATGAATATAAGAATATCAGCTCGAGAACTATGTGTTAGTAGCAGAAAAGACCAAGGAAAATTGAACAAAAACGCTGAACATAGAAAGTAAATAAATACGATATAATGAACAAAGATATTCCCTTCTCCGGTATTACCATAAGGGCCATATCTTCTTCGTTTCTCTATCTCCCCCTTCCTCCGCTTGTCTCCCTTGCCCATGTTCCTTCTAAACTCCGCATTGGCTTCGGCAACTTCGCCCCGAGTCAGACTGGGTAACAATCGGACAAGTCCCAGTTAAAACCACGGCCTCTTATTTTACGTATGAACGCCAAAAATCCACGGACTTGCGCTCCTAAGTTGTGGGTTTTTGGGTTCCGGAGGCGCCTATTACGAGCGGCCCTGTGAGAAACGATGCCTAGTGCTATCAGAAGGAGAATAAAAAGGCAAAGCTTTTCCTAAAAGGTCAGGAGCATTTTCACTAGCGTATGGCCGCCCGTTCATCGGCTGTCGTTCCTGTTCTCTTTCGGAAGGGGGGCGGGGGGGGGGGCGGGGGAAGGGGGTTAATATCCGTCGAGGTGAGTTTTTCGCTATTTTATAACTGCAGCAAGGTTGACCCTGGGATTAAAAACGACTCGGCTTTGTGTTAGAGGTGAAATAAGGAGGAGGTTTCGCCGCGTTGTTAGCACCGCGGAATGAGGAGGAAGAAAAGGCTTCCTCGTTCGTGACTCGTTCTCCCCCATCACATAGACAGGTGTGCAATCAAGAACTGTTCTCTGTTCTGCCGGCGGAGGCTAAAGTCTACGATGATGGCCTGCCGGCGATACGCTTCAGAATCAGATCCTCTCTCTGTGTACCTCCTCGTCTATTGTTTGGGATTCTGATCCTACACAGCCCTTTATGATCCTCTGTAACAGCCCCGGCTTACTCGCGGGGCTTTGTCTGTTGTGCTAAATGAAGATGTCATTTGTTTCGCTTTTTATGACGTGCATTCGGAAGAAATATGTGCGGAGGGGAAGTAAGCCCAAGACATCCGCGGCGAATCGTCTCGATAACACCCACGAGGTCGCTTGAAGGGCACGCACCGAAACGCATTTGGCTTCGAAATGCCGCGGGAGGGAACAGAGCACCGCCGGATTGATTTTTCTTCCCTTCGAACGGCTCATAATAAAGAGATTTATCAAGGTAAATGTGGGCATTAATACCAACACCCGCCCTTATAGCACATCTGTGGAAGGGTTGATTCAGCCTTCAGCCCCATAACTGTACCTCTGAAGATCCACACGCCGCACTTCCGCCCGAGAAACGATAACTCCCGGGCTTTCTTTCTTTTCCTTCTTCTCTTCTCTTCCTTCCTAAGCGGCTCG
Source organism: Penaeus vannamei (assembly GCF_003789085.1). NCBI lineage: Eukaryota > Metazoa > Arthropoda > Malacostraca > Decapoda > Penaeidae > Penaeus > Penaeus vannamei. The sequence goes on along the minus strand of NW_020869109.1, from coordinate 40,701 downwards.
TGTCACTCCGGCCCAAACAACGTCCCCTGTGGCACAATTATCACACGTCTTTGTATCAAGTCAGGATGTACATTTGTAAAGCCCCGCGGCAAATAACACCCGTCTTTATGGCCTTCTCCCATAAGGTCGGGAATGGCAGTGAGCGCACTTAACCAAGAATCACGAGGGCGTTTCTGTCCAATAAGCAGGATTTTCGCAGTTCACATTTACTAACTAAATAAACATTCCAAACTTCAGCCGAGTTAAGGAAGTGCAGTAAAGGCTTGAGTAAATCTTATCAATTATTTTCCAAACTGGATTATATTTGAAGTTGTAACTATAAGGGAGCTGGAGGTTCAATGCACTAAAATTTCTCCCCCCCTCCTCTCCCCTTCCCTTCCCCCCCCCTTCTCTGCGTCGCTACTCCCCTCCCCAACTTTTCTCTTCTTTTCTCCCCCTTCCTCCTTCCTCCCTCTCCCCCAACCCTTTTGGCGTCCCACTCTTTCCTTCCACTCTTATATATATAGGGTTTTCTCTTTTTTTGGCACAAACAACTGAATATAACCTTCGACCTTTAATTCCCAGAGAAACCTTTCCTCCACACTCCTCCCCACACACCCCTTCCCCAACCCCCTCGGAAAAAAAAGGGGAAAACAAGAAAAAAAAAACGAGGAAAAAAACAGTAACGTACACCTCTTAAAAACGGGAGCAGTTCTTAGGGGGAAAAATCATGGGGACAATAATTTACACGGGGGAAAAAAACTCGCCTCGACTAAAGGGGAAGGGGGGAGGGATAAGGGAAAAAAGGAGGAGAGGGGGAAAGGGAAGGGGAAAGAGGAGTAAGGAGAGAAGGGTGTTAGGGGAGGGAGGGGGGGGTTGAGGTTGAGGAGGAGGGGAAGGAGGGGGAATGGACCGGGCGCGGGAAGAGAAAACAATTATAATAGCGATTCAGAAAAGAACTTGTTCCCCTGGGGATCGTGCGCGGAGCAGAGAGAGGAGCCTTGCGTCGATGAGGGCAGACACACACACTCGCACTCTGCACACTTTTGTTCTCCGGTTTTAATCTATTTTTATTTCCTGGAAGTATTTTCGGCAGTGTGGAGAGGGGGCGAGAGGAGGGGGGGGCGGGGCAAAAAGGGTGGGGGGGGGAGGTGGGTTGGGTAAAGGGGAAGGGGAAGGCGGAGGAGGGAGAGGGGCTGGGGGTCCCTTGCACAAAGGGGGTATTGGTTATAATCATCTGAAACAAGTATTCCACAAATTTGGGGATACAATGGCCTTCCTATGAACGCATTCGGGAATAATAGGAGAGGGAAAAATCTAAATAAAAAAAAGAAGGTGAAAGAGAATGAATTAAAAAAAAGAAAAAAATGGCAAAGAATACCACCAAAGTTTCTACACTCGTAAAAGACAAAGAGAACTCAAATAATCTAATATGCAAGCTTTAATAGCCTCTTTCTTTCCCCAGCACTCACCCTCCTCCCTCCTTCCCTCCCGCCCTCCCTCCCCTCCCTCCAACTCTTTCCTCGGCCATCAAGGAAATTCCTTATTAAAATTTGAGCTGGTGTAAATTAATCCTCCGGGAGCGACCAATATGGAGAAATTGGAAAAAAGTGTATTAAAATGGAGGCGAAAGCATGATTCGTGCGGCGACGGGAGACCCAAACCGCTTCTTCTGGTTGCCATGGATACAAACAATCACCCGATATTGTGTAACCAACCGGCCGCCTGCTGCTGCTGCTGCTGCTGCTACCTCTGTCGCTGTCTATTGTTCTGGACAATTTACTTATTAATGAAATATATACTCTCCATAACGCTTACTTAACTTGGGGAGACCTTGTTTTATACGAGGAAAAGGGGGGAAAGTATCCCTCGGCCATGATAAGATATTTCACTCCTGTTTCCCCCCCCCCCGTTCCTTCCGTTCCACCTCGGGAGATTTCGGAGTTATTAGAGTGGCACATATCAGTAATTCAAATATTTCCAGTGCTATTTGGTGGCAAGAGAGCTGATATTGCTCAAAGAAATTGCTCCTCAGTCCATTAACCTTATTCTCCAATGTCCAAGCACTAAACTGAAATGAGAGAGAGAGAGAGAGAGAGAGAGAGAGAGAGAGAGAGAGAGAGAGAGAGAGAGAGAGAGAGAGAGAGAGAGAGAGAGAGAGAGAGAGAAGAGAGAAGACGAGAGAGAGAGAGAGAGAGAGAGAGAGAGAGAGAGAAGAGAGAGAGAGAGGAGAGAGAGAGAGAGAGAGAGAGAGAGAGAGAGATGAAGAAAGAAAGAAGGACAGAGAAAGTGAAAAGAGAAAACAGAGACAAAGAGACAGAAGAGAAAGGGAGAGAACGCACCGACGGAAAAAAGATAGAACGAATATCATAAGAAGAAGTATCTCAGTGCAAGGAAATAACGTTCTCTGCTTAATGTACGTGAGAAGAAGTTAGTGTGTCTCGCGGCGAAGCAATATCCTATTCGTATTTCCTCTGTGTGATCGGCCGTAAGATCATGCCCCGAAGATGAAAAAAAACAATAGACAAAAAGTAAAGAAAAAAAGAAGGGTATTCTAGGCATCCAAAAATCGTTTTAGAAAACATCTCGCCTTTTTCCTCCAGCGAAGAAAATACAGAAATAAAGAACATGCCGAAGACTCATTAAGGACTAGTTGATGTTCTCAATACCTGCGCCATTTTCTGTGACTGTACTTAAGGTCGTAACATCTCTCTCTCTCTCTCTCTCTCTCTCTCGTTCTCTTTCTGTATTTTTTTCGTTTTCGTTCTCTTGCTCGTCCTCTCTTTTTCTCTCTCCTCCCATCTTTCGTTCTCGCTCTCTTTTCTGATTCGTTCCCTCTCGTTTTGTCTCTACCTGTCTCGTTTCTATTCACTTCTCTCGTTCTCTTCCCCTCTTTGTCTCTTTCACTCTCATCCCTCCCCTTCTCTCTCCTTTCTTCTTATTCCGTTCCTTCATCCCGTCTTTCTCTTCTACCGAATCTCCTCTCTTTGTCTCTGTTTTTCTGTCATTCTGTGTCTTCCTATTTCATCCTATATTTCCCCCTTCCCCCTCTCTCTCAATCTTCTCTGTCTCCTCCGCACACCATCCTCCTCGTCTCTCTTTCTCCTCGTCTTCTTTCCCCTCTCATTCTTTATCATAGTCCACACACATTTTCTCTCACTTCCTTTTCCCCTTTCCCTTACCTCGCTGCCTCACTCCCGCCCGCCTGGTTCCTCATCCCCTCCTCTTCCTCTCTCTTTCTCTCCCTTCCTTTCCCTCTCCCTCGCTCTCTCTCTCTCTCTTTCTACACCTCCCTCTACCTCTGGCCGCCGGCGGAAGCTCCTCCTTAAACTACTTTATAGAATCTAGGGATAGTTATGATTGGGCGGGGTTTCCATGGCAACCGAGCAGGAGAGAGTCATAGAAATTTACGGTATGATTTAATTCTTCGCAAAGCTCCTCCCTTTTGTTGTGGTTTCTTTATTGGCAACTTATATATAGGATCATGCAAGGTGAGATATAGCCAGAGAGCGGCCATTACTTGCGTCCAAACGACCCATTAGTTAACTCGCTATAGACGCTGAACTGCAAAGCAAAAGCAGACGTTTTGGGGGCATTAAAACAAAATTATTTCTCTCTTTCTCTCTGCCTTCCTTTCTTTCCCGCTCTCGCTTTCTCTTTCGACTTTTTTTTCGTTCTTTCTTCTTTTCTTTTTGGTTCTTATTCTCTCTCTCTCGTTCTATCTGTTTCCCTCCTTTTTCTTTTCATTCTCTTACTTTCTCTGACTCGTTTCCTCCTTCCCTGTCCCTTTTTGCTTTCTACCCCCCTCCCTCTCTATCCCTTTGGCTCTCTCGCTCTTTCTCTCTCTCCTCCTCCCTCTCTCTCTCTGTCCCTTCCTCTCTCTCTCCTCCCTCTCTCTCTGTCCTCTCACCCGCCGCTCGCTCTCTCCTTTTTCTCTCTTGTCCCTTTCAACTCGCTCTCTCTCCCTCCCTTCCTCCTCTCCTCTCCACCCTCCCCCTGCTCCCTCTCCTCCCTTCCTCCCTCCCTCTCTGTCCCTCACCCCCCTCGCTCTCTCTCCTTCCCTTCCTCCCCCTCGCTCCCTCTCCCTTCACCCGCCCGCTCGCTCTCTCTCCCTCCCTTTCTCCCTCTCTCTCTCTGTCCCTATCGCCCGCCCGCTCGCTCTCTCCCTTTCTCTCTTTTCAGCACTTTAAAGTCTCGGTGTGCACACAGGCAGATGGGACCGTGAACATGGTATACGGCATGGTACGATTATCAATTAATAACACGGGTGAAGCAGTTTTGCCCCCCTATATGAGCCTCCCAGACGCAGGGATGATACCATTGTCGTAGACTTTATAGTTCCTTTGAGAGAATTTAGGGTGGGATAGATATCACAAAGATGTTATTTGAATAGGTATGTTACAGCAGAAAAGGGGGGAGCTTTTTAAAGAAATTGTCCACTGAAAAAAATAGATAAAGAATGACAGCTCTTTTGTAAACAAAGGGAAAATCTTATGGGCAAGTAACGTTTATGTTAGCGTTTGTGTGCTTTATTTGTTGTTGTTGTGTTTGTTTAGCTAAAAGGGACAAACATATTGGAGTTTACATTTTTTGCTGCTCTTCCTTCGTTCTATTTCCCTTTATCACTTTGTATGTTTGTCTTTCTGTCGCTTCCCCTTTCTGTCGCTTCCCATTTCTGTCGTCTCTCTCTCTCTCTCTTCTCTCTCTCTCTCTCTCTCTCTCTCTCTCTCTCTCTCTCTCTCTCTCTCTCTCTCTCTCTCTCTCTCTCTCTCTCTCTCCCTCGCGATTTCTATTCAAAATGGCATAAATACAAGTTAGAAAATAAATGAAAACAGAAAATATATCTCCTATTCTTTCAGTCAATAACTAACACACTGAATATGAAATACCCTTAGCAAACAAAAAGAAATCGACAACCTAACAAACAAACAGGCAACAACAAGAAAATGAATAAATAATCCCATCACACATGTGAAACCATTAAATTCTTGGCACTAAAACCATGTCTGAAATCTCATGGACTTGACTATCACATGTCCCACACAACTTTTCTCATGTTCCAAAGTCTCTCTTGGCAGCCTCGCATGTACGTCTGAAAAATACAAACACACATGCGAGGAAAACACACACGAATACGTAAGGATTAGCATGGCATCCACATTTACGAGTAATAATGATCGCTCGTATGCATGCACAAGCGAAAGCACGCCAAAGCTCACCTCTGTTCCCTATACACACACGGGAAAACGCATACGGCACACACACACACCACACACACACACACACCACACACACACACCACACACACACACACACACACACAACACATATATATATATATATATATATATATATATATATATATATATATATATATATATACCTGTATGCATAAAGTTCACACAAGTAAAAAAAAAACGTATACACATATGCGCACAGGCACGCTCCCACACACACGCGCACGTACATATGCATGAACTAATACAGTAAGGCATAAATACATATCATTAGGCCAGTCATACAATCATTTTCGAGGACGCAATGAAAAAACGAAAATAAATCAGACGCTATAATCACAAACACAAACACCCTTCACACACACACACACGCAAACTCCTAAGCATAAATCGTGCTGTCCTGTTTAGTCTGGAGTTCCGACAAAATTCCTTATTCTTCGCCAGTACAATTGGAGAGAAAGGAATTTAGTGTTACCATCACACAG
>NW_020869109.1:15000-30000 GCF_003789085.1 Penaeus vannamei | reverse complement strand
CATAAAAAAACAAATGCTGATATAAAAAATCCGCTTCAAATACACGCAAAAACAGTATCGCACACACACAAACAAACAAACTACGCTCTGTGCATCAACAGCCTAGTAATGAATCCAGAAGAGACTTAATTCATCATAATCATCGCTCGCCCCGCGGGTGTGAGTCCTCAAGAGCATCTTTGTTTGGGCTTTGATTAGTGCGAATGGCATGCACCTTTTAAATTAGTGACTAGTTGGCAACTCCGCGCGCATTTTTGGGAGGGGTTGGCAACTCGTGATTTTTTTTTAAAGGCAAACAGACGTTCCTTCATCTTGGTAAATTGCTAATTATGTTATGAGCCTATTTCGGAGTTGTGTGTTTATGTGCGTCTGCAAACGTGTCATGACTGCTTGCGGTTTCGTATTGTGTGAGGAGCATAGAGTACAGTAGTGTGTGTGTGTGTGCGAGAGAGAGAGAGAGAGAGAGAGAGAGAGAGAGAGAGAGAGAGAGAGAGAGAGAGAGAGAGAGAGAGAGAGAGAGAGAGAGAGAGAGAGAGAGAGAGAGAGAGAGAGAGAGAAAGAAATAGAGATAGAGAAGAAATAAAGAGACAAAAAATAAAAAAAATAAAATGAGACAAAATAGCATACATCACTTGTCTGTTGAAGCATGGCATGTCTGCTTGTGGTTTTATATCCTGTGAAGAGAATAGATATGACGGAGTATAGGCAGGAAGACAGACAAGCAGTTAAAGAGTGAGAGAAAAAAAGAGAGAGAGGGGGGAGAGGGAGAGGGAGGGAGAGAGAGAGAGAGAGAGAGAGAGAGAGAGAGAGAGAGAGAGAGAGAGAGAGAGAGAGAGAGAGAGGAGAGAGAGAGAGAGAGAGAGAGAGAGAGAGAGAGAGAGACAGAGACAGAGAGAGACAGAGAGAGAGAGAAAGAGAGAATAGATATAGAGAAACAGAGAGAGAATGGATATAAAGAAAGAGAGAATAGATAGAAGAGAGAAAGATACAGTAGATAGAGAGAGAGAAAAAAATAGACACAGAGCTAGACAGAAACAGATGGACAAACCTCGAAAAAAAGCCCACATATAAACATACGTGCCAGCCTATGTATGCCCATCCCTGTCGGAGTGCATTCAAGCAACTACGTAAGTGTCACAGAAGTCGAATGAACACATTATAGGCCGCTTCATCAACCGACACCATACAGGACGTCAACCTCAAGCACAAGGCGTCCCCGCAAGACAAGGCAATTATTATCAAGACGTCAGACATCAAGCACCCCAAGCAACTCTTCGCTTGCATTCGCCACGACGGCAAGCGGTCCGCTATTGGCTTTCCTTTTTCCCTTTAAAGAGGATACTTAGGGGAGGATTCGCTTCGGCTTTTCGGGAGAGGGATTGGAGAATACGAAGAAGAAGAAGGGAAGCAAAGGAAAGACAGAGAAGAAAGATAAAATGAAGAAAAGAAGAAGTAGTAGAAAAAAGGGGAATAGAAGACGACGTAGGAAAAACAACAACAAAGAATCCAAGGAAAAAGTAGAAGAAGAACGAAAAATAAGGGGTAAAAGAAAGAGAAAAGAAAAGAAGAAGACGAAAAAGAAAGCTGAATTGAGCGAATGGCCCATAAACCCTCGACTTTGGCCACTAGCACATCTCAAGTAAGTAAAACCATAAATTATGCGATTATTTTAAGGCAAACCTTCGTCACTCACTCTCGTATATATACTATGCGATTCGCTGTAAACGATCGTAAAACACTTGTTTCGGTATACAGCCTCGTAAAGTGGCCTTGCAGGTGTACAGGTGTTATTTATCCTTCCTCAAGGGATCTCCACGTCAGGGCAAGGACTTTCCTCTTGCTAATAAAGAATCTTTTCTCGTCTTACTTTCTTCCATTCTGTGTATTCGTTGTTTTGTTTACTTAAGGCGTATGTTTTCTTTTTCTTTATTCCCTTGTTTGTTTTTGTTTCGTTTCGTTTTGTTTGGGTTTGTGATTTCGTGGGTTTTGTTTGTTTCATGGGTTCTCTTGTTTTATCTTTTGTTTTCTTCTTCGTTTTGTGGTTGTTTGTTTGTGTGTCTCTTTGTTGTTCATTTTTATCTTTGTAATCTCTCTCTCTCTCTCTCTCCTCTCTCTCTCTCTCTTCTCTCTCTCTCTCTCTCTCTCCTCTCTCTCTCTCTCTCTTTCTCTTCTCATCTCTCTCTCTCTCTCTCTTCTCTCTCCTCCTCCTCTCGCTCTTTCTCTCTCTCTCTCCTCTCTCTCTCTCTCTCTCTCTCTCTCTCTCTCTCTCTCTCTCTCTCTCTCTCTCTCTGTCTCTCTCTCTCGTCTCTCTCTCTCTCTCTCTCTCTCTCTCTCTCTCTCTTCTCTCTCTCTCCTATCTCTCTCGCTCTCTCTCTCCTCTCTCTCTCTCTCTCTCTCTCTCTCTCTCTCTCTCTCTCTCTCTCTCTCTCTCTCTCTCTCTCTCTCTCTCTCTCTCTCTCTCTCTCTCTCTCTCTCTCTCTCTCTCTCTCTCTCTCTCTCTTCCCTTCATTTCACACCTTCCCACACTGACACCCTCCCACACACATTCTTCTCCTCCTCCTTCCCTTCCTCCTCCTTAATCCATTTCCAACCCCTCTCCCTCCCTCCCCCTCCCCCAACCAAAAAAAAACTTTCTCGTAAGTCTTGGCGATAACTTTGAAGATATTTTTCTTCAAGTTGTTTATTCCACCCGACTCGAAGACAGAATCTTGGCCTCGTTTTATGGGACTGATTATTCAGGCAAGACACAAAATACCCGCAAGAACAAAGATGGCGAACCCGCTTGATTTCTCCTCTAAATCAAGTGGTGCCATCTTGCTTTGGGTCTTTCCCTTCTTCATTTCCTTAATTTCCCCTCCTCTTCTCTTATTCTCATTCGCTTGTGCCCCGTACGAGATATCTTAGAAAATCCTTCTTTTTCTCTCTCTTACTTCTCTCTTCTCTTTTTTTCTTCTAAATTCCCTTTCGTTCGTCCCTCTAGAAGTCTTTGGAGATGTATTAAGTGGGTATTTCTTGACAAGTTAGACGTCCTCGTGTCCTCTGAGCCCGCCCGGATGACTCTAATGGTGGCATGTCAAGCAGGGACTTGAGTGAGCTTAATTTCGGAATCTGTCGTGTGTGCCCTTGGACTTGGCGGGTTGTCAGGAGGAGGGGGAGGGGGAGGGGAGGGAGGGAAAAGAGGGGGAGGAGGGGAAGGAGGGATAGGATGGGAAACGAGGGGGAGGTGGGGAAGGAGGGATAGGGGGGAAAAGAGAAGAGGAGGGAGGAGGGATAGGAGAAGGAGGGATAGGGAAAGGGGAAGGAAAGGAGCAGGGAAGGAAGGATAGGGAAGAGGGGAATAAGGGAAAGGGGAAAGGGGGATGAGGGAAAGGGAAAGAAAGGGAGGAATGAAGGGAAAAAGAGGAGGTAAACGGGAAAAGGAGGAGGGAAATGGAAATGGAGGATGAGGGAAAGGGAAGGAGAGGAGGAGGGAAAGGGAAGTGGAGGAGAGAATGGGAAGAGGAGAAAGAGGGAAAGAAAAATGGGGGAGGAGAGAAAGAGAGGAGGGGAAAAAGGGAAAGGGAAGAGGAGAATGAGGGAAAGGGAAGAGGAGAAAGAGGGAAATGGAAAAGGGGAGGAGGGAAAGGGAGGAAGGGGAACGAGGGGGACATGATAAGGGGAGAGGAGGAGGAAGAAGGGTGCAGGAGTTGGAAAAGGTAAATAAATGGAAGGATTAGCGGGATGGAGTGGAGGGGATAGAGGAATAGAAAAAGAGTTAATCGGAAAAGGGGAGTGAAAAGAAAGGAGGAATAGAGAAAAGGAGTGATAGAAAAAGGAAATAAGGTAGGAGGCGTAAAAAGGAAGGGAAGAGAAGAGTGAAGAGAACGGGAGAAGACAGAAAGAGAAAATAGGAAACAAGGGAAGAAATAACGGAGAGAAAAACAAAACAAAACACAAGAGAGAAGAAAAAAGGGGCTAGGAGAAGGCAAGAGGAACGGGAGAACGAGGAAAAGACAGAAAGAGCAAAATATGTCGTTAAAGGAAAGGTCGCACCGTCCTTTAATCGATAATGGTCATCTGAATCTGCAAGTCTAAAGGTCCAAATACCACGGACCACCTCCCCCCTCCCCCCTCCCCCCTAACCCCCTAACTATCAACGATTCGAAAAAATAAAATACAAATCGCAAAAAAAAAAAAAAAAAAGCACAGCCCATAAGAACGAAAACTAATCCAATAAATGATGACGATAACATCAACAACAAACAAACAAAATAAGCCAAAAAAATAAATGAATATATACAAAAACACAACCCTTAAGAACGAAACTAACCCAATAAAAGATAACGATAACAACACCAACGATAAACAAACAAAATAAGCCAAAGATAAATAAATAAATAAACAAATAAAATGACTCACGCCAAAAAAAAACCCACAGATATCAAGGAACGACACATAGATGGCGTTCGGGACACCCCTCAGGCAGCCGTTCATTCTCGGCCTCCTAACTACAAGGACATTTCCTACGCAATGTACAACCACGAAGACGCGAACGCACTGACATTCACAACGACGCGGCATCAAAACGACGTCTACGACCATACCGGTACAAGGAACGATAATAATCTATGATAATGAGACGCTACATACGGGGAAATGTAGATTAGAGATAATCAGCTGTGGTATATGCTCATAAATTTGATGGCGTTGTTAAGATGCTATATTGGTGGTGATTTTTTTTTTTTTTTTTTTTTTGGGGGGGGGGGAAATTAACCGTCTATTTATCTATGTTTTTATATGCGGTGACACAGCATGGCTATTCAATGAGGACAGATCTATGCTTTCTATAAATATGAATAGATTTACGAAAATATATGAACGTGGCGATTCTCCGAGGTGCCTCCGTTCGCCCCGATTCGAAACGTGTTAAGAAGGGACATCAAATTACGCTTAAATCTTAATTCCAAGGCGCGGGGATCGTTCTTGGCAGTCGAGGCTCCTCCCCGGCAAACTTTCCGCCCACAAACTCAAACATCGAAGCAGCATCTCCATTGCAAAATTATTCATAAGGTTAGTTTTCAGCTGGGGACTGCAGTCGGAACACTTCTTCCCCCTCCTTCTTTCTTTCGCCCAAAGAGAGAGAATTCGTTCTATCGAATGTAAAACCCCGTGATTAACGCCTCATCGTCGCACTTAAAAACTCGAAACGAAGGCCCCTTTTTGAGGCCACGGTGAATATCTAATCATTAAGATCCAATTTTCACGCCGATGAAATTAACATTTCACTCGTTTTAAAGAGTTCTCCCTTATCTCTCTCGGACGAATTAAGCGAGCTGCCTTGCCCGCCGTAATGCCATGTTAATATCACTTTACATAACAGAGGGCGGCATCTTCTATCCTAAGTTATCCCGCTTGATCCTAATATTATCCCGGCCGCTGTTGCTGCACCTTGGAATAACCCCCACAAGTCCTGGCCTAATCCAGACGGTTCTACCATAAACCTGTCTTGTTTACCCTAGCATAATCTAAACTATTCTAGCGTGAATTAACTGCAAACCACCCATTCTCTCTTTCTCTCTCTCTCTCTCTCTTTCTCTCTCTAGTACAGTCTATCTTCCCTTTCCCTTATTCCTCTTTTGTGCCCCCCCCTCTTCCTCCTTTCCCCTCGCTTCTCCCCCTTCTCTCCATCTCTACCAGTACCATCATTCTCAATGTCTCTTCCCTTCTTCTCCTCCTTCTCTACTTCTTCCCCCTCCAGAAACCACCGCTAAATTCACGATATCTTAGTATGTGCTTAAATTCAATGATCTTCATAAACATTAACTTCTGGCCCTAAAAATAACTACGAGTCCACACCTTACGTAATCCCTCTGTCCATAATACCTCCCGAGGAGTCAAAACTCCTTGACGTTATAAAGATTTACGTTTAATATCTCTTCAAGTTGGTGCATATACGCACACACGTTGTAAAACTTTCGTGTATGAAGAAACGAATGCGGAAAATAAGTAAATAAATGGGTAAATAAATAACGATAAAGTTGAAATAAATAGAGACAGAGAAAGAGAGATGGATAGACAGACAGGAAAATAAGTAGATAGACAGACAGGGAAATAAATAGATAGACAGACAGGGAAATAAGTAGATAGACAGATAGATAGGCATAGATAGACAGATAGATAGATAGATAGACAGATAGATAGATAGATAGATAGATATAGATAGATAGACAGAGATGGATAGATAGATAGATAGATAGATAGATAGAGAGAGAGAGAGAGAGAGAGAAAGAGAGAGAGAGAGGAGAGAGAGAGAGAGAGAGAGAGAGAGAGAGAGAGAGAGAGAGAGAGAGAGAGAGAGAGAGAGAGAGAGAGAGAGAGAGAGAGAGAGATAACAAGGCACGGATGACGGAATAACACATCCGCCGTCCTCTGACAAGGCATTTTCATTAAACACACACTCAAAGGACGCGAGCTGCTGCTTAAGTGTGGTACATGAATTCAGATTAGAGGCCTTCGGAGAGCTTGGGTAAACCATTTACTTTCGACTGGCAGACGTACCCGAAGGAGGCGGGGAGGAGGAGGAGGAGGAGGTGGAGAAGGAGGAAGAGGAGGTGGAGAAGGAGGAGGAGGAGGAGGAAGCTGGGGAGCAGGAGCAGGAGGAGGTGGTGTGGGAAGGAGGAGGAGGAGGAGAGGAGGAGGAGGAAGCTGGGGAGCAGGAGCAGGAGGAGGTGGTGGTGGGGAAGGGGGAGGAGGAGGTGGTGGTGGGAAAGGGGAGGAGGAGGAAGAGGAGGAGGTGGGGGAGATGGAGGGGGAGGAGCGGGGAGGGGGGAGGTTGATTAAGATAGTGGGGAGGGAAATGGGAAGGGCGGTGTTTAGGGGGCGGGTGTTTTGGGCTCACGTCTGGGGTCTTTGGAATGGGGTCTTTGGAATCTGAGTCTGAGGTCTAGAGTCTCAGGGTAAGGTTTTAGGTTTTGGATCTTACAGTTGGGATTTTAGGTCTGGGTCTCGGGTCAGGTCTTAGATCTGGGGTCTAACAGGTCTTAGGTCAGGGGTCTTAGAGGTCTAACGGTAAGATCTCAGGGCTGGGGTCTTAGATCTGGGGTCTAACGGTAAGATCTCAGGTCAGGGGTCTTAGATCTGGGGTCTAGCGGGAAGGTCTTAGGTCTGGGGTCTCGGGTTCTCAGTGTCTTCGAGTTTAAGGGGGCGAGTTTCCTCGTCCTGTAAAGTGAACTTCTCCAAACGTTATCGAAGACGACGCTATAAAGGTGACACATTTAGAAGACGAACAAGAGAAGGCAGAGGAGTAAGAGGGGGAAGGGATGGAGGTGCAAAGGAAACAGGAAAAAAAGGAGAAGAGGGAGGAAGAGGAGGAGGGGGAGGAGAAGAAGAGAAAGAAGATGGAGGAGGAAGAGGAGGAGAAGTAAAAGTAGTAGAAGAAGAAGTAAAAAGTAGACGACGACGAACGATAAAAAGAAGAGAAGTAACAAAATAAAAGTTACCTCAAGACCTTTTTATAAAAACGATTAGATGAAGTAATGGATTCCGTTCTCCCCCCAAAAAACAAGAAAAAAAAAAAAAAAAAAAAAAAATGAACCGAGTAGACACCATAAAGTAAGGAATAAAACAATAGATGTTTTGGAGCATCGCAATTACAACGTTCGTTCCAGTGGTGCAGAGGAGGACTTGAAACCCTATTGATTTTGGCAAGAGAACAGGATCCCCCGATGAAGGATTGGTACAGCGAGAACAACAGAGTAACACATAATACCAAGCCCTCGAAGAAAAAACGCCTTTGCTTATACACACACGCAAACACAGGGCGCGATCGAGGCACGATAGGATGAAAAAGAAGTATATCTCGGCTCGATAAAAGCAATATCAACAGACTCAGCAAATTGCCAGCCGGGAGGAGCATGACTCGGCTATAAAATAAAAGGTAAATGAGAGATTTATTGGCCCGCACATACCATCCAAGACGGCGGTTAAGAATCGACACTCCGCAGGCCGGTAATGATAATCTTTAAGCCTTGTAAACACCAACTTAAGCGCTATGTAAGAATTCAGACTGGAAGAAACGTATAAAGTAAAGCTCGTAAATACGAACTTAAGTACAGACCCGATACCTAGACTGTAAGATACGTAACAGGACGCTGTAATTACTAATCTAAATGATGCCTAAGAATCTAGACTGTAATAAACGTAGTCAAGTGTCATAAACATCAGCCTAAATATTGACTCGAAGGAGGAGGGGAGAGAGGGGGGTGGGGGGGAGAGTGAAGAAGGGGAGGTGGAAGGGAGGGGGGAGGAAGGGAGCGGAGGGGAGGGGGAGGGGGTGGAGCTCCTTTCCCCCGGGAGGAATTACGAATGAAAATGTCTACAAGAAATGTCTTCCATGGACGATGCCGACGACATCGGCCTTGAGGCGCTGTGACGAATCTGTCTTACAGGTGTAGTGGGGGGGGGGGAGGTGGAGTGGAAGATTGAGGAGGAGGAGGAGGAGGAAGAAGGGGGAGGAGGAGGAGGGAAGAAGGGGAGGAGGAAGAGGGGAAGAAGGGGGAGGAAGGAGAGAAGAATGGGAGAGGAGGAGGGGGAAACAGAGAAGGGAGAGGAGGAGTGGGGTGGAAGAGGAGGAGGAGGGGAAGGAGGGTGAGGTAGAGGAGGAGGACGAGTAGGAGGGTAGAAGGGGATAAAGGAGGAGAAATAGGAAACAAGGGAGGAGGAGGAGATGGGAGGCAGAGAGAGAAGGAGAGAAACTGTGGCGGGCAGGGGCGATGGGAATAAAGACATGGAGGGAAGGAAGGAGGAGGGACAAAAAGGAGGAGGAGGCATGCTGGGAGGGTTGTTAGGAAGAGAGGGAGGAAAGGAGGGAAGGAGGAGGGGGTCGTAGGAGGGGCAAAGGGACCTGGGCTGGGTAAAGAAGAGGACGAGGAGAAAGGGGGAGAAGGAGTAGAAGGAGAATGGTGGGAAAGAAGGAAGAGGAAGAGAAAGATAAGAAAGAGAAAGAGTAGGAAGAAGAAGAGGAGGGGGAAGAAGGATAGGAGAGAAGGAGGAGGGAAAGAAAGAAGAGACAGGACGGAAGGAGGTGAAGAAGGAGGAATAGGAAGAGTAGGAGAAGAGTGAGATGAGAGAAGGAGGAGGAGAAGAGTGAGATGAGGGGAGAGGAGGAGGAGGAGGAGGAGAGGAAGAGGAAGAAGAGAAGGATAAGGGAGAGTGAGATGAGAAGGAGAAGGAGGAGGAGGAGGAGAAAGAGTGAGATGAGGAGGAGAAGGTAGGAGGAGGAGAGGAGGAGAGGAATAGTAAAAGGAGGAGGAGGAAGGAGGAATAGTAAAAGGAGGGGGAGAAGGAGGAGGAGGGGCAGGTGGGTATGGACGGAGGTTGACCATAGTGGGTATTGAACCTAGCCGATAATGGGGAACCTGAGCGCGCGTTTAAGAACTGCAGATGTGCCTGAGGAATGGCGCTGGTTGCATTCTGGCTGCCTGTGTTTATGTTTGTGTTGCGTACGTGTGTATTGCAATATGGATGAGCGTGTGTGTTTGCTTACGTGTGGGTGTGGGTGTGTTTGTTTGTTTTCGTGTGTATGTATTTGTGTGTTTGTTTTTGTGTGTGTGTGTGTATATTTTTTCGTGTGCATGTATTTTGTGTGTTGTGTGTGTGTGTGTGTGTGTGTGCGTGTGTGTTTGTTACGTGTGGTATGCGTGTGTTTTTGTTTACGTGTGTGTATGTGTATGTGTTTGTTTACGTGTGTGTGTGTGTGTGTGTGTGTGTGTGTGTGTGTGTGTGTGTGTGTGTGTGTGTGTGTGTGAGCGGGATGAGAAGGACGACAAAGGTACCTGAACCGGAATGTAAGTATAGACATGAGGACATGATAAATCTTCATCTGTTTCAACTTAAGTGTCCATTTGTGTGCATGAGTGTGAATGTATGTGTGCTTACTTGCATGCAGGAGGAGGAGGAGAAGAGAGAGGGGAGGAGAGAGGAGAGGGAGAGGAGGAGGGGAGGAGGGGAGAGGAGGAGGAGGAGGAGAGGAGGAGGAGGAGGAGGAGGGGAGGGAGGGGGGAGGAGGAGGAGGAGGAGGGGTGGAAGTGAGGGAGATTGGGAGAAGGGTAGGAGGGAGGGAGGGAGGGAATAAGGAGGGGGTGAGTGAGGGAGGGTGGAGGGTAGGAGGGTGGGAATGACAGGGAAAGAAGGAGGAAGGAGGGGTAGGGAGGGAAAGAAAGGTGGAAGGAAGGCAGGAAAGAGGGAGCAAACGAGGGAGGGAGGAGGCAAGGAAGGAGAGAGGGATAGAAGGAAGGGGAGAAGGTAGGGGGAGAGAGGGAGGGAAAGAAGGAGATAAGAAAGGAGGCATGGAGGGGAGGAGGAGAAAGGGATGTACGGCGGGGAGGGAGGGAGGGAGGGAGGGATGTCGGGAGGGAGGGAGGGAGGAGGGAGGGAGGGAGGGAGGGAGGAGGGAGGGAGGGGCCTCGAACGTGGGCTGACCGCCTAGGGCACTGAGGTCCTCCGCCATGCTCTGCGCACATCCATCATAGCTCGGACCAGCACTTAACAGTATCTTAGCCCGCCTTGTATTCTCTACCCGGACCACGGTTGCTATGGTGACGACGAATTTTATTATCGCCATTATTTTCGTTATTACGTCTTGCCATGTAACCCCCACCCCATGGATTTTTTTTTCTTTGCCGTGATCGCTGTTTTCGCCAAAGAAAAAAAATACGAAATTGATAATGGTATCTATCTCATTCTCGTTTTTGGGTCGAATGGGTGATTCGAATTCGGGAAAGTACAATTTTTTTACCGTTCGCAAAATTCAAAAATTATTGATCGAGACTTCCAGCGACGTTGGCACCTCCCTTCCCTTCCCTTCACCCCTCCCTCCCCTTCGCTCAAACTCCTCCCTCCGTCTCAAGAAAAAAAAAGACGATACATATTTCTCCCTTAATTATCACTGATTATCTTAAGATCAATGGATAATCTTGATCGGCGAGCGTGCAATCAACCCGAGGGATTATAATACTTACGTTAATCAAAGGTCGATTCCAGCATGTTTTCAAAAGGGAATATAGTAATTACAGATGAATAAACCAAAGGAAAATTTCGCATTCACAGCTAACAGATGCCCGAATCAAACTTCATCCATGCAGAACTATTTGTATTTTTTTTCCTTTTTTTATTCCATTATTCATCTTTTTTTTCTTCTGTGGGTGTAGGTATGTACGCGTGTGTATGTGTATGTGTGTACATGTGTGTGTGTTCAGCATTCTCTCTTGTCTGCATCGTCTACTGGCCATTGGGTTGTTATTTTCTATTGTAGATGTATATTAGATAACGAGACGAAATCAAAAATAATTTAGTTGTGCCTCTGAAGATTTTTATTTTATATTTATTAGTCTATTGCCTTCTTTTTTTATTCTTCTTTGTGGCTGTGGAAATATTTTTTCTCTCTTTTTTGTATTGTTCTATTTCAGTCCATTCGTTCAGTAATAGGTAATTATTTTTTGTTCGTTCTACACTTCTTGTTCTCTCTCTCTCTCTCTCTCTCTCTCTCTCTCTCTCTCTCTCTCTCTCTCTCTCTCTCTCTCTCTCTCTCTTTAGATCGTTCTCTGCTTGCCAATTTCACTCTTTCTTTTATATTTTGCTTGCTTGATACTTTTCTCTCTCTCTCTCTCTCTCTCTCTCTCTCTCTCTCTCTCTCTCTCTCTCTCTCTCTCTCTCTCTCTCTCTCTCCTTTTCTCTCTTTCTCTCTCTTTCAACTATTGATTTTCGTCACCCCTTCTTGCGTCATTCAACCTTCCCTTCCCTGCTCTAGTGTTACGTAACTACTCTGTTTACTCACACCTCTCTCTCCCTCTCTTTCCCACGTCCTTGTTTCCCCTCCAGGTCTCCTTCCCTCCCTTATTCTCCCCCTATTTCGTTCATTCCCCTGCCCTCCCCCCTACCTCCCTTCCTCCCTCCATCTCCTACCTGGTTCATTCCCCTACTCTCCCTCTCCCCACCTTTCCCTCCTCCCTCCCTCCCTCCCTCTACCCTTCCATTACCCCCCCCCCCATCCCAGCCTCTATCGTTCATTCTCTCCTTCCCTCCCACCCGTCCTCCCTCTGCCCCTCCCACCCTCCCTCCGTCCCTCCCACTTCCATTCTCTCTCTCCATTCCTCCCTCCCTCGTCCCTTCTCCCTCCTCCCTCCCTCCCCCCTCCCTCCCTCCCTCGCTCTCCTCCCTCCTCCCCTCCCTCCCTCACCCCCCCCCTCCCTCCCCCTCCTTCTCCCTTTCTTTCATAGTATCCCCCCATCTTATCCAACAGCTCGAATCTATTTCTCCATCTTCTTTGATATTTTCGTTCTCTTCCACTGTTCTCTTGTTCTCCCTCTCCCTCTGTTTGTTCTCCGTATCTCTCTAATTCCCAGATTTATTTCTTTTTCTCCTGCCTCTTTTCCCATTTTCGTGGAGTGTGAAATTCTCGCAAAACAGAAATACGTGTTATTGAAGAAGCGAACGTGCAGCGCCGTTCCCCGACGCACAAAAGGTACAGAAAATGTGGATTTATCTATTATTGTTATTTTTATTACTATTGTTGTTGTTATTACCAGAGTTCTAATCTGCTGTTTGTATTTGTTAACTCACCTGGATCATCCTTTTGTTATTATTTATTCCCTTATTTGTCATTCTGTTCCCATTTCTTTCTCTAGTGAAAAGAAAATATACATATATGCTATGATGCTGATAAATAAAACAAAAATATTTTGTTGCATGTTTTTTATACAATTGCTGAGATAAAGAAAACATATATTTTTCTGATACAAAGCTCAACAAAATTATTAATTATCATATAGACAAAATAAATCAATATCGAAAATTATCATTATCGATAAATCAATATCACTTCAGAAATATTTATCATTGGTAATAATAATTAACAATGATAATGATAATAAGAATGATACGAATAACAGTAGCAATAACAAAACAGTGACAATATAAAGAATAACTAAATTTGAAATGATAACAGCATTAACAATTATAAAGATAATGATAATAAGGATAATGTTAAGAAGTAGTAATGGAAAGGATAGAAATAATAATTGTAACAATAATGAAAATGATAATAATCATAATAGTAATACAAATTATTATTATCATGATGATGATAATAATCATTATTAAAAGTGATAACAACAACAATGATATTATTAATAATAATGATGGTAGAAGTATTAGTAATAGCAGTAGATGTTGCAGCAGTAGTAATCATAATAATATTTATAAAAAATAATAATGATGAGTGATAATGTTAGTAATAATAATGATGATTATTATACTACTACTATAATATTAATAGAAATAATATTAATAATATTAATAATGATAATGATAATAATAATGATAATAATAATAATAATGATAATAATAATAATAATAATAATAATAATAATAATAATAATGATAATAATAATAATAATAATAATAATAATAATAATAATAATAATAATAATAATAATAATGATAATATATTATAATAATAAAAAAATATAATAATGATAATGATAATAATAATAACAATAACAATAAATAATAATAATAATGATGATAATAATAGTAAGTGATAATAATATAATAATAATAATAAAAAAATAAATAATTAAATAATAATAATGATAATATAATTAATAATAATAATAATGATAATAATAGTAATAATGTAATAATAATAATAATAATAATAATAATATAATAATAATAATAATAATAATAATAATTAATAAAATAATAATAATAATAATAATAATAATAATAATAATAATGATAATAATAATGATAATAATGATAATGATAATAATGATAATAATAATAATGATAATAATAATAATGATAATAATGATAATAATAATAATAATAATAATAATAATAATAATAATAATAATAATAATAATAATATTAATATTGATAATGATAATAATATTAGAAACAATGATAGTTATGATAGTAACAATGATAACAATAATGATGATAATTATTATACAGATTATAACTGTAATAAAATCAACAATGATAAAAAATATATATATATCATCAAAAATAAGAACTAAAATGAAAATAACAAAAACAGCAACAATCGTGATTATAATAATGATAATAATAAAACAAAACAGAATAAAAGGATAGATAAGATGAAAACAATAATCATGATAATTCAATAATAACAATAATAGTAATAAACACAATAATAATACTAATAATAGTAATAATGATAATAATAATGATAGATGACAATAACAAAAATAATGATAATGATGATAATGATAATGATAGTATTAATAATAGTAATAATAACAATAATGGTAATAAACACAATAATAATACTAATAATAGTAATAATGATAATAATAATAATGATAGGTGACAATAATAAAAAATAATGATAATGATGATAATGATAATGATAGTATTAATAATAGGAATAAACGCAATAATAATACTAATAATAGTAATAATGATAATAATAATAATGATAGATGACAATAATGAAAATAATGATAATGATGATAATGATGATAATGATAATGATTGTATTAATAATAGTAATAATGACAATAAAGGTAACGATGATAAAAACAGTGATAATGATACTAGCAAAAGCAGATAATTATAATAATATCCTTACTAAAAATGATAACAACAACAACAATAATAATAATAATAATAATAATAATAATAATAATAAATAAATAAATAATAATAATAATAATAATAATAATAATAATAATAATAATAATAATAATAATAATAATAATAATAATAATAATAATAATAATAATAATAATAATGATAATAATAATAAAAAAAAATAAATAATAATGATGATAATAATAATAATAATGATAAAGATAATAATGATAATAATAAAAGTAACAATAATAATGATAATAATAATAATAAAAATAATAATTGTGATAATAATAATGATAATAATAATGATAATAATAATAGTAATAATGATGATAATAACGAAAAAAAATAAATGATATG
>NW_020869109.1:0-5000 GCF_003789085.1 Penaeus vannamei | reverse complement strand
TTAAGAAAGCTGATTACAAGAAATAATTTGAGAAAAGGGGCGGGGGAGGAGAGGCGGAGACTCGCCGGGAAGAAAGTTCTCGGGGGTAAGTAAATAATGGGCTCAATTTCCGAGGCTCAGATCGAGACGGGAGTCAATAAAGTTGAATAATGCAGGAACATATATGCTGGGGCACGTTAACCTTTTAGTTGTGTGGCAGACAAGCCACGGGCTAAATTGGGTACAAATAGCAATTTTCTCCAATTAATAGATAATTCAATATTGAACGACCAAGCTATCATATTGGAATTACATGCATGGTGTCAGTTATATGACGGGACCTTGAGATTCTCCATAATCAATTATGTTAATAATAATAATGATAATACTTACACATCGAAGAGAAATGGTATCGTAAAGCCTATATTATTATTGTCCTTTCCTGTTTTGAGCAAATATATGCACTGTAAATATCCATAAATATCTAATATCCATCCAGGTCGTAGGAGGCAGAGGCCAGGAGCCGAGTTTCCTGCGTAAGAGCAGAAGAGCAGACGGGAGAGACCACAGACATCGCAAATATTTCCCTCCTACCCTTCCCTCTGACCCTAACAAAACATCAGTATATTGCCCACCTGACAAATCGCCCTCCTTCGGCTCTCCCTTCCACGGTCTTTCTCACTAAATATCTTAAGACTGCTACGTAGATTCCTAGGCAACGACTCGGCGGAAGAGGTACATTATAGGCATTCCCTCTTTAAGGAACAGCAACACCAGCACAGCTCCGTCAAAACACGGATATATCAGGCGGACTACACATCAACACAAACGCTCGCGATGTGTTTGATTCGTTCTGTGGATCCTATATCGCTCTTCTGCCATTATTTTTTTCTCTCTCCTTCTCTCCTGCTTTTCTCTTCCTGTGGCCTCGCACTTTGATCTCTCTTCTCTCTTTGTCTCTCTCTTTTGTCTTCGATCTCTGGCGTTAAGAATTAAACAATAAGGCTTTTTTTCTCTCTCTCTCTCTCGCCAACTCGCGTCGCAGTGTAAGCGCTGGAGGCCGTCGCAAATATTCCCGACCGTCGGCGCTGTCGGGACCCCGCCGACGCCCGACTTAGGCACTCGGATGAACCATTGTGCTTGGAGTTTACAAATCGGCGAAACCCGGGCCTAGCTTCTCTGTCCTTTGTCTTTCGGATGCTGACTTCTTGTTTAAAAATCTCTTATTCCTGACTCTTTCTCTTACTCCTTTTCTTACCCTTTCCTCTCCTCCGCCGTACCTACGCGCCGCGCTTCCTTCCCTATTATCTCTTCATCACACTTCTCTCCTTCTACCCTCCCTTAGCTCCTTCACTGACCACCCCTCACCCCCTCTCCTTCCTTCGAGAAAGAGGGAGAGGAGAGAGTAAGCGAAACCGAAATTCCTCAGACATCGGGCCAGCATCTCTCGCCACTGCTCCCTACGCACCGTTAGCAGCGGAGACCAGAGTGCTGGGTCTGCGGTCGGCGGGACCCACGCTCTCCGCTCGCACAACCTCGCCGATTTTTCCATTTGTATTTTCGCTGAACTTCTCTCGCTTGACACTGCGTTCCGTGCATTCTTGTTTGATTCGTGAATTATGGTTGTATTTACGGCACCCAGACCGAGGGAAAATGAGGAAGAAACGTCATTTACTAGGGTTGAATATCTGTCTAATGGTGTTTGATGTTAAGGTTTAATTGAATTTAATTAGTTGAATAATTCTGCACGTCTTACGTTCAAAGATAAAGGTGTTCAGGCACCCAGAGTCGGTAATAAAAATAAATAAAGGTGCCGCGCACAGCTTCCCGCTCTGATAACACTGTAGATTCACTCACATTTACAAATTCCCCGCTTACTACAGGACTCTAACCCAGGCAAACCCTACAAAGAATCAAAACCGAATGTATTAGCTCGGCGATGGTAATTTTTGAGAGAGAAAATAGCCAACGGTAGACAAAGAAAAACGGAAAAAAGGCCGAGCGCGGCAGCAAGACCTCCGTCCCGCTGCTCGCCATTTTGGCTCCCGGCCGAGACACCGCCTACATATCGCCATCTTTGCCGCGGCCCGCTCACTCGCACCAACAACAATTCTTTCAACACAATTTTTTCTCCATCTCACAGGCGATGGATTTTAGAATAAAAAATCACACTTTCCTATTAGGTTATGTACTTGACGAGCATGCAAGGTAGAATAAACATGAAGACGGTTTAAAGCCTGAAAAAATAGGAAATCACTAGACCCTCAGCCGCAGCGGGCCTGGCACACCACAGCTGAGCAACGCAAGGGACTGTGTGTATACATTTATAATTAAACAAAATACTTCAAACGATATTTCTCTCCACACAACATCTACTTGGAGATATTACAAGGGACAACACATGCAAGGCAAAGGGTTGCATAGAGCAGATGTACATGTGATATTGGGTAAAAATAATGACAGCTTAGAGGGAATGGCTGTCGATAGGAACAAAATATAATTGCACCAAAGGAAAGATATGGTTCGTCCACTTCCCTCCGCTGCATATGGGAGAGGGAAAATTAATGTTTTTAACGAACCATACTATCTGATTTGAATAATGCTGGTTGGTGGCTGAGTCAAAATAATGAAAGTACTGGAATTTTGAAGGGAGGGCACGAGCAATATATTCATGCGAGGAAAAATATGGGCATGGAGAAAAAATATAAGGGATGAGAGGAATGTCAGATGGCTTTGTGAAAAAATTGCAGAAGCCACCTTCGCAAAAAAATATATGTAAAAAAGGGGATTTTAAATACACCATCAAAATAAGATGCAACAGCAACAAGAGGGAAATCACATTTGGAAAATAGAGACATTACCGGCACACACGTAGGCCAAGGAACAAGTACAGGAAAAACCAAAATCTGTACTGGGACAGTGAAAGCAAAATTAGGGGGAAAAAGTTATTTACCATTTTGAGGGGACAGAACGGGCGTCGGGGCGGGAGGTGGCGGTCAGCTGATTTCTTTTTTTGAATCGGACTTTTTGCGATGGCAAGGGTGAAACTCCCGACTACTCGAGGGAGACGGACTCCTGCCGGTGATAGAGTGGCTCTGGCGGGACAAAAAAGGCTGCAGGTGTCCTGGGAAATAACGATGGAAGAGGTGCTAGGTGGTGGCAGGGACGGCGGCGTGTGGTGGTGGTGGCGGCGGCAGCGGCGGTGGCAGCGCTTGGGAGCGGCGGTGTGTGTGTGTGGGCTGCGCAGACCCAACCCCACACATGGTCGACCAAGTCTGGGCGTGGGCGGGGGTCAGGTGTGTGGGCGGTTGGGCGGCTACAGGGGTCTGTTCGTGGACGAGGCCGCATGTGGTCTGTGTGGCTGTCGGCTCCGTTCTTGGGGTCGCTTTGCCCACCTCATTTGAGCCGAGCCGTATGCCGGGCTGGAGCGACAAGACCCGCCCCAATTACGCAGGTTTAGTGCAACAATTTGAATTCTGGGCTGGGCGAGTCGCGCCCCTGTGTCGGCTGTGTCAAGGCACCAACTTTACAAAGAAAACACAGTGCCATCTTTGTGTCGCTCGGAAATGGATTCAAATGGACTCATTGCCGTTAGGATTTCTGTGGGATTTTTGGAAGGGTCCTCGAAGGCCCCTCGTTGGTGGAGGGTTGCGCAGGCTCCCCGCACGCTGGTCCTCCGCTGGTAGTGGTACTCCCCTCCCCTCCCTTACCAACTCATACCAAAAACACTACGGTATCTTGGTACCCACTACAGCCACGCCTCACACTATCGATCCCACTCCGACCTTGGCACCTCCATCAATAAATCACCACAGCATCCTCTTCGCACTCGGATCATCGCGTGTCTTTTTCACTCTTCTCTTTTCCACAGTACTGTCAGTTCGTCTGGCACTGTACAGCGAGTATTAAGAGGTCAGTGCCAGCAGCCAGCAGCAGAAGCAGCAGATGTAAACTTCCCTCCTCCCAGCAGCAGCGGGAGAGAGAGTGCGGGAGAGCGGGAGAGTCTGGCGGGATCTGTCCAACATGGCCGCCGCTCGCCCCGCCAGATCAACAAAACCAAGCCACTTTCACACTTTTTTTCCGTCGTGATTCACGCATTTAAAGGACAAAATAAGAGATGATGGATCGCGTGCGGTGTCCACTACGAAGCAAAAGGAGGCAGTGGAGGGCCGGGATGGGCAGCGGTGGGCGCGGAGAGACGCTCTTCGCTCGCCCGCCACTGTTATTGTTACGCCTCCAATCCTTGAGCGGGATCGGCGAGTTTACGACACTCATAACCCGAGTCGGAGAAGCCCACCATTCGCTGCTTAATCATTGGGGCCAGGGCGCATATAGCCCGTCACCCAGCCACTCGGCCCGCTCCCTCACTACGACTCTATAAAATATTTTACAAGGACCACGAACCACGCAGGGGGGAGGGGGTGGACGGATGGGGGAGAGGATGCACGGCCATGAGTAAAGGAAAGAGGAGAGGGAGATGGAGAGAGAGGAGAAGGAGAGGGGGGCGCCAAGGATGCTTTGACTCATGTGGGAGCTCGCAGCTGGCAAGACTCATCCGAGCATCACCCGGACTCATCTCCCGTCCTCACCTTGGCAAGCTTACTCAGCGCTGCGTCACCGGGCTAGGAATGTCGCCAGGTTTCCTCGGACTCACGCAGTCACAAGACACGAGGATAATTTCGCTCTGTTGTTTTAATTATCGAAGCTACACAAGTAAACAGCGATCCGCGGGCTTCCGCCGGGCGCGCGTCGCGAGGATCCGTTGCGAAATCTCACAGGGAAATATGCGGTCAATAAACAAATTAAATTACATGGAAATAGATAGCTGACTGCATATGGAAATATTTATGCAAATGTATGTATATAAATAATAGTGTTTATATATATAATATAATATATATATATATATATATATATATATATATATATATATATATATATATATATATATATATATATATATATATATATATATATATGTATAAATATATATGTATATATATATATAATAAATATATACA
>NW_020869108.1:1157958-1162420 GCF_003789085.1 Penaeus vannamei | reverse complement strand
TCTCTCATCTCTCTCCATTCCTCTCTTTCTCAATCTCCCTTCTCCCATATCCCTTTTCTCTTCTATATTCCGCCTTCTCTCTCTCTCTCTCATTCTTTCGTAAGCATGTAAGTTGAATGTATGATATGTCTAGAATAATGGATCGCATCGAGATAACACAATACCATAGCTAAGCTCACGAAAGAGAGACGCAGAGGGAGCATCGATGAGATGTCCATACTATTAGAATAAGCCATATTAGACCAGACAGTATACAATAGATAACGACTAGATAAACAACATGGCAAGAACGAGAGTTATGCATAGAATCTGTAATCAAAATATAATTGAACAGTTTATAAGATATTCTTTAGCCTAGTCTTTGCCGCACCTGTTCGACCTTACAATCTATAACATCTTATATAATTTTACTTATGTTACTAATACAAGATACGTAACCAACTTCACATTTAAAACAAACAACAAAAGGAGGTCCTACGTGTCGACGTCCACACTCTTCGGATGGAACGGTCTCGAAACGCGCGGCCTCGGCGAATCCCCAGCCACACCGTTACTCGTTCCCACCCGGACGATACTCTAATTATGTACGGTTTACGGAGGCTGTTATACACTGATGCATTATAGTATTATCTCTCCTCTCATTCCCACTCTCATTCCCTATCTCTTCCTCTCCCCTTTATCTCTCTTCCTCCTTAACACCCACTCCTCTTTTCCCTAACCTCTCGCCTCCCTACCTCTCTTTTCTCAGCTCTTTCCTCTCCTTCTTCCTCTTTCTCTCTTCGGAACTTCCATTCTTCCCTCCTCCCCCTTCTCTTTCACTCTACCGCCTTCTGTTCTTTATAGATCACCAGATGAAATGAACTGCAATCAGAATAATGTAAATAGAATAAAACGATGTATAGAAGTGAAAATGAAAAAAGTAAGTGTAATGTTATAGATATAATTATTTTAAACGGTGTACGGTATACCATTTTATGCCCATATGTATTAATGTAAACAGTTTTGAACTTGTAAGCCCATGGCTGTCCAGTCTATAGTCATGGTCGCTAAGAACATTCCATGCAGGCACCAAACCCCCTCAGCCAGATCAGAGAGAGCGAGTACAGCTGAGCCGGAGGAAATCTGCAGGTTGCATTTTTTGTCCTGGCACCTGTCCATTTGTACTTACCGTGCTGTCCGTAACTGAGCTGTCCACATAGAGGCTCACTTGCAATACCTGAGCTTTCAGAGAATCCTACAGACAAAAGAACCACAGAAGAAGTATTTTCCGTTATGTTTGTATCTATATAAATCTAAACAAAATAAAAATTAACGAGTAAAAAAAAACAAGGAAAAAGCTTTTAAATAAAAACAAAATGCCAGAAGAGAGAGAGAGGGGGGAGAGAAAAGAGAGAGAGACGGGCAATATATTCATATACTAGATTACGTGGACATGCATACAGAAAGGGACAACAGATAGATAAGATCTACTATAAAAGCATAACGATTCTCTCTCTTCCTCTTCCTCTACGTCTCTATATTCGCCCTTGTCTTCCCTCGTTCCCTCTCTCCCTCCCTCCCTTCTCTCTCTCTTCTCTGATCTCCCTTCGTTCCCAATCTCCCCTTTCTGTCTAGCTTTTTCGCCTTCTCTTTTTTGTACGCAAGAGAGAAAGTCTGTTCCAGAATGGGGGGGGGGGTGCGAAGGGCGAAACGTAACCGAAACACGAATGACGAAGAATAAGATAATGAAATAGAATAGACAAAGGACCATATTTAAAAAGGGAGAAGTATTTTTAAATTAGATTAAATTACATGTTTTTTCCTGTCAGGATTCTCACCTCTCTCCGCTCTCCAGTTGACTGGAGTCTGCATCTAACCGCGTCCTCTCCTAGTCTAAACCCAATCTAGGGGCAAGCACATGTCAACGCTGGGGACCTGGCTTGGGCGCAGAGAATGTTTTTACCAATATATTCGTAGCTAAAAAGAAAAGAAAAAAAGAAAACAGTAGAGAAAGACATTACAAACCCATGAATTTCGAATGAAAAACATTTGGAGAAAAAAAAAAAAAAAAAAAAAAAAAAAAAAAGTTAAAAACTCCAAATAATAAAGAGAACATGTTCGTATATAGATAGACACTTATAAATAAATATAGATAGATAGATAGATAGATAGATACACGGGTATATATAGATATATATAGAGAGGAAAGAGATAGTCATAATAGGATATACATATGAAAAAGAAAATGAGTAGATAGCATGGTTCACCTCGTGTCTGTACCGACTGTAAACCCTATAATCAAAAAAGTTTATATCATCATAGTAATATACTTTATAATTAAACAGACCGAAACATATCTCCTCTCCTTCCCCCTCCCTCCCTCCCTCCCTCCCTCTCCTCTCTCTCTCTCTCTCTCCTCTCTCTCTCCCTCCCTCACTACCACTTTCCCTCACTACCACTCTCCCTCACTAACCATTCTCCCTCACTACCACTCTCCCTCACTCATTCTACCTCTCTTCTCCCTCACTACCACTCTCCCTCACTACCACTCTCCCTCACTACCACTCTCCCTCACTACCACTCTCCCTCACTACCACTCTCCCTCAACTAACCCCCTCCTACCTCTCCCTCTCCCTCCTATTCACTTTCCTTCCATTTTAGATTACATTTTGTATCTAAAAAAAAAGAAAAAAAGAAACAAAAAAATCGGAATGAAAAAAACATAAACAAAATTATAATAATGATAATAATAAAACAACGAGTAAGAAACCGAGGCAAAACCTAAACAATGTCAAAGACAGAGAGAGAGAGTCTACATATGTTCATATATAGATAGACATTGTAGAGAGCACAGAGATAGATAGATGGATACATAGAGAAAGAGAGTCATGATAGGATCTGCATATGATAGCACGTTCAACCTCGTTTATGCCGACTGTAGAACCATAACATTATCTCTTCCTCTACCTCTCCCTTTGTCTTCCTCTCCCTCCCTCTCCCCCTCCCTCTTTCCCTCCCTCTCTCTTCATATATTGATAGACATATAGACGTACAGCCAAACAGGCAGACAGGTGAATAGATAAATTTATAGAGAAATGACAGATAGATAAAGAGAGTCATAATAGGTTCCACAAGTAAAACATCACGACTGGTGATATGTTCGCCTGACTCTATACAGAAAGACAGATAGATAGATAGATGGTTACAAAGATAGATAAAGAGAGAGTTATGAATAGGATTCTACATATAAAAAACATCATGAATGACAGCATGTTCTGCCTCGTCCAATCCCGACTGTAGACACTATAATCTAAAGTTCTTTAAAGGACGATTTTATCATGCGAGGATTTGGCTATATAAACTGCATTTACTATTTCCTCTCCCTCTCCTGTCCTTCTCTCTCTCTCTCTCTCTCTCTCTCTCTCTCTCTCTCTCTCTCTCTCTCTCTCTCTCTCTCTCTTCTCTCTCTCTCTCTCCTCTCTCTCTCCTCCCTTCCCTTCCCTTCTCTTCTCTTTCACATCTCCTTCTTCCCATCTCCCCTTTCTCTGTCTCTTTTCCACCTTCTCTTTCTCTCTCTCTTTCGTTAAAGATGTAAGTGAATATTAGTATCTAGAATAATGATCGCATGCAAAGCATATCCAAGCTACGAAAGATAGAGAGAGAGAGAGAGAGGAGAGAAGAGACAGAGAGAGGAGAGAGCAGAGTAAGACGAGAGGAGGAGAGAGAGAGAGAGAGAGAGAGAGAGAGAGAGAGAGAGAGAGTTAGAAGGAGATGGCGATATGCCCATATATAGATATACATGTAGACAGATAGATCAATAGATAGAAAAATAGATACATGAAGAGAGAGGGTCATATAGATCTGTATATAAAACAATGAATTATAACATGTTTAGCCTAGTCTTTTTCGACTGTCGACGTACAATCATAACATTTATATAAATTTTACTTATTGTTGTTAATAAAGATACGTAACCAACTTCATGATTAAAACAAAACCAAAAGGGAGGCCTACGTGTGACTCCACACTTGGCATGGAACGGTCTCGAACGCGGGCCTCGGGGAATCCCCAGCCACACCGTTAACCGTTCCTCCACCCGGACGATGTCTACTTATATCCGGTTTCGGAGGGTTTATAAAGTATGCATTTATATTATTATCTCTTCCTCTCATTTTCTCTCTATCCTTATCCTTATCTCTTCCTCTTCCTCTCCCTCTCTCTCTTCCTGCCTACCCCCCCCCTCTCTCTCTTTGCCTCCCTCTCTTAATCTTCCTCTCCCTTTCCTTCTTCCTCTCTCTTTCTCATCTCCCGTCCATTTCATTATAATTGAACATAATAATGAAATAGAATAAACAACGTATATAGAAAGTGAAAGAAACAATGATAATATTAGATGTATTTTTTCCGTTATATTTGTATCTATATATAAATAAACAAATACAATAATGAGTAAGAAACCCAAGGAAAACCTAAACAAACAAAT
>NW_020869108.1:1147958-1152958 GCF_003789085.1 Penaeus vannamei | reverse complement strand
AGCCATTCTGACTTCATGTTTGAATAGAACTATCTTTCTACCATTATATGCAGAAGCCATTTTTGAGAAGTTGAATATTTTCCGAAGGTGACTATTTTAACACCCTAATAGGAGATTTTGAAAACATATGTCACTTTTACAAGAATCACATGAAAATATTGCAAATCCTTATGGCAGTATGTAATAGAACTATTATTCAGCTACAAAATGAGCCATAATACTTTAAAATCGGACCGAGTATACGTGTGCTATGCGTAAAAATATGACGGACCTAATAATCGCGATCTTATTCCTTTTTATTATGCTTACATTTTACATGACAAATCATGTACAGAATACTTGTATTTGATATAATTATCTATCATTTACCTATTATTTATGCTCTAATGGGGTTTTACAACGTATAATATTTGTCGAAAGAATAACTTTTCTCCAGTCGGACGGGTACCAAACGCATACTTTTCCCCGCGCGGCCGGGCCGTCCTTGACCATGAAAATCGTCTTTTTAAATCTGCGGAATAACTCTACGGGGTCACGTAGCCAAATTTCACTCTCAGACCCCGTGGAAAGACGAAAAACAATTACATGGCGATGTGAAAGTATGTATATAAGGTATATGAGCACATATAGATCATTTTCGTGTACCCCATGACCTTTTGTTTATTTATGTTGTTATTTCCGTTTGTTTCTTTGTTTGTTGATTGTTTATTTGTTGTTTTTGTTTGTTAGTTTGTGTTTTCTAATATTTCTAAAAGTAATGAACACATTTTAACGAGATTTTAACCAAAGGTGAGTTTTAACCTAACTTAGACGCTTATTGCAGTTTGGTGGTGATGTGGACCATGGTTTGGATCCAGGAATTTCTTTTTCTAACTCGAAAAATTATGAACATATTTGAATAAAATTTTTACCTGAGGTTTGTCTTAGCCTAATTAATATTCCATAAAATTTTGGTGGTGATCTGGAACATTTGGCAAAACTACCTCCCATGGGGGGGGGGAGGTTTGCATTTTCGAAATGTTTTGCTCATAGATCAAACTAACTATGTATGATGAAAACATAAAGAGAGGAAAATACACCATATGAATAACATATATTTAGTTATTTGTTTGGAAAATTTCTTCATTATCATTTTTTGGACGCTTGCCGGATTTTTAAAATTCTTCCGAGAAGGTTGGTCTCATCTTATGTGAAATTTGATAAGCTTTCAGAAAATAACCTCATTTTTTAAATTATCTCTAATCATTGCGTCACAATTGCCAGTTTTCTAAAGTAACATCAAAAAAATAATATTTCAGTCGACATCGAAAATCGCTGCTACCACCTAAAAAATAACGGTCGGGCCTTGAAATTTTCAGGGGAGAACCGGGGGCCTAGAAAGTCCTTGAAAATGCATTAAAGTCAATTTCGGCAAGATGGGCGAAAATCGCCGAAATATCTAAAGGGGACCCCTTTTGATTTCAATATTTCACAAATCCAAATATAATTTTTTTCTTCTTTCCTTTTAGTTGAATTTACTCTTTTGCCGTCTATGCAGAGGATTTATAACATTTCATTCAGATGAGATGTAAGATCAGAAGGATGTTTTTCCCTCGGTAATTGGATTTATGGATTACTGCATGTGCCAAGCTGTTAATGACTTTATTTTGCATTCTACTCATTTCTCTCTCTCTCTCTCTCTCTCTCTCTCTCTCTCTCTCTCTCTCTCTCTCTCTCTCTCTCTCTCTCTCTCTCTCTCTCTCTCTCTCTCTCTCTCTCTCTCTCTCTCTTTCTCTCTCTCTCTCTCTCTCCTCTCTCTCTCTCTCTCTCTCTCTCTCTCTCTCTCTCTCTCTCTCTCTCTCTCTCTCTCTCTCTCTCTCTCTCTCTCTCTCTCTCTCTCTCTCTCTCTTCTCTCTCTCTCTCTCTCTCTCTCTCTCTCTCTCTCTCTCTCTCTCTCTCTCTCTCTCTCTCTCTCTCTCTCTCTCTCTCTCTCTCTCTCCTCTCTCTCTCTCTCTCTCTCTCTCTCTCTCTCTCTCTCTCTCTCTCTCTCTCTCTCTCTCTCTCTCTCTCTCTCTCTCTCTCTCTCTCCTTCTCTCTCTTCTCTTTCTCTCCTCTCTCTCTCTCTCTCTCTCTCTCTCTCTCTTCTCTCTCTTCTCTCTCTCTCTCTCTCTCTCTCTCTCTCTCTCTCTCTCTCTCTCTCTCTCTCTCTCTCTCTCTCTCTCTCTCCTCTCTCTCTCTCTCTTTCTTCTCTCTCTCTCTCTTCTCTCTCTTTCTCTCTTTCTCTCTCTCTCTCTCTCTCTCTCTCTCTCTCTCTCTCTCTCTCTCTCTCCCTCTCTCTCTCTATCTATCTATCTATCTGTCTACTCTCTCTCTCTCTCTCTCTCTCTCTCTCTCTCTCCTCTCTCTCTCTCTCTCTCTCTCTCTCTCTCTCTCTCTCTCTCTCTCTCTCTCTCTCTCTCTCTGTCTCGTCTGTCTCTGTCTCGTTGTCTCTGTCTCTGTCTGTCTCTCTCTCTCTCTCTCTCTCTCTCTCTCTCTCTCTCTCTCTCTCTCTCTCTCTCTCTCTCTCTTTCTCTATCTCTATCTCTCTCTCTCTCTCTCTCTCTCTCTCTCTCTCTCTCTCTCTCTCTCTCTCTCTCTCTCTCTCTCTCTCTCTCTCTCTCTCTCTCTCTCTCTCTCTCTCTTCCTCTCCATCCCCTTCACCTCATTTTCCTCTCCCTCCCCCTTTCCTCTTCATTTCC
This sequence comes from Penaeus vannamei, assembly GCF_003789085.1. Classification (NCBI taxonomy): domain Eukaryota; kingdom Metazoa; phylum Arthropoda; class Malacostraca; order Decapoda; family Penaeidae; genus Penaeus; species Penaeus vannamei. The sequence continues at coordinate 1,150,241 of NW_020869108.1, read as the reverse complement.
CTCTCTTTCTCCTTTTCTCTCCCCCCTCTCCTCTACCTTGACCCATCCCTCTCCATATCCATACCCGCTCTCCCCTCTCCCTCTCCCTCCCTCTCCTCTTCTCCTCTCCCTCTCTCTCCCTCTTTCTCTCCCTCTTTCTCTCCCTTCTCTCCTCTCTCTCTCTCTCCTCTCCCTCCCACCCCTCTTTCCCCAACAACCAAATTTGCGTGTTCAGCGAAATTACATGAGAGGTGACAAGAATAACTTTCGAACATTTTACCGCCGACTTGTGGAACTGGACGCATGCAAGTGTGGATGGAAGATTATATATATATATATATATATTATATATATATATATATATATATATATATATATATATATATATGTATGTATATGTATGTATGTATGTATGTATATATATAGTTCTGTATAAACAATTTCTATATTTTTTTACAGTATGTCACAGCGAAGGAATATCATTGTAGCAAATGGAATTAAAACTAAATCTCTAAAAAAATCTTTAATCTTTTAAAATCTATTTTCTGTTATTTTAATTCATTTTATCCTATTCTGTTGCATTTAATTTCATTTCTTTTCTTTCCATTTCATTACGTCGCATTTTTTAAATTTCATTATATTCCACTTCATCTCAAATCATTGTATTTCATTTAATCTGTTTTATCTTATCATCCTTCGTTTTAATGGTTTTAATGTAACTCATTCATCATTTTTTTTTTTTTCGTTTATTACATTACATTAGTATCACTTTATTCATCTGTTTAGGCAACTGGTTCCTAATTTGGGCGGTAGGGAGGCAGGAAGATCTGAGGGCGGTAGGAGGGTAGTTAATAAGTAACTTTTTTTTTTACAAACAGTTAAATTGATAGGTTTACTAGATTTGGTCATATTTGTGAAAAACATTCTTCTGTTTGACCTCGTTGTTTTCAGTCTGAAGCATATCAGAATTAAAAAAAAAAAAATGTGTGTCCGCATGTGTGTAATTAATTCATATTTGTGAATTGCAGCTTTTTGTTTGACTTCGTTGTTTTCAGTTTGAAGCATAGCAGAAAGTTAAAAAATAAAATAAAATAAAATAAAGTGTGTGTTCGCATGTGTGTATGAGGCTTGGGGGAGCGTCAGCAATCCACTTGGCAGCCACGGGGTCGCCAACCTGGAAAAGTTAATAAAAACTCTTATTAGGGCCAACAAGGGGCAAGGGACTTCACCTCGATTGCCTTTGGCCCACATCCGACGTGCGGTTGGTGAGAGCAAGAGCATGCAACCGCAAAACCCAACTTCACCCTTTATGATAGACTGATACGGTGCAAAGGAGAGATAACACATGACAGACCAAGTTGGAGGTAGCGTATTCGAATGGCCGACCCCACTAGGGACTAAGGCAATGAAGAAGACGAAGAAGAAGAACAAGAAGAAGAAGAAGAAGAAGAAGAAGAAGGGTTATCAGATGGTCATGGAAGGCTGCTCATGTTTTCAGGGTTATCTGGATTCAATTAATGGAGGTGAGTTTCAAAAACTTTAAGTTATCAGCATCGTTAGTGGCAGCAATAGTAGTAGTTGTTGTAGTGTAGTAGTAGTTGTAGTAGTAGTGGTTGTAGTAGTAGTTGTAGTAGTAGTAGTTGTAGTAGTAGTTGTTGTAGTAGTAGTTGTAGTAGTAGTAGTTGTAGTAGTTAGTAGTAGTTGTAGTAGTTGTAGTAGTAGTAGTAGTAGTAGTAGTAGTAGTTAGTAGTAGTAGTAGTAGTAGTAGTAGTAGTAGTAGTAGTAGTTATAGTAGTAGTAGTTGTATTACCAATAGTAGTAGTAGCAGCAGCAACAACAACAACAACGTATTTTGCGCATCAATTATTGTTATTATTTTTTTCCTAACCGAGTGAAGATGTCAGTCGCTATGTGTTGCTCTGACATTCTGTTAGCTTACTGAAAACTGAATGCTAATTAGATTAACAACTCTCAGTTTGATTTTCCGATAAAAAAATTTGCATTAGCATGAGGTGTGTGTGTGTGTGAATCATATTCATTGTGGCAAAAACAGAAAAGGTATGAGAATGAAAATCTTCACAATAAAAGAGTTGCATTTAACCGCTTTCTTTTGGTGAGAAAAACAATTTGACCAAAATACTTTCTCTTGTATTGTAAAGATATTCATTTTCATTCGTATGTTCCTGTGGTGTGTGTGTGTGTGTGTGTGTGTGTGTGTGTGTGTGTGTGTGTGTGTGTGTGTGTGTGTGTGTGTGTGTGGGTGTGTGTGTGTGTGTGTGTGTGTGTGTGTGTGTGTGTGTGTGT
>NW_020869108.1:1135458-1140458 GCF_003789085.1 Penaeus vannamei | reverse complement strand
ATATGTGTGTATATATGTGTGGGTGTTTGTGTGGGTGTGTATTATACGGATGTTCCATGTCTTCCAGTAAATAACATTTAATTGGTAGTTACTCTCACTTTTATAATCTTTTCATCCTAATCTTTCCATCGTGAAACTTTTTTGATATCATTTTGTGATGCTATGTTCTTTATTTTCGTCATTTTGTCTTCTTTTGTCATTGTCTTAAAATAACTACTCGTACCCAGAGCACGCTGTAAAAGTTCCCTTCCCATTTGTTCCATATGAGATGCTTGTTATCAATAGCATCATCTATTTCCGTGGATTTGCTTCATCTTTCACTTGTTTTTATCCAATTATAGCCACTCAGGGTATGTCATTATCTGAAACCAGGTCGGGGGGTGAAATAAAGGAAGTAAGAAAACATTTAATATTTAATTAAAACAAATGCACAGTGTGAGATACTTCATATAAAGCTTGTTTCGTTGCTAACAGATTTGAATTTGCAACAAATCTAATCTAACACAAAAACACGACGTAACAATGGACTAAGTGGATCAAAGTTTAAATCTGAAATAACCAGTTGACCTTGATAAAATCTATAACCGTACATGAATAATAATGGCAAAAATGATTATCAAAATAATTCAAAATAACCATCAAACTGAACACCTAAAGCGTCCAGACCTCCGAAGCGGCAGCGCTGCATGAGACATACCCAGGGCATGTCTGATGAGGGCTGAGGATCTGAGATGCGGGCGCCCCCCTCCCCACAGCCACGCGGGCGGGTCGCTGTGTGAGGAAGCGCCCGCAAGAGAGGCCGTGCGTTTCCGTTTATTATTATTATTATTATTATTATTACTTCTCTGTTTCTCTCTTTCTTTCTCTCTTACTCTCTTTCTCTCGCTCTCTCGCTCGCTTTCTGGCTACTTCATGGTAGGAAGTACAGCTTACGCAGACGACAAGGCAGGATATGGCAGTGAATTGTCACAAAGAATGAGAGGATCATGAGGCGATCACGAGCCATGAGGTATCATGAGACTGCGGGCGGGTCCGCTGGAGATTTGGACTTCTTCGGGTAATCAAAAATAGATGCTTCATACAAGACCCATCGTCAGTACATAAAAAGAGTCGAAAAGGAAAATCGAACAAGAGTGAGGTTCTTGTACAAGGCAAACAGTGACTGTATACAATGTTAATATATATTTATGCATATGTATGTGTATATATAGAAGGATCGAACACGATTAACGATTCGGAGAAGAATCTGCTGCCCTTCTCAGCGCTTGTCCCCTCGTTTCCGAAGGGGAGCAGATTCTCGCGGACTAAACTAAGATACAAACATCAGAGTTCCGTCCCGCGCAGACAGCGGGCGACACGCAGACATTCCTTATCAACCCCTCCCCCCCCCCCGAAAAAAAGTCTAATCTACTACAATATGCCATTATCATATTTCTGTTGAAATTCTCACTCCATACATCTGTATGAATGCGTTGGATATGATGATAAATATCGTTTATACTAATTATAATGGAAAAAATATCGGTGATTCACCAAGATAAAATAAAGTATCTTAAATTATAATTTTATTTCGTTATTACTATTCCAGCTAATTTATTTCAAAAATTAATAAAAAAAATCTTAGTGCCGTAATGAATGTATACGCTTGCTTGCTTCATTAACTGATTTTTTAATGATAGCAGAACACCTGTCTACAAGCAACTGTATTGGTGATAAAATAAAACAAAACACGATCATTATCTTCATCGTACCCTGCATGAATTACTGTACGATGATTTCACAACGTTGTTAGGCGAAAGTTATTTCTCCGGATACCGGGAGGATCGTCACTTTAACCTAATCCTACAACGGATCTCCCAACCTTCCTCTGTTTTGCGCCATGTTTCGGCTGCGAGTTGCTTCGGCGTAAACAAGAAACAAAAACCTTCGAACCGGCAGAGTCGTCGACAAAGGCTGTCCGGCGAAGGACGAGAAGACACTCGTGACGAGGTCATACAACTACGGAATTCCTAAACATGGCAACAACCGGTGGGTCGAACGCCAGCGCCTGAGCCGAGTGGGTCGCAGGTTACCCGTGAACCAGCACTTCGATCCTACGTCAGCCGCAGGAGCAGGGTTGGCCCGGCGGTTCGCTCGTTCGTTCGACATTACGATATCCCTCCGTGCCTCTAGAGGTCACTGTCAAGTACTGCTTGCGAAGACGAATCAGCAGCGAGTTGGCTGCAGCTGTTCATGTGGCTCCAGCTTTTTGGTCTCCGTGCCCGGTCGCGGTCGTTCTTCGGGTGAGTTGCTGCTGACGAGGCCGTGGCGCGCGCGCGTGCACTGCCTAGACACGAGGTACAGTGTCCACCCTCAGTGACAGGGTCGGAATAGGTCCACTCACATGAATGTTGTGTCTATCCGTTGAGAGGGAATCCTTGGTGTTTATAGTGTGATTGTTTTCATGGTGATTTTTGACGATGGATCTGTGCTTGCTGGAAAAGGTTATTACCGATCTTGTCGAGGTTGTTCCAATGATAACATTTCCTTGGGAAGCATATTCATACTTGTCTATAGGGCTTAATCTAAGTATTGATATCATGATTTTTATTACATCACAATAACTTTGAAATAAAACATCAAAGTTGCGTTATTCACACCAATAAAAGCAAATTTAAAAATCAAAATACATGTTTACAGAAATCCAATCTTTGAGCAAAGGAGCTACAGACTTTAAGAATTCTTTCGCAGACTAAATGTCATGAAAGAATGATATCTAAATCTCCCAGAAGAGATTTAGATCATCTAATGAAGATTCGAATCCTTTTAGAGTGGTGAAATGCTTCGTCGAAAAGCCTCCGACTGGTTCGTAGAGCTTCACAACAATGGATGATGTTCTCGTCTTGATCTTCCTCTTTACATGTCGGCCACGCCTTCTGTTACATCACCTGGAGATAGAGCGGCGTCCTCAGAGGGCAGGTAGTCATCCTCATAGGCGGCCTCGTGCATGGCCTCCTCCCCAGGGTCGTGCAGGTCTTCAAACTCAGGCTGTGGTTCAAAGTCGGGCTCAGGTTCAAAGCCGGTTGGGGGTTCGAGCATGGGTTGAGGTTCGGATGAAAACTGGGATGAAGATGAGAACTCGGAGGACATGTGCATCTGCTGCATCTTAACCGACATGGAGGACACGGAGTGCGAAGACATGACAGATTGCTGCTGCTGAGAGGACATGCTTGACTGTTGTGAAGCGAAAGCGTATTGTTGTTGGTCATACATGTCAGACTGCTGTTGCATAGTCGTGTCAGTTTGCTGTGCAGAGAGGGAGGACTGATGTCCAAGCATTTCAGGGGGGGTATTAGCATCTGGGTAAGTCATATCAGTATCATTAGTCTCGGAAGGGTAAACCATGTCACCTTGGTTTGAAACTGGAGGATAAACCATATTATCATGGCTGGGTTCTGCAGGATAGATCATGTCTGAGGGAATGTCAGGCATAAGCTCTGATGTACCTTTTGAGGGAAAAAAAGAAAACAAAAACGTAAATATACAGACGTAACTTAACATACATGTCTCATCAGGGACAAACTGTATTGGCATGGATAGAGATGAAATCACGTTTTAAGGATAATATTAGACTGATATGGACTGAAAATAAGCTTATGCAATCAAATACATATGCATATAATCAGAGAATCAGTCGCAAAGATCATGTAATACTACAATGGCATTCATTTGTCCCTGTGAGATTAGAAAATGAGGACTTACGAAAAATCAACAAAAGTAAACAAATTTCAGCAAGATATGCTGAATAACAAAGGGAAAACCAACATTGGAATAAATCAAAACTAACATCAGAATAAATAAAAGAAAACAACAATGGACTGAATCAAGGAAAACCAAAGTTGGAACAGAGTAAATGTAAGAACAAATTGCCAGTCATAAAAGGAAAATGCAGCATATTGCATGCAAAACCTAATCACAAGAAAAGAATATTATCAGGAATGTAAGCAATAACTTGAATATACTCATGACTGCAGAATCATGCAAGTGGTAGCTATTCAAAGCGTTAAATGATGAAAGGAATAAGCGCTGTCTGTGTGAATGGCTGATGATATACAAGGAAATGATAATTTTATACTTGATGGATGCAGCAGCTTATGAAAATGAATATATAATTATTCGTATCGGTGTGACTGTTTGTGTGCGCGCGTCTGAATCTGCTTGTGTAATAAATACAAGAGAAGCAAGAAAACACATTAATATACCAGAGGCTTTTTCGCTGTTGCTTCTTCGGGAAAGTATAGCGAAAAGGTCTTCGGCATATTCGTGTGTGTGAGAGAGAGAGAGAGAGGGGGGGAAGAGAGAGAGAGAATGAGAGAGGAGGGAGAGGGAGAGAGAGAGAGAGAGAGAGAGAGAGAGAGAGAGAGAGAGAGAGAGAGAGAGAGAGAGAGAGAGAGAGAGAGAGAGAGAGAGAGTGAGTGAGTGAGTCTAAATGTGAACATGAATGTGTGTTTGTGTCTGTCTGTCTGTAAATGGCATTGCTAGTTATTACGTTTGCAGGTTTAGATAAGCTAAGGACAAGCATTTTTACCTTAACTTGACGTGCTTGGGAATGGTACCATGAAAGTGATTATCTTCGGAAAACATGGTGTGAGAATGAGGAATAGGCTATAGGACTTATTATAGACTATATAATAATCAAAATCATTCTATTTCATATGGCGTTATCTAAAGCAATAATCTAACTCATTTTCTTTCAAAAGAGACCTCAATTTGGTGTAAGTTAAAAATAGCTATATTTGGTATCAAAAAATAGCATTATATCACGTTATTATAAAAGAATGTCGTTTCAGGAATGTCCGTCATCTGTCTAACGTTCCTCTACTCTAAAAGGACAATTAAGGAGACTGAGAAAGCTTTAGGACGCGGCCGGGGCAGTTCTCGCTTAGGGCGCGGGGCACTCCTGAGCCTTACCTTGGGGCACCACGCCGGCGACGATGGGCACGGCCTCGCCCTCCTCGATG
>NW_020869108.1:1125458-1130458 GCF_003789085.1 Penaeus vannamei | reverse complement strand
TTATGATTCTATTACTGAGCTAGGTAGCAAGTATGGGCAGAGCTGTATTGGTATTACTTTACTGCATTAATAATAAAAAAATTAAGGATGTTTCCCTTGTTGGCAATTTATTTTATTAATAATGGGAGTCATGTGTTTTTCTTCTTTTCAGTCTAGTTCCACGTTAATATGGTTTAACGTTTCGTTGCCCCGCACAACTATGCCGAGAATGCAAGAGAACTGCAGGAAAGCGAGAGAGGGGGAAGACGGAGACCCAACCCCCTAAACCCACTCCTTCACCCGCCTTGCACAGCTAACAGCAACCCAGAAGCTTGCAATTTAGTGTCTGCAACTTCCGTGCCGAGAGCGAGAGAGAAGAGAGAAGGAGAACCACCTTGCCGCGGGAGAGCCTCTCCTCGGCCGTGAAGACCTTGCCGCCGCAGCGAGGGCATCCTTCGCCGGGAGCCGCGGGGATGGAGGTGGTGTCGATGGCTGCCGACGCAGGGTTGACGCCGGGCATCTGCGAGCCGCCGCCACTGAGGGGGGGGGGGGGGACTCGGTTAGAGCGCGCAGAGTGAATGCTTGGTGGAGGCTGGTCGTTCCTTCGACTTCATTTGTGATTGTCGAAGTAAACCACAATACTTGGGTATAATTGCATAGCAGTACATACAATATTACAAACTACGACAAAAGCCCTATGTATCTACGTACTTATGTATCTATATATCTATTTGCCTATCTCTCTATCTATATATATATTGAGTATATGTGTATATATATATATATATATATATATATATATATATATATATATATATGTACATGCGTGTGTGTGTGTGTGTGTGTGTGTGTGTGTGTGTGTGTGTGTGTGTGTGTGTGTGTGTGTGTGTGTGTGTGTGTGTGTGTGTGTGTGTGTGTGTGTGTGTGTGTGTGTAAATATGTATGTATGACTGTGTATATGTATATAATTATATATATATATAATATATATATATATATATATATAGATAGATAGATATAGATATAGATATAGATATAGATATAGATATAGATATAGATATATAGATATATAGATATATATAGATATATATACATATGCATGTAAATATGTAAATATGTAAATATAATATATATATATATATATATATATATATATATATATATATATATATATATATATGTATATATATACATATATATGTATATATATATATATATAATATATATATATATATATATATATACATCTATATATGTGTGTGTGTGTGCGTGTGCGCGCGCGCATATATATACACATCTGAAGAGAGAAAAAGAGGCAGCGCATCTGTACTCACGGGATGTTCTCGGCGACCAGGACGCCACCGCTGCCAGCGGCGAAGCCGTAGCCCTTGGGGCCGTACTTCTTGGCGTAGCAGAGCTTGCAGTAGATCTCGCCGTCGGGGGCGTCGCAGCCCACCACGGAGTCGAGCGGGCGGTGGCAGTGGAGGCAGTTGTAGCAGCGCTTGTGGAAGCTGCGGTTGCGGACGTGGATCTCCTCGGCCATGAAGACCTTGCCGCCGCAGCGCGGGCAGCCCTTGCCCTCCTCGGCCTTGATCTTGGAGGTGTCGATGCGGCCCAGGTCGGCGCGCTTCTTCTTGGAGTCGTCCTCGCCGCCGCTGCGAGAGAAGGCGGTTAGCGTCGCGCGGGGGAAGCGCCTCGGGGCAGAGGGCCCAAAATGCACAGATTACCAAGCCAATTCCGCGTGAAAAAAATTCAATACTCACGCGATGTTCTCAGCGACCAGGACGCCGCCGCCGCCGGCAGCGAAGCCGTAGCCCTTGGGGCCGTACTTCTTGGCGTAGCACAGCTTGCAGTACACCTCGCCGTCGGGGGCGTCGCAGCCCGTCATGGAGTCCAGAGGGCGGTGGCACAGACAGCAGTTGTAGCAGCGCTTGTGGAAAGGCTGGAAAGAAAGCCATTGTTGACACAATGATAAACACATGCCTGACAATATGCACCAAAATGATCATGCATATTAACTGAATGATAACTAGATTCCCTTTGACGAATCACTCACTCTTCCGCGGGCGTTGATCTCCTCAGCCATGAAGACCTTGCCGCCGCAGCGAGGGCAGCCCTTGCCGTCCTCGGCCCGGATCTTGCTCACGTCCAGCGCCGCGGACCCAGGGTTCACGCCGGGCATGCTTTCACCGCCGCTGAAGGAAACCGGAGGTCAGTGGCTCATATTCCGAAAAGATGGAAGAGAATATGTAAGTCGACAGCGAAGCGGTAAACAAAGAACACAGTTCTACTACTCACGGAATGTTCTCAGCAGTGAGCACACCGCCACCGCCGGCAGCGAAGCCGTAGCCCTTGGGGCCGTACTTCTTGGCGTAGCACAGCTTGCAGTAGATCTCGCCGTCGGGGGCGTCGCAGTGCACCATGGAGTCCAGGGGGCGCTTGCACTGGCGGCACTTGAAGCACTTCTTGTGGAATGGCTGGAAGGGAACGGAGACTGTCAGGGCCCGCGGCCGTGTGCCTGATGACCTTGGATGCAATTGTGTGTAACAATATATATATATATAATATATATATTATATTATATATACATTATATATATATGTATATATATATATATATATATAATTATATATATATATATATATATATATTATATATATATATATATATATATATATATATACTTGGGAGCATCAAAAAGATAAAATGGCAATCGGCAGGTCATATACGTCGAAGACAGGACAACAAATAGACAAAGAAAGTAACAGACTGGGCAATAGATAACACACAGAGGTCAAGGGCCAGACCAATGACAAGATACCGTGACGAAATAACGAAATTTAGGGCCAAGACTGGAAAAAAAAACGCGACAAAAAAAGGAAAAGATTGGGAGAAGCCTGCCGTCCTGCAGTGGATTGATTCGGGCTGATATATTATATATATATATATATGTGTGTGTGTATATATTATATATATATATATATATATATATATATATATATATATATGTGTGTGTGTGTGTGTGTGTGTGTGTGTGTGTGTGTGTGTGTGTGTATATATATGTATATATATATATATATATATATATATATATATATATATATATATATATATATGTGTGTGTGTGTGTGTGTGTGTGTGTGTGTGTGTGTGTGTGTGTGTGTGTGTGTGTGTGTGTGTGTGTGTGTGTGTGTGTTACGTATAGGCGGATAGACAGACAGATAAAGATAAACAGACAGAGAGATGCACACGCACATACACACTCATCCCTGGCCACTTACCCTTCCCTTGGCCATCATGAGCTCCGCCATGAACACTCGGCCGCCGCAGCGAGGACAGGGGGTCTCTCCCTCGTGTGCAGGAATAATGGCGTCGGGGTTGCCATGGGGACGCACGATGGGGGGCTGCGGGAGGGAGGGAGGTTATGCTCGCTGGTGGGGGTGGTGATGAGGGGTGGGTGTGGTGGGCGTGAGGGTGATGGTGTGGGGGTGGTGTTGGGGTGATGGTATGGGTGTGGTGTTGGTGGGGGTGTGGTGGTGATGATGGTGTGGTGTGGTGATGGGTGGGATGTGGTGATGCTGATGGGGTTGATGGTGATGATGGTGTGGCTTGCGGTGGTGTTGGTGAGGACGGTGAGGGTGATGCTAGTGTGGGTTGTGATGTGGGTGACGGTGGTTATGCAGTGGATATCTGCGATGCTGAGAATGATGATGATGCTTATGGTGTAGGTTGGAGGTGTGGGTGATAGTGATAATGATTTTGCTTAGGGTTTGTTGTGACGATGTAGTTATGGTGTAGAGGGGGTTACTGATATGACATGATGTTTATTGTGTGATGCATGCTATGGTGCCATGGTGATTCGAAGACAGTACTGTTGCCTAAGAAGTGTTTACAGATATATGTGATGCTGTGATGACTGAAATGATGTTGAATGTGATACATAGATAAAAATGAATCTTCTGATATGGAAGCATTACAAAAACAATCATCTATCTATTTTCGAAAAGAGGTATGACGGTTTATATCTTACCTGAGAATAGTACATGAAGACATTTTAAGTTATTATTATCAAAATTACTTCTCTACTGTTTCTAAATTTCTATTCTACGCTCCTCTACACACACAAAAAACATAAATAATTTCATCACAGTGATACTATTCTGAAACATCGACACAAAGCAACTTAAGCATACCAATAAGCATACCAACCAGATAAGAGGCGATACCACATCAAACGTTGGTGGAAAATGAAAGAGAATTTACCCTCGCAAGGACTGAAATGGAGGGTCTTATTGGGCTAAAGCATACATACCCAAGAGAGGAGCTAAAGGAGAACCGATGACGAGTGTTGCAAAATACTTAACGACAGGAAGGGGAGAATCTTACGTGCATCAAGTAGGAATCGAGAGAGGAGGAGGAGGAGGAGGAGGAAGAAAAAAGGGGATAAGTCACTTCTAATCTCATGCTTTTTATTCGTATCCTATGGATCTTTCAAAGTGGGCGGAGCTAATGGAAGAACGGGAAAAAGAGATAAATAGGTTTGACTTTAAACGGTTTCTCAAGGATTCTCAGAAAAAAAAACGGGGAAAAAGGACAAATCAGTTTAAATTTAGAGAATATTTGATTTGTGGGTCTTTAAGATGAGTAGGACTGATAGAAGAATATTATTAAAACTAATCCATGTCAATAGGATATCTTGTGTAACAATGATTATAGGAAATTGCAGCTAAACACAGTACAATCAAGTAATCGATTCGGGGATACGGCGAGAAACCTCAAAGAAACAGCTCCAATTAATGCGAGAGAGGGGCATCGGGGGGAGAGGAGGGAGGGGTGGAAAGGGGCAGGGAACGGAGGGGTGAAGGGCAGGGAGGAGGTCAAGAAAACAAGTGAAGAAGACCTAGGCGTCTGGGTCACACTGCAAGGTACCGCCTCCGTGTCCGAACCCATAACCTTTGGGCCCGAACTTCTTGCCGTAGCAGACTGAGGGAAAGAAGTGCGTGGTTAGCGGCTTTTGGTGG
>NW_020869108.1:1100458-1105458 GCF_003789085.1 Penaeus vannamei | reverse complement strand
CATATATAAACGGTATGCATTTGTATGTGTACAATTATATGGATCTGTGTGTGTTTGTGTATGCGTTTGTGTGTTTGTGTGTTTGTGTGTGTGTGTGTGTGTGTGTGTGTGTGTGTGTGTGTGTGTGTGTGTGTGTGTGTGTGTGTGTGTGTGTGTGTGTGTGTGTGTGTGTGTGTGTGTGTGTGTGTGTGTGTGTGTGTGTGTGTATACGTGTGTGTGTGTTTATATGTGGTTGTTCATGCATCCACGCTCATATGTATGTGCGCGTGTATGTATGTCCTAATCCCACTGACCAAATCAACAAAACCACAGGACACGAGATCTGAATTGGACAACATCTCGAAAACTGCTTTGCTTCCCGAATCATTACTTAGTGAGTGATATCGGTACCGCCTCCTTGAAGGTGGAAAGGTAACAGGTCCTTGTACAGCTCTAGACTAAGTCGCTATATTACAAGGGGTGTGAAACTGCGTCGTGTTATAAGGGGTGTGACAACCGCGCTGGAGGGGCTTTTTGAAGGGATCCAATCCTGCAACAAATTTTTGTATAACAGATGCCTTTTAAGCTGATAATATATATGTGATTCAATGCCTATTATTCTTCCCTTTTTTGTTTGTTTTTTTTTTGCTTTATGATGATTATTATATTGATATTAGATTCCGGGAAAATCAGAGGTTAGAGGGCTTTCTCCATTTATGATGAATGGCAAGTATATATGTTTTTTTAGGTATTAAAAGACTGCCGACATCGATCAGTGCAACTACAGCCGAGACCTTCCCGCTTTGGCTGGAAATTGAAGCTTGAGCTGTTACGTTTCCACCTTTGTACAAGAGCTTTTTACCACCTTCCGCGCGAGCTAGCGTTGCCCATATTGCAGAGAAGGAGAAGCATGCACAAACAGATCCATGTTAACATGTTTATTGTATTACAAGTAGATTCAGTGTTTTTTTATCTTATTTTTTCCTACTTGATGATAATAGTTTAATGATCATGTTATTTCCTGTGGTAGAGCTCAACTTTCACACACTTGTCCATCCCAAGCAATATTAAGGTTTCACCGAAGCATTATATTAGTCTGTTTCTAGACAAAATATCCGTATATAGTGAGCAGCGTCCTGAGACGGTAGGGGAAAAATGGTGAAAGTTGGAAGGAAACCAAAGTTTATTTCTTTGTAGCGTATATTTCCTATAAAAAATATTCCACAGAGGTTACAATAGGAACGTTGAATGAGCGTATAAAAATAGCACTATAAGCAAAATAAGTAAGCTTTTTAGCGTAGCAAAAATAAATATAATAAGCGTAGTGGGTGACTTAAACCCTAAGTGAATGGTGCTGTAACCTATGTCGAGTTACAGCAAATCTTTTCATTAGGCACTCAATGATCTAACAGCAGATTTTGTTTTGTCTGACCAATGACAGGTTCGCCACTACAGAGAGAACCCGCGGGCCTTCAGTGAGATCAATCATTGTTGTCACCCACACTTGGTTAGTGAACCTAGCGATAAGCAACATGGTTTCGTTATTCTACCCGCGCAGGATCCACCGAAGCCAAACGGAAAATCGATCGAGACACCATGGCCGAAAACAGTTATGCTTTTCTCTCAAGTGCCACTCGGTCGTCGTGTGGGGCAAAGCGTCATCAACATCTTCAAGACGTTGGCATGGATAACTGAGGTCGTCCAAGTGCTCAATGATCCGTTCGCCTTCGGCCACGTCCTGACGGGGAGTCGTGTCGAACTATAGTGAGCGTAAGTAGCAGTGAATAAAGAGCGGAGCCGAGTTCGAAGCCTCATGAGCATGCAGCGATCGCAGCGTTAAGCGTTTAGCGCGTAGCGGTGTGAGCAAGTGATAGCTTAGGAGTCGAGCAGCATCAAACCAATACAATGAATTACTGGCTTCGAACGTTCCTTTTCCAATTACATTTTTAGGTTTTAATTGATGATGCACTGGCATATGGCTTAGTAATGGAGACATAAATCAAATTAACAGCTGAAGATACGTGAATTTCCAACAAATAAGAAAAGAAAATCAATAAAAACAATACAAGTTATGAATCGTTCTTCCCGAGCATAAATCATGAATATCGAAAATTTAGTTTTTCTTTGCAAAATAAATCTCCAAGACAACAGCTTTCATCCAGGCACTAGCTAGCATCCTTGTGCTATGAGTCGAGCTCTACGATTGAGTTTTCAGAACTGTGTATTGAGGCGTAGGAGGAGGTTTTTACTTCTTTCTGTGGAGAGGAAGGGGAAGAAATTGTCAGTCGCCTGAAGCTTCCTTTGAGATGGAGTATTTAACAGAGGGGGAAACTTCCCAACTGGTTATTGTCGGAATGGTCAGGCAAGGATCACAACGACCTAGGCGCGGGGAAGTCACTGAATCACCTACGTGCTTCCACCTTGCCACTTCTGCAACTTATTACTTGTTTCGAGATTTTTCCTCTCTTCGACTCCCCAGCTCACCGTGATATTTTTCACAGTTTTGTGTTATGATCTGAAGGTTATTCGTGGGCAATGAACCAATTGAGAAGTTTCGCCACAAAAGTATAACATAGGTGATCATTAATTAAAAGCAAGAGAAGGCCCGCTATCCTCTGATTAAGAGGGAATTAAAAATATGTATATAAACCAATTGAAGACGGAATTACAATCATAAAGATGAATATAAGGAGAGAGAAGTGATTTCTACAAAGAAGAAAACCACATGGTCCCAGATTGCATGTTTTAAAAGTATCTTTGCAGGTTAGGCTCCCGACTACACACATAAGGGAAGGTTGAACACAGTATAGGAAGTAAAGGTCAGGGAAAGGGGAGGGAACTCTATAAAAACAAAATCTCGGGAGGCACAAGCACACAAAAATAACATGGGTTTTAGGACGGACAACGCACAGGGTTAGGAAAGTTTACCCTATGTTAGTGAGTGACTTAAAGCCAGGTGTTCTCGTCACATCTTTTCCCTTTCTCTAGTAAAAGTGACGTGTTCTAAAGGAAACTATCTAATGTGAAACCGTCTTAGCACATAAATTGTTCTACAAAGAAAGAAAAAAAATCACGTGGGGCCATGTACTTCACTAATTATATTGGGTCAGTAATGATGTCAGATAAATATCTCGTCAGCCAAGTTTTTGAGGAAGGTTAAAGGTTTCTGTCACTGATGGAGTACGAGAGATCTGTCTGATAGTCTTTTTTGACGTATAATCGATCAGTGTACTTTTCTCAGTCGCCTTGATTTAATTAAGCTCATCATTTATTTGACTTTTATACTTCCTTTTTTGTGAGATCCGGGTATACTGATCGATGTGCTCATTACAGGGAGGTGTGTTCGCATGGAAAATTATCGATTTTTAAATAAATAAATTCTATATTGTTTAACGATCTTAAGAAACCAATTTAGTTAGCTTTGACATGAATTGAAAGTGTGAGACATTTTCCGGAACACGCCCTAGGAATATGAACCAAGTCTGCAGCAGCAACACTTACTCGAGGTGTGCGCCAGTGTCCATGCTGAGGCCAGCAGCGCCGCCTCCGAAGCCGTATCCCTTGGGCCCAAACTTCCGTCCGTGGCAGGTCTTGCAGTACAGGATGTTCTCGTGACAGTTGGAGTTGGTGGAGTCCAACATCTTGTTGCACATACCTTAGGGAGGGGAGGGGGAGAGGGGGGATGTTGGTTAGACATATGTATTTCTTTTTCTTTTTTATGATGTTTATTGTCTGTTCGACTCTTCTGCTAAAATGGCGAGTTTTACTCCAATAATTGTCAAATGATATATCTAAACCTTTTTGATACAACGCTAACTGACCCTTACAGCAAGGAACGGTTAACCAAATTCCACAACAAAGAAATGAAAGCTTAAACAACGCGGCATCCGCCATGAACTTACTGCATTTGTAACATTCCTTATGGAAGGAAATATCGCCAACCACTCGAGCCTCGGCGTGGTACACGGACTTTCCGCACTTGGGGCATTTGGGGTTCTCTGGGGCCTTGAACGGCATGTCTGCGGCGATGTTAGGCCTGGGGGAAGAACGTGCTGCGTGTGAGGTGGATTCTACGGGCTAAAATAAGGGGAAATTCTTGTCTGCTGAGCGATGTTTTTGGGTGGAATGGTTGTGTTGAAGAATGAGGCAGTTATGATGAAAGAGAATGTTGATGTGTGTGTGAATGTGGGTGTGAGTTATTACATTATGGTTTTGCATTTCCAAATTCCGAGCGTAGGCCTACTCCATGTGGAGAGCCTGGGAAATAACTACTGTGTATATTGTTGTTTTGTTGGTGGTGGTGGTGATGTGGTTGTGCTGTCCGCTATTTGATCTAGCCTTTTTAGTTGTTTTTTGAAGTGTGAAGCTATGCAAATATCTAGATGATTTTCCTAAATTACAATATATTACATATATGTCATATTTTCCTTACAAAAGAAATCAAGTATAATAATAAGTCACATTTCTCTTGAAAATTATCGGAAATATTTCCTTGCACAGAGCTGCATTGCAAACATATTTTTCCAGTCCCTTTACAAGCTTTGAAACTAAAAGAATCAGCATTTCATTCAACTGATAGGAAACCCGATATCAATCAAGAGAAACCGCAAAAAACGAGTGTGATTTAACCCAAAGGCAGACTCAAAAAGGATGTTCCTTTTTCCCTAAATATATAGATTCTGTATTGTTCGATTTTCGCTTCTATTTTTGACTTTCCTAAACTCCAACGCCTTCTCAATTTACAAAAAATTCCCAGCTTTTAATTCTATCCTTGCAGGAAAACTATCCCTTATGAGTAAATCAGGTAATAATGCAGTAATTCTGTGATATGTTCCCGTGCTTGCCCGGCGAGCCGTATCCCCAGGCGCCCGACTGTTTCTGGCAGCCAAATAAGGAATTAGTTCCCATGCAAACCAGCGTGTCTGTAAGAGAAACCCGCTGTTTCTGAAGTGACAACTATTCTCCCGCGAGTTGCCCTCCTCCCCCAAGTAAAGGCGTTATTCATTGTCAATTATCCTCAC
>NW_020869108.1:1050458-1052958 GCF_003789085.1 Penaeus vannamei | reverse complement strand
AGAGAGAGGAGGGGTCGGAGAAGGGAGAGAGGAGAGCGATGGGGCTTGGAGGACGTCTAAATGTGAAGTCATAGGAGAGAGACGCCCGGTGTATAACTCCTGAAAATAGAAGTGATGAGGTAAAAGGGGATTTTGAATGTCGGAAACTGGTTATATTCGTTAGAACCTGGAAAAGGGGAGGGAAGAGGATGGGGAGGGTGAGGAAGGGGAGGGGGGAGAGGAGGCGCGCAGGGGACGAAGTGAAAGGGAAAAGGAAGAGGAAGAGGAAAGAGAGGAAAGAATAATTCCTCGAAGGAAGAAGAGACAGCCGAGGAGACGGAGAGAACTGTGGTATGGTTTATTGCGTTATTTTTTAAAATAGGTAAAAGCAAAATCAAGTCAGAACTGCGAAGCTTGTTTTTCACTAGCAGGTTATAGATGCCCGACGCGACGCAGAGGATAGCAGTACACGAGGCAGGATATGTGACAATAATACGTTCAGAACTTTCCCCCATGCGTTTCAGAGGAAACCCAGTGATTTTCTGTGGCTGGAACGAACCCTCCCTATACACGACCGCTGCCACAACTCCACAACAGCTCGCATCAAGACTCACCACGAAACCTTTACATCTCACTCTTACACACCCACCTGCACCTCCCACACGACCACCCACCACACACACACACCCACACGCGACTCATTGCAACTACCATCCCCAGTCTCACGACTCCAGCCATACTCCACCCAATCTACCACGCGCCAAAGTGCACTCTGCATCGACCTACCAGTACAACAAACTCTGACAACACATCTCCTACCACATCCACTAACAACCAACCTCCAAACACCACTCTCTATCTACCACATCACCTCTGTATACCCCCACACCAGCTACAACTATTCTACCTTCACCACTCCAATCTCATCACCATCTATAATCCCGCCAAGGCCCGACACCCCAATAACCGTAAGATTGCACCTAAACCACATCACGACGCCACACCATATCACCACACCCTCCAATAGATCCGAACCTCCAATGTCCATCCCCATCGCGCATCCGCTCTCCAACTGTATCTCGCCCCAACCGACGCGCTTTCAACTCATTCCATACACATCGCGTCGAAAACCACTAACGCTACGCCCTCCTCTTCTCAGCACCTCATATGTCCCAGTCCCACCATCGCGTCACACCCCTCAACCCCACCCCCCCATAACCCATCAGCGTACAGTGTGCCTCTCGTGTCCCTCCTATCAACTCTCCTTCTCCTCCTCTACTCAGAGCCTTATCGGACAGATCCAGTCAAGCACTACCGAATATAACTAATCCAAATCAGAATCGCAATTCCCCATGATACATCTCATCTGATCTAACAATCTGATCACAATGTGTCGCTCAATAAGAGTTCCTACGTAACGACTATTGAAAGCTCTGTCGCATGCGGCAAATTCAACGCGCGTACCTCCAATGACTCCTCGCTCCCCATCTCCTCTCTTTCACTCTCTCCGACGCTCTCTCCTCTCTCTCTCTCTCTTCTCTCCTCTCTCTCTCCCTCTCCTCGCTTCTCTTTCTCGCTTCTCTCTCTCGCTCTCTCTCTCTCTCTCTTCTCTCTCTCTCTCTCTCCTCGTCTCTCTTTCTCTCTTCTCTCTCTCTCTTCCCTCCCTCGCTCTCTTCTGTCTCTCTCACCCTCTCCCTCCCCTCTCGCTTCTCCCGCTCTCTCTCTCATTCCCTCTCTCTCTCTCTCTCCCTCTCTCTTTCTCCCTTCTCCTCCTCTCCCCTCCCTCTCTCTCTCTCTCTCTTCTCTCCTCCTCTCTCTCTCTCCTCTCTCTCTCTCGTCTCTCCTCCCTCTCTTCTCTCTCTCCTCTCTCTCTCGCTCCTCCCTTCCCTCGCCTCCCTCGCCCCTCCCTCCCTCACCTCCCTCCCTCCCTACTCTCTCCCTCCCTCTCTCTCTCTTCCAACGCCAAACAGCATAAAAATGAAGAAAAAAAAATCAGGAAATTCGAAGGCAGGGAGAGAAAACCCCATCTTTACGAGGCAGCCGTCAGTTTGTCTCGGAAAAGTTCTTCGGAAAAGGAAATGCAAATCAAGACACATTCTCAGGGAACTTGGATCTCAGGTGACGTTCAGCTGGAGTAAAAAAAATAATAATAAAAAAATAATAATTTGTACAAGTCGGGGGAATTCAAACCCGAAGAGTAAAGAAATGTTAGAGAATTAAGGAGAATAAATGAATGCTTGTCTTCAGCATGGAAAGTGAGAGTTATATATTTTATAATTTTATTCATTTTATCATTGCTTTGTTATTGTGATTTGATTTTAGATCACCATCGCCATCATCATCATTACAAGAAGCATTATTAATATTATTGTTAGGTTATCTCCTTTATGTAGTTATCTCCAGGTAATACTACTATCACTAAATTTGCATAATCACTAGTTATTATCCTCATCATTATTATCGATTGCATTTAGCCCTATTTTCATGGTAAACACCATCATCACCACACCAACATCAACCA
>NW_020869108.1:1027455-1029955 GCF_003789085.1 Penaeus vannamei | reverse complement strand
ATCTCCATCTCTCTCTCTCTCTCCCTCCTCCGCTCGCCTCCCTCACCTCCCTCCCTCCCTACCTCCGCCCCTTCCTCTTCTTCCAATCTCAATACCCTGTCAGCTCCCAGTCACATTCCGCTGACTTCGTCCCTCGCCACCTCTCTTCTACTCTCTGTCTCTCGTCGCTTCTCTCTCCTTCCCCTCCCACCTCCTCCCTGCCGCGTGCCTTCGCGTCACACCTACCCTCCCATCTCCCTGGCCTCCCTTATCTCTCCGCCTCAGTCGGTACGCATTCGCCTCTTCTCTCCCTCTCTCTCTCCTCTCTCTCTCTTCTCTTCTACTCTCCCTCTCTCTCTCCTCTCTCTCTCCCCTATTGCGCCATCTCTCTCTCCCTCTCTCTCTCCCTCTTCTCTCTCCCATACCCAATCTTTTCTTAATATATATCTTCTCTTTTTTTCTTCTCACTTTCTCTACTATTGAATCTCTGCTCGTCAAATTACTCCGCATCACGGTTCTTCCTCCCATCTCTGCGTGGTTACTCCTGGCTACGCCTACAGTCGGGCATTCTCACCCGGTCCCCCTTTTTTTCTATACTTTACTTGAAGCAGTACAAATGCATTGCCACCGGATCCGAGATTTTCCATGGCGTCAATCGTATCCTCTGGTGTACGGTTCACATTGCGCTAGCGAGGATCACGGCTTCTTCTTCTCGCCTCTCTTTTTTATCATCCTGTACAATGATTCGATCTTCCCCGTCACCTCTCTTCTCGGTGCTCCCTTCTCCTCTCCATGGCTCGTGGTCATCGGTAACCGGAGTCGAGGATCTCCCACTCATCGCTTTTTATCTCTATTATGATAAAATGATACCATCCCTCTCCGGTTCCTTTCCTCATCACCTCCCTATGTCGGCTGTGGTCACTTGCCCTCTCGGCTGCTAGCGCATGGTCGGACCTTCCACATCGCGTTTTCTTCTTACTCCATCTGATCAAATGGGTCACTAGCACCTGGCTTCTTCACCTCCTACTGGCTGGCTGGGGTAACTCTTCGTACTGCCTCGCTTCTCTCGCGACTCTCTCTCTCTCAGCCCAAGTCTCTCTGCTCATCGTCTCACTCGTCCGCTTTTTTTTTTAATTCATCCTCGCGATACAATTCGTATCTTTTCACCTCCCTCGTCTTTCCCCTCTCGGTGCTTTTCTTTCCTTCGCACCTCTCTCTCTCGGCGTCGTGTATTGGCGTAGCCATCTTCTCATCTCCATGCTCTCGTCTCTCTGGAAAGTCACGCATTTCGATACAGAGTGAGCTATTTCACCCTGCAGTTTTAGTTGTACACATGAGGCTAAAACTCGTCACTGGCGCAGGAAGGCGGTGTACTCCAACCGTTGAGGAAGTCGTTGCGGACTGTGGTAGATGGTGCGGGAGTGTTGTGTTAACCAATGAATCAAATCCACCCGACAATTCCTCTCATCACTTTCCGTCTTGACAGTCTTTGTTCCTATTGGAAATTCTCCCAGCCCAGCTGCAAGGATAGATGGGAGCGGGTGTTTGGGTCAGGAGGGTCAGAAAAAAAATTGTCTTTCCAACTTATAGGGAGAACGGGGAATTTGTAACATGGTCAAGGCAGAGGTCAAAAGAAGGAAGAGAGGAGGGATAAAAAGTAGCAGTTTCCAGTGTGGGTACTAACAGATTCGAAGGCTTTTTTTAATATGATAAGACCTAAGGAAAGAATTTAATATACATTGCAGTTGGAAAGGGAAAACCAGAAAAAGAAAAACCACCTCCACAGCTTTCTAACGATACCACATCTCATCAAAACATACTAATTCATTCAGGGAGGAATCAGAAAAAATACTCATGATTGGGCCAAATATGAAAACATTAGAAGAGTCAAAGGGAATCAGAGACAACACCAATGTGCCTAAACACAGGGCCACTTTTGCACTTAAAACTGCGGTGCAACGGAGAAAGAAACAACTATGCGCAGGTATTGCTGTGCAGTTTATTTTACTCATACCCCTCCATCTATGGCAACCATATAATTACTGGGGCCCCACCATGGGGCACCCACCACATTGGGCAGAACCTGAATTCATAGGATTGGCAGTTTCAATAAACATTAATTATGTACACTGCGGAACTTTTGTATTAGTGACTCGATCTTGGCTGATATAACAACGCATAAATATATACACACTCTGTTATTCTTACAAACGACTCTCTTTGAACTGTTTATGTGAAGCGTGATATATGTTATCTCTTCTCATCTTCAATCGAATGTTAAATAACTCCTGGCTAAATCTCTAGTTACATCCTTAAAACATTTTAGTTATATACAATTTCCATATCTATAATTGTTAGCAAGATACATGACAAACAATTTACAATGCATATATACAACAAAATCCCAATCTTAATCATAACAAATTACAGTTCCTGCTTAAAAAGAAAATATGGAAGGCAACCCTTTCTGAACCAACTTTTCATCAAAGTTCATTATCAATTTAATGTGAGAAAGATGAGA
>NW_020869108.1:1012455-1019955 GCF_003789085.1 Penaeus vannamei | reverse complement strand
TGGCCAGATGTGAAGAGGGATATGCCAGTGGTATGGCCGGCCATCTCCACGCTTTGAGGCCATCTCATTTATGCCTTCAATGGGCTCTGGGGTTACTTCTAAAATGAAGATTTTCACACCGAGTTTATGCAGCTGCTTGGCCGCAGTAATGTCGGCTCCATCCTTCCCAGCAGAACCAAAGATGGGTAGGACTGTTGGAGACAAGAGTTTTAATACAAAGATGTAATACATGTCTATACTGTTGAGCAATTTTAGAGGATTTGTTAGATCTGTTTTGGTTGAGAGTAAAAAAATCCTTTACATAAAACTATTCTTTTCTATGTGGTCTTGGTAACTTATCTTTTACAGCATTCCTTTTAACACAACTTTTCTTAATAAATTTAATACAGTGTTCTTCTTAATGTACTTAATAGTATAGTATTTTTCTTAATAAATATAATGCAGAGTCTTTCTTAGTAACCATAATGCAGTATTTCTCTTAATACCTTTTATCCTCAATAAATTTAAAGAAGTTTTTCTTGATAAACTTAATGACTTTTCTTGATACAGTTCTTCTTAACAGATTTGATGTAGTTTTATCATAAGAAACTCAACACAGTATTTATCTTAATCAACATAATGCAGTATCTTTCTTAACAAATTTAAAGCAGTATTTTTTTTGCAACAAAGAGTAAAAAATAGAATGTTCATTTTCCCCAAAAAATACTTTAGAAAATGCCAATCCAATTTTCTCTAACAGTACCGTCCATTAACACACCATTAAAATCCAATGTATTGTTCACTTCTCACAGCAATAACTTTTAAAAAATCAGTCTCCCACTCCTCCCCCCTCAAGTAAAATGAACACCACACTCATCCCTTCTGAGAAGATCACATCCAGTATAAAAATACAATAATTCTTTGATTCAAAATGTCCAATTTCCTAATACAGCAAGAAACTGACAAATGTAATTTCTGTCTTCAACTAATATAAAGAAAAATAAAATATAAATCATGTCCTACTTACACAAGACCTTGCAAGGTGCTTTGGACTTCTTGAACTTCTTGAAAGTCTCCCTGAGAACTGGCTCGAGGCGTGTCGGGAACCTTGGGTGTGACAGGTCCTTGAAGGCATCCCTGAGGGCGCAGTGGTGGATGCCCATCCCTAGAGACAGCTTCTGAGTGACGTGGTCCGAGTACATGGCGAGTCCTACACGCATCGTATCTGATATTCTGTTGGAGAGGATGGAATTACAGGTCTAGGTCATGGATATTTAGATCTGTGAGGTGTTGATTGCTTTGTCATTGTGTATGATAACTATTTCAAGAGGAATCATAAAGAAATTGAAGCCAGAAGTATTCTAGTAAATCCATTGCCATGACCAAAATATTTACTAAAGAGTCAAATCAAACAATCATCCTTTTAACCAAACTGAGCTACAAAAAGTGATGAAAACCCAAATATTTCAGGACACATAAACCAAAACACACATAAAAGAGAAGTGTTATTGGTAAAAACACACAAACCAGCCAGTGCCCAACTAACATGGTGCTCCCTATAGTGTGGATGAGGTTGGCTTGGGCAGCCACAGTATCCGCAGGGGCTTCTGTCGAGGCGTGCAGGAGGAAGATGGTGTCGCACTTGCACTCTCCTTCTGCCAAGACATCACTGAAGGAGGTGGCAATGTCACCTGTAGGAGGAGGAGAGAAGTTAATCACGTGAAATCCTTTGTCTCTCTTTCTAGTAGCAAATAGTAAATATGCAGTTGCATAGACGTTAACTGTATGTAACATCTTTACTGACCAGTGTGAAATAATATAATTTTTAAGGTTTGACAAAAAAAAAAAAAAAAAAAAAAAAAAAAAAAAGGCATGCTTGCTGTTGGATCTGTATACAACCAGCTGCTGCTATATGTATTTCCACTATATATCTATATATAAAGCATGTATATATACATATATACAACAACATATGTGTGTGTGTGTGTATTTATCTATCTATCTATCTTTGTGTGTGTGTGTGTGTGTGTGTGTGTGTGTTGTGTGTGTGTGTGTGTGTGTGTGTGTGTGTGTGTGTGTGTGTGTGTGTGTGTGTATGTGTGTATGTGTGTGTGTGTATCTATTTATCTATCTATGTATTATCTATCTAACTTTGTGTGTGTGTGTGTGTGTGTGTGTGTGTGTGTGTGTGTGTGTGTGTGTGTGTGTGTGTGTGTGTGTGTGTGTGTGTGTGTGTGTGTGTGTGTGTGTGTGTGTATCTATTTATCTATATGTATCCTATCTAACTTTGTGTGTGTGTGTGTGTGTGTGTGTGTGTGTATGTGTGTGTGTGTATGTGTGTGTGTGTGTATGTGTGTGTGTGTATGTGTGTGTGTGTGTGTGTGTGTGTGTGTGTGTGTGTGTGTGTGTGTGTGTGTGTGTGTGTGTGTGTGTGTGTGTGTGTGTGTGTGTGTGTGTGTGTGTGTGTGTGTGTGTGTGTTGCGCACATGTGTGTGTGTGTGTGTGTGTGTGTGTGTGCGCACATGTGTGTGTGTACATATGTGTCTGTGTGCGTGTGCTTGTGAGTGTCTGTACACACACACATACAAGTATAAGACCTGCCCATAAATCAACATCAAAGGCTATTTCCCTCTGAAATGAGAGCCTTATTTGTCAAACAAAATCCAACAGTAAAATAGCACTTACTGAGAATCTCATCAGTGTGAGGCAGTTCACTAGCCGGCAGCCGGATGGTGTCTGGGCTCTCTGTAAAGTAATGGTCCACATGTTGGGTATTGCACGAGGTGAATGTGATATAGGCTAAGAAAATAGGTAATGAGCAAGGAACTATAAAACGATCAGAAAAAAAAAATAGAAAATGGTATTTAAACCTTGGTACAGATTTATCTATCTATTTATGTGTCTATTTTTCTATCTGTTTGCCAGCCATCCAGCCTATCACTTTGTCTATCTATTTATATAAATGTAAATATGGTTCTAGTCACCTCTGAGGTGTGAAATATGATACTTGGACGTGAGATTTCTAGTCTTAATGTAATTTTCTTAGAATTTTTGGATCTTCGGCCACCAGTTAACATCTAACAGCTAGCCTGCTCTGTCTCTCTCTCTAATTGGCTTCTGGGGTCTCTGCCTTCCTTCATTGACTGTCATCCTTATGTAAGCCTTATTTTTTTCTCTTCTACTTATTTCTTTTTTCTTTTCTTTCTTCCTATTCTTTCTCTCTTTCACGTTCTGCTCTTTCTACTCCTCTTTTCTTCTTCTTCCCCATTTTCATCTTTTTCTTTTGCATCTCCTTCTCCTTCCTCAATCTTTATTTTTCCAAGCTCTAGAATGAACAGAGCTCTACTGAACTTATCAAGACCTTGCTTAAGTTTATAAGGAGTTGAGGGGAAAGGGGCCAAGAGAAGGTGGGGAAGGGAAAGGGGAGAGGGAGGGGGAGAAGAGGGATGGGAAGAAAAGGAGGAGAGGGAGATGGAGAGGTAGAAGGGAGGAGATGGAGAGGGGAAAGGGGGAAAGGGAGAATGGGGGAAGGGAGAGAAGTAGGAAGGAAAAGAGGAAGAAGCCACAGGCCAAGAAAACAAAAACATGAAAACAATTACCTCTTTGAGTTGATGAAGTGGAAGAGTGCATTTGCCAACAATAAACTTACCAGATTGGATTAGCAGGAAGAAAGGGAGGATTAAGGGAAAAAGGAAGGATTAAGGGAGGGATTTTGGGAAAGAGAGAGAGGGGGGGAGGGAAGAGGGTGGTAGACTTTCTTCCAACCCACAATAGACCTTGTCAAAGATGGAATAAGTGAAGGGAAGGGCCTGGGGAGAGAGAGGAGGGGAGGGAAGGGGGTCAAGTCCTACCTCTCACCCCACAATAGACCTTGACAAAGTTCTCTTCCTACCTCTCACTCCACACTCCTAAAGCTCTCCTGCCTCACCGCAGAAAAAACTCCACCCACAACAGACCTTAAACCAAGCTCTTCCTAAAACGGACCTTAAATCAAGTTCTTCCATCACTGAAAGACCTATCACCTCAAAAAAAAAAGAGGAAAAAAAACACAGTATACCTTAAATCAAGGTTTTCCACCATAGCAATACCTACCCCCACACCCCCCACACACCCCAAAAATGATAATAATAACCCATAACCCAAGCTCTCCCCCACAGAACTCCCAACCCAAAGCCTCCCCCACCCACCCCCAACAACCCCCTCAAAATAACTCACCCACGATGACCTGGATGTAGCTGGAGTGGACCCCCGCCTCGTTGGACGCCTCGCAGAAGTAGGTCCCTGCATGCTGCTTCTCTATTGTATGGAGGGCCAGGAGGAGCTGCCGGTAGCCCCTGTACGCGTAGCCGAGGGAACCGTGACCCACTGGTGGTTCTGGTGGGGAGAGAGGGTTGAGATGGGGTGATGGTGGGTGGGTGGGTGGAGGAAAGAGGGAAAGAGGAGGAGGAGGGAGGGAGGGGGGAGGGAGGGAGGGAGGGAGGGAGGGAGGGAGGGAGGGAGAGAGAGAGAGGGAGAGGAGGGAGAGGAGAGAGAGGAGAGGAGAGAGAGAGAGAGAGGAGAGAGGGAGAGAGAGAGGAGGGAGAGGAGAGGAGAGAGAGAGAGAGGAGAGAAGAGAGAGAGAAGGAGAGAGAGAGAGAGAGAGAGAGAGAGAGAGAGAGAGAGAGAGAGAGAGAGGAGAGAGAGAGAGAGAGAGAGAGAGAGAGAGAAGAGAGAGAGAGAAGGAGGAAGTAGATGTGGGGGAAGGAGAGAAAGAAGTGAAGGAGGTACGAAGAGTAGAAAGAGAAAAAAAGCGGCGAAGATGGAGAGGAAAGAGTAAGAGGTGAAGGAGAGAGAGCAAAATGAGGAAGAAGTGAAGAAAAGAATGAAGGAGGAAGAGAAAGAGTGGAAGAAGGAGGAGGAAAAGAATAAGAAAGAGGAAAGAAGCAAAAAAAAAAAAAAAATACGCAGAGAAAAGAATACGAAACACACAAAAAGAGTAAAGGAAAATATAAAGTAAAATGTGCAATTTAAATCATCTTAAAGAATAAATGACAGTTAAGCCCTTCTCAGTTTCATGTACAAGATAATAGTAAAAATATATGACTGTAATAATATATATAACGACAAAATCTCGAGGAACAAAAAACCTGAATGTATCTTTTTCTTCAAAATCAAATTTGCGTCTTTCATACACATATACAACCACGCATGCATACATTACAACACAGACACACACACACACACACACACACACACACACACACAACACACACACACACACACACACACATACACACACATATATATATATATTATATAATATATATATATAATATAAATATATATATATTATATATATTAATGTGTATAATTATATGTATAAATATAAAAAAACAAAGAAAAATATACGAATACACACACACATCACCCCCTCCCCTCTCCCACACCCCCACCCCCACACACACTCTACCCCCTCATACACATCATCTCCCCCCTCTCCACCCCCACCCCCCACACACATCACCCCCTCCCCTCTCCACCCCCACACCCCACCCCCCACACATCACCCCCCCTCTCCACCCCCACACACCCCCACATCACCCCCCTCTCACCCCACCCCCACCCCACACACATCACCCCTCTCCACCCCCCCCCCCCCCCCCACCCCCAACCCCACATCACCCCCCCTCTCCACCCCCGACCCCCACCACACATCCCACCCCTCTCACCACCCCCACCACCCCAACCCCCTCTCCACCCCACCCCCCCACACAACACATCACCCCCCCCCCCCAAACACCACATCACCCCCTCTCCACCCCCCCCCACACACACATCACCCCCTCCCCACACACACATCACCCCCCCCCTTCTCCCACACACACATCACCCCTCTCCACCCCCACCCCACCCCACACCACCCCGCTTCACTCCCACCCCCCACCCCACACACACACACATCACCCCCCACCCCACCCCTCTCTCCTCTTCTCTCGACCTACCTTGAGCCAGCGGAAGGAGATGGGGTCGTCGCCCACGTCCAAGGAACATTCGAGAACCACGCCGCTCTGTCCTTCCTTCAGGCGCAGCTCCGTCTGCTCGGTGCTCAGGCGGGGCGGCACTGCGGGGGGACAGGGGGAAGTTAGGGGAGAGAGGTTGAGGGGAAGTTTAGGGGAAAGTTAGGGGGGATATGAGAGGTTGAGGGAAATTGATGGGAAGTTTCGGGGAAATATGAGAGAGGGAAGTTGAAGGGAAGGGGAAATTGAGGGGGGATATGAGAGGTTGAAAATTAGGAGAATGAGGGGTAAGAGAGGTTGAGGGAAGTTTATATGAGAAGTTGAGGGAAAGTGAAGGATTGAGGGGGAATATGAGAGGTTGAAAATGCGAGGGAAGTTAGGGGAAATTGAGGGAAATATGAGAGTTGAGGGAAATGTGAAGGAAGTTTGGGAAAATATGAGGTTGAGGAAATGTGAGGAAGTTGAGGGAAATTAGGGAATGTGAGAGGGAGGTTTTAGGGATATGTGAGGGAAATTGGAACTGATGAAAATGAGGGGAAATGAAAAAAAGAATGAGCTGTTGGGGGGATATGAAGGAATATGAGAGAGAGAAAGGAGAACTGTGAGGGAGATTGAGGGGAAATGAGAGGAAGAATAAGGCGAAAAGAGGTATTGTGAGGTTAATCAAAGGAACATGAGGGGAAAGTGAGGTGAAAATGTGTTTGGATTCAAGGAAATGAGAGAATTGAGGGAGTATGAGGAAATCCGCGAATAAATGATGGAGAAAGGGATGGGAGAACTGAGAAAATATGAGGAAAAATGAGAAAAAAAAATGAGGGAGATTGAGAAGGAGGCGGTGGTATGATGTCTCTTGGTGGTGATGATGGTGATGAGAAAAGTAGTACTAATAATGGCCAACATCACCATCAAAATGATACTTTTAACCTTAACAAGATCAGTAAAGAGAATAATAACAAAGTAAATGATAATGATGAAGAATGGTGATAAGTATAAATGGATGATATTAATGATAACAATGATAGCAACAACATCAGTAATTGATAATAATAATAATGATAATAACAATAATGATGATAATATAATATATGATAATAATAATAATAATGATAATAATAATGATTGATGAGATGATGATGAATGAAGATAATAATAATAGCAATAATAATAATGATAATAATGGTAATAATATAATATAATAATATATAATAATATAATAATAACAATAATAAAAATGATAATAATAATGAATGGTGATAAATAACAATATTATAATAAAAAACAATAATAATAATAACAAACAATAATTTTACTCTCACGGCACATTAACAACCACGACATCAGTACAAAAAAAAAATCAACATTATACATTAACTCCTACTAACATACACAACAACCCCCTTCCCCCTTCACCCCCCCCACCGCACCCACGCCCATTGCAGTCGCGGGCGGAAGTCGTAGATAACAGAAGGGCGTTTGAAGGTTTTGAAAAACCCCCGTGGCACTCTGGTGGCACTCCCCCCCCCTC
>NW_020869108.1:989723-997223 GCF_003789085.1 Penaeus vannamei | reverse complement strand
CTCGCGTTCGCTGTTTTTTTTCTTACTCTTGTTCTCGCTGTTGCGCTTGTTCTCCTCATTTTCTGTGTGTGTGTGTGTGTGTGTGTGTGTGTGTGTTGTGTGTGTGTGTGTATGTGTGTGTGTGTGTGTGTGTGTGTGTGTGTGTGTGTGTGTGTGTGTATGTGTGTGTGTGTGTGTGTGTGTGTGTGTGTGTGTGGTGTGTGTGTGTGCGTGCGTGCGTGTCGTGTGTGTGTGTGTGTGTGTGTGTGTGTGGTGTGTGTGTGTGTGTGTGTATGTGTGTGCGTGGTGTGTGTGTGCGTGTGTGTGCGTGTGTGTGTGTGTGTGTGTGTGTGTTGTGTGTGTGTGTGTGTGTGTGTGTTTGCGTGTGTGGTGTGTGTGTTTGTGTGTGTGTGTGTGTGTGTGTGTGTGTGTGTGTGTGTGTTGTTGTGTGTGGTGTGTGTGTGTTGTGTGTGTGTGTGTGTGTGTGTGTGTGTGTGTGTGTGTGTGTGTGTGTGTGTGTTGTGTGTGTGTGTGCGTGCGTTGCGTGTGCGTGCGTGCGCGCGCGTGTGTGTGTGTTGTATGTGTTTGGTGTGTTTGTGTGTGTTGTGTGTTTCGTTTGTGTTTGTTGTTGTTTATGTTTGCGTGTTTGTGTTGTTTGTGTTTTTTTTTTTTTTTGTTTTTACGTGCATGTGTGAGTGTGCATACCTACGTGCGTCGATGAGGCGTGTACGTACGTGTATGGTCGTTGCGCTGAAGGCATGTACACGCTCGATATACACACAACTCGCACACAGCACCACGCGCTCTCCATCCACGACCTCTCAACCATCGAAAATACGTATGTGCGAACAGACACTTACACCAACGCACACACGCAGACACAAATTACATATTCCCTCGACTACAAATCAGGCAAACCAGCCGACGAGGCCGAATCATCAATCTCCTAGTTCTCATTACAGTTCGCCAGGGAATCGGGTCCTGTGAGCGCGGGCCCCGTTCGGATAGATTGCCGCTGCATCAAAAAAAAAAAAAAAAAAAAAAAAAAAAAAAAAAAAAACGGTCCCGCTCAGTTGAACGCTGCATCGGATGAGCAACAGAAATGCCGGGCTGTATATTAGAAATCCGATCGACTGGTGAGCTTTGCGCCGCTTAAAACCACGTGGCTCCTTTATAGACCTTTCTGTTTTTTTTAATTGTATTTCATTTTTCTTTTCTTTTTTTTTTTTTTTTTTGCCGTTTCCGACCAAGATCCCCATTCACATTTTATTATTCTCCCCTCCCCTCTCTCTCTCTCCCTCTCTCTCTCTCTCTCTCTCTCTCTCTCTCTCTCTCTCTCTCTCTCTCTCTCTCCTTTTTGAAAGAGAGCCACTTTGGTCGACTACATTCATCTGAGAGTCTCACTTCATGCGAAAACTCATACTTTAACTACATAATATTACTTTATTGTAGTAGGAGACTTTAGTAATTCATAAAATAAACTTTCGGGATTAGGATCATGGTAACAATTCATTCATGAAATATTTCCCAGGCAGTAAGCCAAAAACTGCCGTAATCAACTACGATCAAACAAGAAAAATAACTTTATCAACTATTTCTTTTTATTTCCCTTTCGTTGTTGCGATTTTCCGAACCCCCTAAAGGACACGGATGAACAATACGATTAATATGTAAACATTGTCTGTCTTTGCATTTAGTACGAGCAGTGAGCATTCTTGTGTCAAGTCCGCGTAGCAATAAAAAAAATAAAATGTAATAATAATAATAACGATGATAACTATAATGATGATGATAATGATAACAATAATAATAGCAATAGCAATAATAACAACAGCAATAATGATAATAATATCAACAGTAATAATAATAATAAATGTCACGACGCGGCAAACGAACATATTTATCTTTTCTGTCCTCGTTTCGGCGAGTAAATAGGATTCATATTTGAAGTCAAGAGATGAAGCTTATTCATTTTCTTCCGCCCAAGTTCCGTCATTAATATGAGAGTACAACTTTGCCAAAGACAATCAACCTTAGTAATATTACTCCCTGCAAGTTTTCTGATTAAAAAAAAAAAATGTTTACTCCCGCTCCAGTTTCTGCGCAGCTTTTCGTCTAACGTCTAACGGGACTGTAACAGTTGATCTTTCTCTCGCTCTTGCTCTTGTTCTTGCTTTTTGGCTCTCGCTCCTCTCTTCTCCTTGCTCTTTCCTTTAATTTTGTGTGTGAGACAGAGGGAAAGGGAAGGGAGAGGGAGATAAGGGGGAAGGAGAGGGCGAGAGGGGGGAGGAGAGGAGCGAGAGGGGGGAGGAAGAGGCGAGAGAGGGGGAGGAAGAGGGCGAGCGGGGGGAGGAGAGGGCGAGAGAGGGGAGGGAGAGGTCATGGGAGAGGGAGGGAGGGAGGAGGAGAGAGAGAGAGATAAAAAGGGGAGAGGGGAGAGAAGCAAGAGGAAGAAAGATGTGGGAAGGGAGAAACCGGAAGAGAGTGGATGGTGAAAGAAGGATGGGGAACGAAATATAGGGGCATGCGTGAGAAAGAAGGAATGAAAGAGAAAGGGAGAATGAGAGGAAGGCTGAAAGGCAGAGGAAAGATAGGACAGAGAACATATATCATATCTTTGGAAACTTAATACCTAAGAAAAATATTCTAAAGGAAAGGGGATAAGCAGGGAGGTATGGGGGCCCCATTTTTTTCAGAAATCAATCATGAATTTCTATGCACTATCTGTGACCGTTAGCTGCAAAAGAAAGAAAATGTTTTTGAATTTGATAATAAACGCTACTCACTACTGGGATATCACAGTACCATTATGTGCAGAGCAGTTTCAGGAAAATGATTCAGAATAAGCCGTCAGTTACAACATAAAAAATGATATTCTCTAAATTTATCATATTTCTAAAAAAAAAGACGACAAAGCTTCTTATATAACTAAAAATTTAAGGGAATGTTTTTCAGTGTTGTGTTTTGCCCGAAATATTTAATAAGCGGTAGAAATTTAGTCTTTTCTTTCTTTACTATTCGTTTTCATATTTCATTTTAAACAACTACTTTCTATTAAAAGTCATCTGATGTGTATGACCTTTGTTCAAGACTATCATGAAATAGTGGTCATTAACATTATCATGTCGATGTTTATGTTATGATTTAAAGTCTTACTAAAAAAAAAAAAAAAAAAAAAAAAACACACGCATTTCAGACCTGTAATATACATACATATATACTTATACATGTGTGTGTGTATGTGTGTGCATATAATATATAATATATATATATATATATATATATATATATATATATACTATACATACATGTATGTATGTATGTGTGTGTGCGTACATATATATAAAAATATTAATTCATCTACCTGTCTACATATTTATCCACCTATATCCCCCCCCCCGCACACACATATATATTCCTATATATATAGATATATATATATACATATACATACATGAGACACATATACAAGCATATTTACAGATACATATTCATATATCAATATCCATACCTCTATATACTGATATACATACATAAATATTAATTTACACGTCTATGATCTATCTTTATATCTAGAAAATAGAAGGTAAAGCAAAAAAGAAAAAGGGAAGAACCAAACTCAGAGAGAGAGAGAGAGAGAGAGAGAGAGAGAGAGAGAGAGAGAGAGAGAGAGAGAGAGAGAGAGGAGAGAGAGAGAGAGAGAGAGAGAGAGAGAGAGAGCGAGAGAGAGAGAGCGAGAGAGAGAAGCGAGAGAGACGAGAGAGAGCGAGAGAGAGCGAGAGAGAGGAGAGAGAGAGAGAGAGAGAGAGAGAGAGAGAGAGAGAGAGAGAGAGAGAGAGAGAGAGAGAGAGAGAGAGAGAGAGAGAGAGAGAGAGAGAAAGAGAGAGAGAGAGAGAGAGAGAGAGACAGAGACAGACAGAGAGAGAGAAAGAGAGAGAGAATCACTCCCCTTTCCATCTCCCTCCCACAAAGCACTGTCCAAATTGAGCGATAAAATAATTATTGGACGAGCGAGAGCCGGACTGATCAAGAAGTTTGGAAAGCGATCCTCGGAGCGGCCATTCTGACGGGCCTCCAAGTGGGGAAAGTATTGGAGTTCAATCATTTCGAGTTATAAAAGAGCCAAAAGGAGCCAATTAAGATGTGAACAAAAACCATTTAAGAAGCTTACCGAATATATTTCAGTTCCCAAGGGGCCTGAACGCTGGGATGGTGACTGGCGCTGTGATTCTTTTGGCTAAGCGCAGATCCTCTCAGAATGAAAAGTGCTTTTATTCACAGACACAAAACACGTACACATAAAGATGTCATAAATTCTTTATCTACCTAGATATCTCTTTCTGTATGTACAGAGAGAGAGAGAGAGAGAGAGAGAGAGAGAGAGAGAGAGAGAGAGAGAGAGAGAGAGAGAGAGAGAGAGAGAGAGAGAGAGAGAGAGAGAGAAAGATCCATTACTAAATTTGTAACTTCTGGCGAATGAAGTTAAAAAAAATATATATATATATATATATATATTTATCGGTTTTGTGCTCTCAACCGAGGAGGAGCCTAGTATTAACCGAGTTGAAACGGCGAATTTTATTTTCTTTCCTATCCAAACCATTTTGTGGTTGTTTTTATTCCCTTCATACACGCATCTGTACTTTTTAAAATATACCAACCGGTTTTCCGTGTGTGTGTGTGTGTGTGTGTGTGTGTGTGTGTGTGTGTGTGTGTGTGTGTGTGTGTGTGTGTGTGTGTGTGTGTATGTGTGTGTGTGCCGTTGTATGCGTATAGGAATAAAAAATACTGAATACATATAATATATATCCTCCGTACCATGTAAAGCAATTCAGAACCTCCGTATTTACTGAAAAATCAGGGGGAATTAAGCATTCTTCACATGACAGATTACGTGCTCGTGCTGTTGCAGCCGCATCATCCATCAGTGAACAGCCGGCTGTGTTCGCGGGGAGAACAGGCCCGCTGATGGAGGGAGGCGTGTTCACAGAGCTTCAGGCGGGGGAAGGGGGCGGGGGAAGGGGGCGGGGCATTGGGCAGAGGATGAATGCCTTTCACAGCCGAGTGACTGATGAGGTCCTAATGCCTTTGTCGTCGCCAGGGTGATCACGTCCCCCGCCCCCCCATCCCCCCCACACATACATAGGCGAGGGAAGGTGAAGGATTGCTGCGTGATGCAAACAAACTTCCATAAACAATAACAATCGTCTTGCACTTCCGTTTCTGATGAACTGCCGACCAAAATGTTCTCGTCGCTTTCTCGACTCCTTTTGGAGTTTCGTTCTCATTTTCCCCGACGGTTATCATTTCCGAATTCGTTTCCCTTGTGTCTAAAATCTCCTGTCTGTTTGTGTGTTATTCCAGGTGCGTCGTGTTTGGGGTCAAACGAATCCCTACCATTATTTTCTTCCATTCCTCCATTTTCTGTTGTTTCACTAAGCTTTTCATTTGCTCTCTAGTTGTTTAAATGTTTTTTTTAAGTAACATCTGATCCGATAAAAATGTACTGTAAACGCTCCTAAACGGTCTAAAATTTCCACGTAATAATCTGGTAACCGTATTCACCTCATTATCCGAAGCACTCTTTGAGATACAGGCACACGGTTGGACAAAATTCCTCGTCAAATCATCCTTCATAAGCATTACGGTTTTTTTGTATTTCACATTTCCAGGAACGTCCTTCGCCACATAACGCGCTTCGTTCCTCAACCGTATAGACCTACATACCCCTTTCCTCCACCCCGATGATAAAAGGTTTCAACACGCCTTGCAGAATGAACTCGACTTTAACGATAAGATTAAAATGGCGGATGTTAATCTTCCCCGAGCGAACGTGAGCTCCAGGATCTATACATCAGCGTTAGGATATTCATGAGAAAAGATAACGGGATCGTTTATTTACGAGAGGACGGGCTCACCGCCATAAAGCACATCGATAATGCTTATCGGTGCTCCGGTAGAGAGGTACTACGCGCCAGCAGGATGTAAAATAATGATTGATAAAGGGAATTAAGCGCTGGCCAGTCCTGAGACAAGTGCTTGAGTATGAACAGCAGGAAAAAAATGTCAGAAGGGATCCCGTGCTCTTTTTCTTACACTCGCCGCGACTGACAAATACGAGTAGTAATAACAGTCAACTATCGAAAATATAACCTACCACATTGGGAATATATACGTGATTATTTAGTTTCTTTATCATATATATATATATATATATATATATTATATATATATATATATATATATTTTTTTTTTTTTTTTTTTTTTTTTTTACAACAGAATGGTTATTTGTTTTGACCCAAAATATACAACCACATATGAAAAACTGAGAAAAACGCTTTTAAAATTTCCTGATTTCGAAACGTCATAATTCTAAAGTTACTGGAGATATTCCACTACCTATTCTATACTATGCATCTAAAAATACACGTTTCAGGTTACATTTTCGTACGAAAAGCGTAGCTCGGAAACAAACCACTAGAGACAATTTACCATACCCGATGATACACACCCTAACATTTCCTTATCCCAACATTTCCCTTTCCAGATAACGCAGGGACTGGTTATCTACAAGATTCTTTAAAGCAAAGATCCCCGTGGGAAGTCTCTCTACGCGATCCTCAGAGGAAGGATGCGGCAGGATTAGGATGAGGAAAGGATGTGATAGATGGGGATGGGGAAGGACAGGAAGATAGGCGGCTTGCACGGCGCTCTCATTTGCTTGATGGCACTGATGTGGGGAGTGGCGGAAAGTACTGCCTGGACAGGAGGGCGAAAGGTTGACTATACCACGTTAAATAATGTGAATTCCGTTTAATTTTGCAAAGACCACAAAATCTTCCTGCCAAATTCTCCAGATAGAGGAGGGACTGGTGAATATTGTGGTATACGTACTTGATTTAATTTCGACCAACATAGGATTTAATTTTGTCGTTATAGTTGCCTAATTCATACTGAGGTGAGAGGGGGAGCGGACATAATTTCTCGGTGCAACAATCACTGAAGGGAAATGCCAGCAGTTGTTATGGGATTCCACGCCAGTATCAAAAACTAGGTACATATATTTTCATTATGATGTCGGGTTGGTGCCTCGTCATAGAAAAAAAAACATACAGATTGATTACTTTGGGATCAGAATCGGATACAATATGGTCCGAAAAATAGAAAAATACAGAATTAGGAACAAATACTCTTTTACACTGGGCGACAGGAATTAATTTCAAAAGGATGAGGAATTAACGTCACGCGTAACTCATACCCGAGGCACAAGGGAATAATAACAATAAGTCACAAGCGAAGTTAAAGGGAAGGAGAGACAGAGAGAGAGCGAGAAGGGCCAGCCACCGCCTCTCCTATAATCCAAGAGTCTCCCGGATCGGCCATGTTCGTTTTCTATCACCGATTCTGACGTTAATTATGATACAAAAAAATCTATCATCAGTCCTGACGTTCGCTATGAATAACTCAGCGATTCGGGAGGAATTCTGACGTAAAATATCGGCTCAAACGATTATCGCCGCT
>NW_020869108.1:972223-977223 GCF_003789085.1 Penaeus vannamei | reverse complement strand
GTGACGGGGGCGTGCTTGGAATACGCCGGACTCACTCCTGGGCCGAAGCACGCGCGCTCAGGCACTCCGGCCACGCCCCCCCTTCCCCTCCCCCTCCTTCCCCTCTCTCCTCCCTCTTTTCTTTCCCCCTCTCTCCTCCCCTTCCTTCCCTCTCTCCCTTCCCTCTCTTCCCTCTCTCCCTCCCCTTCCTTTCCTCCCTCCCCCCTTCCTCTCTCCTCCCTTCCTTCCTCCCTCCCTCCTCTTTCTTTCCCTGGCTCCTCCCCTCCTTCGCTTTTTCCCTCCCTCCTCTTTCTTTCCCTAGCTCCATCCCCTTTCCTCGCTTTTTCCATCCCTAACTCTTTCTTTCCCTAGCTCCATCTCCTTTCCTCCCTCCCTCTTTCTCTTCTTCCTTCTTTCCCTCTCTCCCTCCCTCTTTCCCTTCCTTCTCCTTTTCTTTCCTCCCTCTCACCATCTTTCTATCCCTTTCTCTCTCCTCCTCCCTTTCCCATCCTTCCTCACATCCCCTTTCTACCCCTTCCTCTCTCCTTCCATCATTCGCTTACCCCCTACTTCCCTCACTCCTTCTTACCCTCTTTCTATCCCCGTCTCTCTCTCTTCTTACTCCTTGCCCACCACTTCTGCTTACGATTTTTCTCTCCTCCTTATCTTCTATACTTCTTCCACCTTCTCTCTTCTCGTTTACTCCTCTTCCTTCGCTCTTTCCCTCTCTCCCTGTCTCTTTTTCGCCCTTCCCTTCCCTCTCTCCTACTTTCCCTCTTTCCCTCCCTCCCTCTCTCCCGCTTTCCTTCCCTCCCTCTATCCCTCTCATCCTCTTTCTATCCCTTCCTCTCTCTCTCTCGCTCTCTCTTCTTGCTCCTTGCCTACCCCTTCTCTTCTCCTTACTGTTTTTCTCTCCTCCTTATCGTCCATGTTCCCTCCACCTTCTCTCGTTTATTTTTATTACTTCTACGACTTTACCCACTTTTTCCCTCTCCTCTTTGCTCTCTCCATTTCTCCAATTCCCTTTCGAGCTGTTTTCTCTTTCCTCTTTTCATAAATTCTTATGTTGCCAATCCCTTCTTTCTTTCTATCGGTTTTCCCCTTTCCTTACACGCAATTCTTCCTTCCTCATCTCCACTTTTCTCCCTTTTTTCTTCTTCTCAGTCCCTTGCCTCTCTCTTTTCCATTCCTCTTTCTCCCTTTTCCCTTAATTTCTTTTCTCTTTTCCCCCTGTCCCTCGTCTCTTCCCTATCCCCCGTCTTTTTCCCCTTATTTTCCCTCCATTTTTTCCAATCTCCTTTTCCCTCTCCACTTTTCCTTGATTCCTTCCACTCTGTTTTTTCCCCTCTCTTCTCTTCCCCCTTTTTTATTATCTTCTTCCCTGGCCGTCTCTCCCCGCTTTTCCCTCCTCACATGAAAAAACCCGTCAGTCTATTTTTTCTTATTCTTTTCCTTCAATCAGTTATTGAAACTTTCCCTCCTCTTCCTCCTTTCTCTCGAGTTCTCCACTTCCTTCTTGTCTCACCCTTGTTCTCCTATTTCCTCTTTCGCTTCTCCTAACCCCTTCCCCGTATCTTCGGTCGGTTTCCTTCTTTCTCCACCGCACCTTCTCTTCTCGTATCGCTTTGTCTTGCTTTTCCCCCATTTCTCTCTTTCTCTTCGTTCTTTGTTTTCTTTCCCCTCTCCCTTTTTCTTTCTCCCCATCTTGACGTCTGCCCTTCCTCGTCTCTCTCTTTTGCTTTCTGTCTTTCTCCACTTCCTCTCTCTTTCATCCCTTCCCCTTTCTTGACCAGCTTCTTTACCCTTTACTCCCCTTCCCTAAATCTCCTTTCTATTATCCCCTCTCTCTCTTTCTCCTTTCCCCCCCGCTGTCCCCTCCATTTCCCTCTTCCCTGTCTTTCCTTCCCCCATCTTGGTTCTCCATGCCTCTCTCTCCTGCCCCCCTCCCCCTTCTTCCCATACCCTTTCTCTCTCACTTTGCCTCCTCCCCCTTCCTCCCATACCCTTTCTCTCTTACCTTGCCCCCTCCTCATCCCATCCCCTGTTACCCTATATCCCGCCTCTTTCTCCCCTTCTCCCTTCATGTCCCTTCTCTCCCCCCCCCCCTTCTCAATCACCTCCACTACCCCCATTCCCCTCCTGCATCTCCTCCCTCTCCCCTCCCCTTCTCTCCCCCCCGCCACGCCTCTTTCTCCCCTTCTCCCTTCATGTCCCTTCTCCCCCCCCCCTTCTCAATCACCTCCGCTATCCCCATTCCCTCCTGTATCTCCTCCTCTCCCCCTCTCCCTCCCCTCCCCTCTCCCCCCCCCCCCCCCCCGCCACTATACCGCCCTTCCTCCTTGCTATTTCCAGTTGAATAACTAACCTCTTTACCTTATCCCTTTGCGCACCTTAACAACCCCGGTAACTTCATGGAAAGGATCTCATAAAAATAGTTTAAAAAAAATATCAACTCGATTTGCTGTATCAATCGGTGGGCGACCTCGTTTGCCAAGTTATCGGCGGAAAACAGTGATTAATCATTTCAAAGAGTTTTTTCGGGTTTACCTGTGCATTATTATTATTATATTATTATATTATTATTATTATTATTATTATTATTATCATTATTATTATTATTATTGTGTTACCGACCTTTGTGTCAATTCGCTTCTCATTTTACGGAATTTACATTACATTTAACATTCAGATTACGTTTTCCTCATTTCTTTTTATCATATGACATCTTTCATCAAAAAGAAATAGAAATAGAAAGAAATAGAGATATGCGAAATATAGATAAAAACAAATAACTACGATAAATACAGATTACGTTTTCCTCATTTCTTTTTATCATATGTCATTTTTGGTCAGAAAGAAATAGAAATAGAAAGAAATAAAGATATTAAATATGAATAACATTTCTTTTTATTATATGACATTTTTAGTCAAAAAGAAATAGAAATAGAAATAGAAATAAAGATATGCGAAATATGAATAAAAACAAATAACTACGATAAAAACATTTTTGGTCAGAAAGAAATAGAAATAGAAAGAAATAAAGATATGCGAACATGAATAAAAACAAATTACGATAAAAAAAAATTGTAGAAAATCCGATAGTTTATCAGCGTTACGATGGTCGAGCTTTGTGCTTTGCTTCTCGGATCGGATTTGCGAAGCTGAAGTCCAAGTGAAGGCGAGTTGGACATGCTAATGCTATTGACGGCTCGCGTTCCCGATGTCTTCCTTGTCTACCGTATCTAATTAGTTTTTTTTTTTTTTCTTCTTTTATTTTTTCTTTTTTTTCTTTTTTTCTGTCGTTTTTTTCTTTTTCTTTTTTCTGTTCGTTTTTTTTCTTTTCTTTTTCTGTCGTTTTTTTTTTTTTTTTTCTGTCTTTTTCTTTTTTTTTTTCTGTCGTTTTTTTCTTTTTCTTTTTTCTGTCGTTTTTTTTCTTTTTTTCTGTCGTTTTTTTTTTTTTTTTTCTTTTTTTTTCTTTTTTCTTTTTTTTCTTTTTCTTTTTTTCTGTCTTTTTTTTCTTTTCTTTTTTCTTTCTTTTTTTTCTGTCGTTTTTTTTTTTTCTTTTTTCTGTCGTTTTTTTTTTCTTTTTTTTTTTTTTATTTTTTTTTCTTTTTTTTTTTCTTTTCTTTTTTCTGTCTTTTTTCTTTTTTTCTGTCGTTTTTTTTTTCTTTTTCTTTTTTTTTTTTTTTTCTTTTTCTTTTTTCTGTCTTTTCTTTTTCTTTTTTCTGTCGTTTTTTTTTCTTTTTCTTTTTTCTGTCTTTTTCTTTTTCTTTTTTCTGTCTTTTTTTTCTTTCTTTTTTCTGTCGTTTTTTTTTTTCTTTTTCTTTTTTTCTGTCGTTTTTTTTTTCTTTTTTTTCTTTTTTTTTTCTTTTTTCGTTTTTTTTCTTTTTCTTTTTTCTGTCGTTTTTTTTTTCTTTTTTTTCTGTCGTTTTT
Organism: Penaeus vannamei; assembly: GCF_003789085.1. NCBI lineage: Eukaryota > Metazoa > Arthropoda > Malacostraca > Decapoda > Penaeidae > Penaeus > Penaeus vannamei. Next base: position 973,311 of record NW_020869108.1, on the reverse strand, counting down.
TTTCTTTTTCTTTTTTTCTTCTTTTTTTTTCTCTTTTTTTTTTCTCGTTTTTTTTTCTTTTTTCTTTTTTTTTTCTTTTTCTTTTTTCTGTCGTTTTTTTTTCTTTTTCTTTTTTTCTGTCGTTTTTTTTTTTTTTCTTTTTTTTTCTGTCGTTTTTTTTCTTTTTTCTGTCGTTTTTTTTTTTTTTTCTGTCGTTTTTTTTTTCTTTTTTTTCTCGTCTGTCGTTTTTTTTTTTTTTTTTTTTTTTTTCTTTTTTTTTTCTGTCGTTTTTTTTTTTTTTTTTTTTCTTTTCTTTTTTCTGTCGTTTTTTTTCTTTTTTTTTTTTTTCTTTTTTCTTTTTTTCTTTTTTTTTCTGTTTTTTTTCTTTTTCTTTTTTTTCTTTTTTTTTCTTTTTCTTTTTTTCTGTCGTTTTTTTTTCTTTTCTTTTTTCTTCTCGTTTTTTTTTTTTTTTTTTTCTTTTTTCTTTCGTTTTTTTCTTTTCTTTTTTCTGTCGTTTTTTTTTCTTTTTCTTTTTTTTCTGTCGTTTTTTTTCTTTTTTTTCTGTCGTTTTTTTCTTTTCCTTTTTTTCTGTCGTTTTTTTTTCTTTTTCTTTTTTTCTCTTTTTCTTCTGTTTTTTTTTCTTTTTTTCTTTCTTTGTCGTTTTTTTTCTTTTCTTTTTTCTGTCGTTTTTTCTCTCTTTTTCTGTCGTTTTTTTCTTTTTCTTTTTCTGTCGTTTTTTCTTTTTCTTTTTTTCTGTCGGGCTATCGAATTATCTGCTTCTCTCTGTCGCTGCATTGGCTCTTGTCTGATTCTTGCTTTGTGGTGTTTTTACTGTTTTTGTTTATGCTTGCACTCATCTTGTTTATCCTGTTCGTTATATCGAAGGAACCTATACAGGTATGAGCACTCCATCTTGATGAAAATACTAGTTGGCAACTTCTGGTTATCTCTTTTTTTTTTTTTGCTCTCTCTGTCTGACTCTCTTCTCTCTTTCTCTCTCTCTGTCTCTTTTGTTTCTTCTCTTCTCTTCTCTCTTCGTCTCTAACTTCTCTCTCTCTCCCCCCCCCTCTCTCTCTCTCTCTCTCTTCCTCTCTGTCTCTTCTCTTCTC
>NW_020869108.1:949723-954723 GCF_003789085.1 Penaeus vannamei | reverse complement strand
AAATAGTTTATCGGACGTTCAGTCTGCCTGACACCATTATGATTTCACTCTCACAGAAGTGAACTAACAATAAAAGTACAGATATTTTGAAACTTTTCAAGTTCCATGTGTTTCACGTGCAGGTACTAAATACATTTATTCACATAGGAATAATTATGAATACACATCTATGTTTGTGTTTGTCTATATATGTGAATGTATGTATTTTTTCCGTCTGTCTGTTCATACAACAATATATATATAGATATTAAATAATTAAGTTCATTAGGTATTGAGAGAGCATCACCAGCATTGGAGTAGGAAGCAAGAAAAGAGAGGACCCAAAGGAGGACTTGAGTAAACTTATAAAACTTAGGCAAGGAACTACTGAAGATATCTTCATTTAAAACTAGTTGAGGGTTTAGGTGAGGAATCTGTTCCTCTTCACCTTTCATTCCCGGAGGAAGAACCTCTGCCTCTTGGTAAATACTGCCCTTCATTCACCGGCAAAGTGACTAAGATAAAAGAAATACATATACTGCAGATATCCCGAGACCTGGATACAGATGATTACAATGAAGCCTCGCGTATGCTGACTAAATGGAATTCCTCGTGTATTTAGTCAGTAGACGAAGCAATGGCGATTCTATGCATTCACAAGTGTTACCCAATGGCAGTTGATGTACAGCAGGACCACCCCCTTTCCCTTTATATAAATTATTTACATTGGCAGGATTTGTATGATTAACTCTCCGTCAGTGTATTATACCCAAAGGATTAAACGGACGCTTGAATTTGGTTTATTCCAAGAGGGATTAAGCATAATTTGTGACAAAAGGCAGAGCTTTGAAAATTTGTTACCGGTTGCTATGCTATTAAATATTCAGCCTTTGGAATTAATCTCCTATTGCTTAAACAAGATGGAAATTTGATTGTTCTATGCCGGCAACATTTGATTGGGCGGATGTTGTCATGAAAACTTTTTGGAATATGTATAAATAAATATTTTTTTGCAGTTTTATCTCAGGAAAGGAAAGAAAACTTCTCATAGCATACACTGACACTACAATATAGAAAGGCAGATACAGAGAGTCAACAAGTAAGCAAAACACCGTGTCTGCCACGCCTTGGGCCGAACACAGAGCATGATATAGGCCTAAGTACCTGAATGAGTTTACCCTTGTTTATTCTCCTTCGGTGGAGCAGTAGGCCCTGTTGGTGTGTCCTGCGTCGTCCCCTGAGGGCTTGCTCTGCAGGACGGCCTTCTCGCTGCCTCGCGACGCCCCCTTCCCTTCGGGCCTCTCCCTCTGCTGGGCCGCAGCGTCTTCCCTGGGCTCACCCTGGACGAAGACGCCCCTGAGGACCCCGCTCTCCTTGAACGCGTCTCCGGAGCCACCCTTCTGCTGCGTGGCCTCAGGGGCGCCTCCGCTCTCCGGGTCGGCGACATCGGGCACGGAGTTCCAGCTCTGCTCGTCTCCCGAAGCGAACAGCAGGTAGAGGATCGCGTCCACGGTGTACACGACGGCGGCGATGATGAACACCTTCCTCCACTGCGTCAGCGTCGGCTGGAAGGAAGAAGGGGCGGTGGTTTTAACCGTGAAAATACGCTTTCCGGTGCATATTGGCGCCTAGTATTCTGCTGCTGCAATAATGTGAATCGAGTGGCGTGACATGACCCTGCGGAAAAATTTATGGTAATATGATGATGCACTGATCAAATGACAAAATCATTTTGATTATCAACGTTGTTTAACAACGTATTTTTGATTGTTTTTTGAGGTAACACGTTTTTTTTTTCTGGGATATGATTTGCTGTACGATTTTGTTGCGCATAAAATGGTGAGTCTCTCGACTAACTTTTAATAATTCATCACGATTGACAGGTATCAAAGGTATGAAGGCTGTTGCATTTTCGCTTTTGTTTTTTTATGAGAACCAGCTGATAAAGCATGAATTATCTCAAAGACAATCCAATGGCATACTATTAATTAATTAATTAAGTTTTGTCATTAATTTCATATCGAAGTGTATTTCACGACAATAGTAATTTCTTATTTGAAGGTATTATTTCATAAGTTTTTTCTTGCGTAAAAGAATTTATCAAATATATTCTCCATCATTTAAAAATATCCATATACATAACTACAACTACGACGCACTACTGAACCACGGGTGAACTAAAATCCTTGTATTAGTTATATGTAATATTTACAAGATAGCGACCTCACTTCAACATTCATCAGGTATTGATTAAATTACCTCGCGGACAAAGGACGACGAAGGAAGTTCACTGACATGATGAAAAGGGTTATATATGAATATTTCTCATAGATAGATACGTTATTGACATGTCCATAGCTGCTTCTTCCCCGGATGATTAGGCACCGCCCTTGCCTGCTCACTCCCCCCCCCCCCACACCCCACCCATACCCCTTCTCTTTTCACCCCCCTTCCCTCATCCCCCCCTCCCCCCCCCCTCCGCCTCTCCTTCGCCTTCCCTTTCAAGAGACATGCGCGCGCCCGAAAGATTTTTTTTTTTTTAATGAAATACATAATCGTCCACAGCGTAAAGAAATTAATTACGCGGAGAAAGAAAGAATGAAAAGAAAGAGAAAAAAAAAAGAAGAAAAAGGTAGCGAAGTCGACCATCAAGGCAGTCCCCCCCTACTAAAAAGGTCCTTCCACGCCACCTGATTAGTCTCTTACTCATGAATAAAAGACGAGAGAGAAAGAGGCAAAGAAAATATCACCTCGACACCCTATTGGTAGCTCGCACAAGACCCACCCCCCCACCCACCCCACCTGGCGGACCACAACGCACTGCCGGGGAGTCTAAAGGGAAAGAGCCTTCGAGGCGGCTCACTCCTTCGGTGCGCGGGGGGCGGGGGGGGGGGGGCTTGCTTCTCTTGAATGCTCGTGGCAAGAAAGGTTTAGAAAAAAGCAAAAAAAGGAATGCAGATGAACAAAGAAAGATACTGAACGTTTACGTGCATGTACGAGATGTATAATTGCTATGCATACTGTATGCATACATACATACGTACATATATATATATATATATATATATATATATATATTATATATATATGTATGTATGTATGTATATGTATAATACATATATACACATATATATATATATATATATATATATATATATATATATATATATATATATATATATATATATATATATTCACACTGTCTCGACCAATGAGTAACTTGTCATGTTAATGTAAAATCTTCCTACCGCGGATAAAGCCATCCCAAAAAGTGTATCAAAATAGATTTTTATTTTCCATTTTGGTTTGATCTTAAAGTCTGGTGCTGTAGATTTCAATTAAAATTTCTTCTTAACTAACTGTTTGTCCATTTGTGCAAAATGAACACACGATTTGAGGTATATGATAGGCATATCATTTACCATATACATCACTGCGTATATGTTATAGTACTGTATGTGGATCAAACCATACTGATAACATTTTTGGACTAGCCTGAAACAAGTGCTGGGAATGTGTGTGTGTGTGTGTTTACACAACACACACACACACACACACACACACACACACACACACACACACACACACACACACACACACACATATATATATATATATATATATATATATATATATATATATATATTTAAATATACAGTATATATATGTATATATATATAATATATATATATATTATATACATATATATAATATATATATATATATATATATATATATATATATATATATTGTGTGTGTGTGTGTGTATACCGTTCTCACTTTTTTCCTTTTTTCTTCTTCCTCCTCTCCTCTCGCGGATGCAGTGCGGCGCCGTGCAGCATCACCTGCGGCGCCGACATCAAATGGCGTCCCCACGTGAGGCCGAGGGTCCCTGAAGCCCCAGCCGAGCCCGGGGGCGCTTTCTCTCCCGCCGTGCTTTGATCCCCGAATTTTTCCCTACTTTTCCCCTAGCATTTTCCCCGCCCTTATCCCCCGCTCTCGACCGGCATTATGAACCTGGGCTCCGGGTCGATTATGCTAACAGATCTTCCCCTTTGAGGTTTCCCCGTGCTGATTACCGCCTTCCTCGGGCTTAATCCTCCGCGGAGCAGCAAGTCCGCATGATAATACACCCGCGCGTACGAAAATGGACGCACATTGTGGCAGGGGAAATTGCCGCCTGTGGGGGAAGGGGAGTAATATAGGTTTCGGCGGCGGAGAAGAACGATGTGGCGGGGGAAATTAGACGCCGCGTTGAGGAAAATGAACCCTGTGAAGAGGAAGGAAGAAGGGGGGGGGGGGGGGGGGGAGGATGATTTTTCGTTTCCAGGCGTTTTTTTTTCTTTCTCTCTTCCTTAATTCTGAAATTCGGGTTGCCAGAATCCGAGCGTGGTCCGCTTCCGGAGACGTGATCCGCATCTCGGTTGGGCGAAGAACGAAAGACTAGAACTAATGAGAAAAGGAGAAGAGAAAGAAATGGATAGAAAAAAAGTAGCCTAATGAGGACACCAGACGCTGCATAATTCCCCGCCAATCCCTCTCTCCCCAGAATCATTCCTTCTCCCACTCCGCTCTCCTTACCTGGTTGTTGATGATGTACCCGGCCGTCATCGGCGCCAGGAACCCGGGCACATTCCCAGCCGTGTTGACGATGCCGCTCAGAGTGCCGGCGAAGTTGGGCGCCAGGTCGATGGGGTTGACGTAGTGGCCCGAGTAGATGGCCCCGACGGCCGTGACGGCGAGGGACATGAGCGCCACCGTGGCCCACCAGTCGCACCTGACGAAGAGGAGGCCCACGAGGCACAGCGCCGGGCCCACGTTGGCTGCGAAGGGAACGGCCGTTAGGGTCATCTGGCTATTGCATTCGGCAACTGGCGCGGCTGCACTATGGCCGTGCTGCGCCTGTGGTGTGTCTGTGTTATGGCTGCGTTACGTTGTGTTATGTAACGGCGCTGAAGGCAACGGCCGTGGAAACGATCGTCGGCAGCGGTTCATTGCCCGTGTAAGCGTCAGAATAACTG
>NW_020869108.1:934723-937223 GCF_003789085.1 Penaeus vannamei | reverse complement strand
TGTATGTATCTATCTGCCGCTCCCCTACCTCATTCTCTCTACCTTCATGAGCAGTATCAGTCATCTCTCTCTCTCTCTATCTATCTATGTATCGATCTACCTACCCCCCTCTCTCTCTATGTATGTATGTATCTATCTATCTAACCCTCCTTCTCCTTATATCTATCTATCTATCTAACCCTCCCTTTCTTTATCTATCTATCTAACCCTCTCTCTCTCTATCTATCTATCTATCTATCTAACAGTCTATCTATCTACCCACCCCCTCTCTCTATGTATGTATGTATCTGTATCTACCCCCCCCCCTCTCTCTATCTATCTATCTACCCCCTCTCTCTCTCTATGTATGTATGTATCTACCTATCTATCTCTCTACCCCCCTCTCTCCATATCTATCTATCTATCCCCCCCCTATCTCTTTTTCTCTATCTATCTATCTCACTCAACGTCGCAAAAGGATACAAAAAAAAAAAAAAATCTGAATGCAACTCATGATATCCCAGCAATGCGAACAGTTCACATTAATTCACAAACCTTGAAATTGATAGGCAATATTTACTCAGTGATAACATGTTAGCAAGGTTCGTATTGTTGAAGATGATTTAATACGGCACAATCCACAAATGATATGTTTGTGCTTTTAACCGAATGTTTACTTTTGGATATTGTCAAAATACATGTATAAACATGTTTGCTTGCCATGGGTTAGAGTGCGCTTACAAATCTATATTTCTATATATATACATTTCAAAATCTTAATGTCATTTGACCGGATCCATTGATGATGTACGATTATAAGCGTAGAATCTATCAATGATATTTATGCTCCTCGCGGACGATTATTTTCTCTGCTAAAGATTTCATTTTTTGATTTTCGATTCCGTAATGCTTTGGTATATATATATATATATGTATATGTATATATAATATATATATATATATATATAATATATATATTATTATATATATATTATTATATATATATATATATATATATATATATATATAATATATATAATATATATATATATATATATATATATATATATACATATATATATATATATATATATATATATATATATATATATATATATATATATATATATATATATATATATATATATATATATATACATATATATATATATATATATATATATATATATAATATATATATATATATATATATATATATATATATATATATATTATATATATATATATATATATATATATATATATAAAAAGTATTCAAAGACCTTATTTGCAAAAATATACGGAAAATTGTCTTCCTTCTTTTCTTCCTTCCTTTCTCTCAGAGAGAGAGAGAGGAGAGAGAGAACAGAGAGAGAGAGAGATGAGAGAGAGAGAGAGAGAGAGAGAGAGAGAGAGAGAGAGAGAGAGAGAAGAGAGAGAGAGAGAGAGAGAGAGAGAGAGAGAGAGAGAGAGAGAGAGAGAGAGAGAGAGAGAGAGAGACAGAGACAGACAGAGAGAGAGAGAGAGAGAGACAGAGAGAGACACAGAGACAGAGACAGAGAGAGAGAGAGATTCCGAAAGTTCGAAAATCACGAAAGATCTGTAAACATTTTCCTTGCCAAGACCGCTTCTTTCGCAATTCAGAATCTTGTCCTTGGCATTATGAATCCCGAGATGGCTTTAGATCAAACAGATGATTTTCCTCCATAGATCTGATTTCCGTTGGATGAATAATATTTCCATCTACTCTGTCAAGGCAGCAAACAGTCGTATGGCTTGAGGCTGATAGATGGTCGACTCGCATGACATGCTGTCTCTGATTGACTTTATTCCTCTCTCTCTCTCTCTTCTCTCTCTCTCTCTCTCTCTCTCTCGTCTCTTCTCTCTACCTCATTCTCGCCCTTTCCGTCTCTTCCTCTATTTATCCTTTTTTTCTATCTGTTTATCTACTCCTCTCTGTTTCCCTCTGTCTCCTTCTACCTTCCTTCTCACTCCCTTTCCCTTTTCCTCCTCCCCTTCCTCCTTTCTTCCCCACTTTCCCCTTGCCTCCTTCTCTCCTCCTCTTTCCCCTCCCTTTCCTCCCATTACTGAGCGCCGTTCCTAAATAAACTCCTGCTCCCTCCGTCCCTCCCTCCCTCCCCCTCCTTTCTCTCCTCCCCCTCCCTCTCCTCCCTCCCTTCCCGGATTGGCGCGCCGGAGCTGGAATCCCATCCCTCCCTCCCTCTCCGGTTACGCGAGCGAGCTCTCTATATGCTAAACCCAAGCGGAAGCATCTTGTCAAACAAATTTCCTGGAAAATAACCCTTGGCTTTTGTGCTTGTTTTTCGAGGACTGTTGTTGTTGTTTTTTTTCTCGTCTGGTGCCATTTGCATAGGGACGCCGCCCGCGCCCTCGACAGCGGAGCGACGGCGACGGCGGGCGGACGGGGAGCGAAGGGGCTGAAGCCGTCGTTGTGGCGGCGGGAAGGGAAGGAACCGCCGAGGGTCGTTGGGCACGGGCGCGGCGAAGGCGGTGCTGGGCG
>NW_020869108.1:927223-929723 GCF_003789085.1 Penaeus vannamei | reverse complement strand
TAGAAAAACATAAAAGCTATATTCAAATTTCTTAACATGAATTAGAAAAATATAAAGATAGCTATATTCAAATTTCTTATAGGCGGATTCAAGACATTCCTCTCTAGACTTTGGGGGCGTGGCCGGGCCACACGTGGAGGACAGTGTGTTTTGGGGCCAGAACCGGTCGGCCCACAAGCCCCACCCGTTCCTTTAAAATGTCAATTGCATAAATGTATCCGGTAGACACTCCCCCGCCATACCCCCCCCCTCATCTCAGCTCATGAGAAGAGGTGAATGGGTAAGTAATAGCATGATAATAATGGATGATGATGATAGTGATGCTGTAGTATTGCTAAAGGTGATTATGATAATAATCATGATAATAATAAAAATGTAATAATAGTGATAACAACAATGATGATAATGATAATAATATCAATGGTAATAATCATGATAACAACAATAATGGTAATAATAACAATAAAAATGATGATAATAATAAAGTATAATAAAAAATACAAAAATATTAGTAATAAAAAAAACTTAAAGAATGATGATAATAAAAGTAATGATAATGAACTATTGATGATGATAGTGATGTATTTAACTGTATTGACAATTAATTGTGTTGATCTGAAAGAATTGCAAATAATCTTAAATACTTGTTGCAACGAATATCTAAAGGCATGTGCGTGAAGGAAAATTTTTAACGATGAGCAGTCATGCGAATAATAATAAAAATGATAACGGCCATGATAGAATTGATAATTTCTCACAATATCCAGTTTTCTTTCTCTCTCGTCCTTGCAATAATCATAACTGTAGATATAGGCCTGTTTACGATTATTGTTGAGGTTTCATATTTTGTGAACTAATATGCATATAATTACAATTCTTTATCCTTATTCAAGTATCACTCATTTTGTCATTACAATAATCGCTTCTCATATAACCCTTAGTTTGGTAATCATCAAAGTGAATAAATAAATAAATAAATAAATTAATTAATTAAATAAATCTTCCATTAGTGAAACGCCTAAATTGAGCAAATACAGGAACAGTTAAAAAGACGATACTTCCAAAACGAGATAATCGTAAAAGGTAAAGCGAAACTTAAAAGATAATCCGTTTTTCCCTCTTATCTCACCACTTTTTGCTTGGCATTGCTCGCAGAAACACTTGCTCAAGGATATACAAATCACTCTTACCCAAGTTTCACTTCCTTTTTTTTTTCACCAGTTTTGTTCTATCTTTTGCTTTATCTATTTGTCTGTCTATCTCTCTATCTAATTATCTATATCTATCTGTTTGTCTCCTTATCTCGTTCACTCTCACTCAATTTCTCCCTCTTTCTTTCTCTGTCTGACTCGCTTTTTTCTCTCCCTTGCTCTCATTCTCTCTCTCTCACTCACTTCTCTCCCTCTTTCGCTATTTCTGTTTCTATTTCTCTCTCTCTCTCTCTCTCTCTCTCTTTCTCTCTATCTCTATCTCTCTCTCTCTCTCTCTCTCTCTCTCTCTCTCTCTCTCTCTCTCTCTCTCTCACACACACACACACACACCCTGTCTCTCTTATTTTGAGTAGAAGAAATATGTCAAACGCGGCAAGGTGAGGTTTTGGATGAAGGAGCACCGACAATGTTCACGTAAGTTTATAAAAAAGTGAGAGAGAGTGAGGGGAGGAGGAAAGAAAGAGAGAAAGAGAGAGAGAGAGGAGAGAGAGAGAGAGAGAGAGAGAGAGAGAGAGAGAGAGAGAGGAGAGAGAGAGAGAGAGGGAGGGGAGGGAGGAGGGAGAGAGATATAATAGATAGATAGATAGAGAGAGAGAGAGAGAGAGAAGAGAGAGAAATAGATAGAGATAGAGATCGAGATGAATAGATAGATAGACAGAGAGAGAGGCAAACAGACAGAGATAGACAGAGAAGAGCGAGGGAAGGAGACGGGAAGGGAACAGTTCCTGTTTATCGTCTCGTGCTATTTTTTACTTCTTTGCTTGTATGCCTTTGCTGCCTTTCAGCGTGGCTGTGTCATCTTTGAGGTGATATTCATTTGGTGGGCTCTAACTCATTCTTTCTCGCTGTCTTTGACTTTCTCTCTTCTCTCCCTTTCTCCCTCTCTCTCCCTCTCTTTTTCCCTCTTTTCACACACACACACAGACACACATAATCTTGTGTTAAGAAGAATGTTTGGCATTCTGCTAATGAAATTTCTTCCCTCTCCACACACCAACACGCACGCTTATCCACACAAACCTTCACAAACACTGCCCTCAGTCACAGGCTCTCTCCCTGTCCGTGTTCGGCCGCGGCGGAGGCCTCCCGACCCGAGGCGTCTCTCCGCCTTCGTCAGCCTTTCCAGCAAAGGGAACAGCGGGGCACTTACTCCTCCTGCTGGTGGGAAGCTTGAGGGGCTCGCTCTTGACGGCGGCCGCGTCGTGTGAGGGGCGTCTTATGGTCATGGCGGCGGCGTCGCGTCGCAGGATCACCAGAAAGTCGGAGGGCAGACAGTCAGCTTGATCCTG
>NW_020869108.1:897223-899723 GCF_003789085.1 Penaeus vannamei | reverse complement strand
CGAGTTTTTTAGGGCGCTGTTTTTTTTTTTTTTTCTTCTTCTAGAATGTGGTTTGTGATGAGTTGCAGTAAGCAAAGGCAAGACATGGGATGATACGCACTTGCATATAAAGCATATATATATTGATCTGTATATTTTTTAAATACACATATCTATATAGATTTTATCCAAATCTATATCCATGCCTCTATATCTATATCTAGCTTTATCTTTATCTATCTATATCTTTTTCTATTGCTATATGTCCTATCAATTATCATAAATATAATATATATATAATATATATATATATATATATATATATATATGCTGTATACATACATGCATATATAATAATATATATATATATTATATATATAATAATATAATATATATATATATATATTATATAACCAATATATATCTATATTATATATTATATAATATATATATAATATATTATATATATATTCATAGTATTGCGCCTATGTTTATGCTGTTATGCGTGTGTGTATGTTATGGTGTGTGTGTTGTGTGTGTGTTTTGATACACACACACACACCACACACACACACACACACACCACACACATATATATATATATAGTAAGTATAGTATATATATATTATATAGAATATATATATATATCAAAATTCAAATGTATGGTTATAGTATCATGTGTGTGTGTGTCGTGGATGTGTGTAGTAGGTGTTTATGTGTAGTGTGTGTGTTTGTATGTATGTGTTTGTGTTTGTGCATGTGTGTCTATGTGTGTGTTGTGTTGTCTACACTATATTCTAGTATCCTAGATGATACATGCATGAAATGTTCCATAGCTACAAATAATTATATAATAGTATAGTAATATATATTACATATGTATAATTATAAACAGATGGGGGTTGAGGATATCAACAACACGTAGAGATTTTGTATGTTTAGTTTTAGTGAGCTTTTTTGTGTCTCTCTCTCCATTCTCTTCTCTACTATTTATATCATATATGCTCTATACCGAAGAGAGCCTTACCCCACGTATAAAATTAATATATATATATATCGATACTATATTAATATATGTATGTATAGATGTATTGGATATATATATATATATATATATATAATATACTACTATACTAACTATCATAACAATATGATAATATATATACATTATATATAATTTATAAATTATATATTATAATAATATATGCTCATTTATATTCAATATATATTTATATAGTATATATATATATAATATAGCGAATATATATACATATATAGATACATATGTATAAGATATATATTATTATATATAGATAATAATATATATATAGTAACTTAATATATTAGTATATATATCAATATATAGTTATATCGTGATACATCTTTTCTTTTCTATTCTTTGAATATCTCATATTCGGAAGTTTCAGTGCTTGTTGTTTTATGGTGTGTGGTGTTAATCATATAACACCACGTGTCTTTATCATAATTATACTGATTGCTGCTGCACTAAAAACTTAGAAAGGCAAGTACTAGTATCAATGCTTCCTTCCCTTCCAATCGCCCCGTGAGGGATCGTTCACCCTTCCCCCCCCTGGCCTACCTCCCCCCTGTGACCGTACATAGCCCCCCCTCCTTTTATTCGTTTACCTAGACAGGACAGTAAGGAGATTACTTCATTCGGCTGAACTTTTACTCCACATCACGAACACTAAGGCCAACAACTAATTCTTCATCGTTTTCCGCCTGTATTTTTCCTTAGAATCAATAAGGCTAGATGGGTGGATACGTGATACTATGCGATAAGGTCATATGGAGAGCGCGTACAGCGGCTCTGCTAAAGAAAAATGAATCGTTTATATTTTTACAACATTGCTGCATACCATTCACAAAGATACTTAGGATATTAATAGAACAATAGGATATATGAAGCGCGTAGCAAATAAGCAGAATGCATACATCATACAGCGTATCTACGATACCCTGCGATAACAGAAGCATTTAATTCAAAAGATTTATATAACAACAGATGCACCCCCTTCTTAAAAAACATATTCGCTTTTCTCTATATATGAAGCCAAAACAGTCCAAAACCCCTGTCTGGAACCCAGCTCTACGACCCACTGTCCCCTAACATGATGCAGATCCATAAACAAAAAAAACAACTTGAACCCGATCGTTTAAAATCTATGCCGTAGAGGTAGGAGTGGGATGAATACTGCGCTCTCATTTTGGCCTCCCCGACGCGCCTCACCTACCTCGCCCCTGCCCTTCTCCTCCCCTTGAGTCGACCCGCCCTCCGCAATCCCCCCCCCCTTGTCGATTAGTCGTCTCTCTCTCTCTCTCTTCCATCCGCCTCTCCTGCTCGTCTCTCTCTCTGCCTCTCCTCTCTCTCTTCTCTATGCCCTTTCCTCTCAGTACTACCCTCTCATCTCTCTCTCTCTCTCTCTCTTCGCCTCCTCTCTCTCTCTCTTTCTTTTATTCATTCCCTTCTTCTTCCTCGTTTCCTCTCTCTGTCTCATAC
>NW_020869108.1:887223-889723 GCF_003789085.1 Penaeus vannamei | reverse complement strand
ATCATCATTATGTGTTTGTGTATCGTACTTAAACAGCCATGTTACGGAGGTTATGGTCGTTTTACAATGTCTGACCTGGGTTTTTGAATAACAAACAGCAAAAGATTTTTTCTTGATGGCTGTTTTATTTCTAATGATCTATTCAACCCCGGGCTTCCCCAAGTCAGTGATCCTGAACTGTTCCTTCTATTGTCACACCAGAAACGTGTGAAATGGAATTCCCTAAGAGAAGTGACGACGTATGTTGGTGACAATCTTTCTGCAGCTGCATCTAATCCTTGATCATGACAGAAGTTGCACACTCCTACAAAATAACAAGGTGTGATGATTCTGTATAACGCTGCACCTCTCGCAAATCCTCAACCTTGTTTTCAGGAGAATCGAGACACGTGCATATATAAATTACGTTTTATTACAGTAGTATTATAGAATGACAGCTCTAAAATTTCCTTGTTATAACCAATAACTGAGACATATTTCGTCAAGACCTCATTACCATCTGTGTTAGGGTCTTCCTTACGCTTCTAGAAAAGTTGCAAGGACAGCAAGATTGTGAAGACTACCTTGTTTTTTCATACTTTTTTTTCTTACGAATATTGCACTAAAGTCTAATCACCGGCTACCAACTCTTACCTGGAACATGACCATTATCATTATTGTCATTGATATTATTACTATCATTATCACTGTCATTAGTAGCATCATACCTGATACTGTGACCAACAATGTCACAATCATAGTAGTAAAACAGTTTCCTAAATTTGCGAAAAACGATATACTTTGATTTTAGTCGCGTTTCCCCCAGCACAGAATTGCAGTTTAATCTGAAACATGTTCACTGTGAAGCACCAACGATGCGAACTCAACAACATATTTCGTCTGCTTTGTCGATCAGCTGTTTAGTTATGAAAATGATACAGTTTTGTACTGCTGGTTATCGCTTTTTCCTAAATATCGGCTGTGGGGTTGATTGCGTAAAAGCACCATTATTGTGTTGCTGTTTATGTATTTCTTCTTCCCGGACAGAGCTTTTTAAATCTGATATAACATGTGCGTTGATTGCACAGGGCGGGAGTGAGTACATTTTTTGAAATATTTAGCAATTGAAGTTTTTTTTTCTGGTAAGTGAGCGATTTATTAGTGTTGGAGGTTGTGTGTGTGTGTGTGTATGTGTGTGTGTGTGTGTGTGTGTGTGTGATGAGAGGTGGTTCATGTCTGTATGTGTGTATGTGTTTGTCTGCGCGCGAATATAAAATGTTTGGCACGCGCGTGTGTGAATTAAATGTAGCTCTACTCAAAATAAATAAGGTGCATCCAATTGCCGTAAAGAAGATCACTGGATAAACATTAGCCGAATCCGATGCAGGAGGCAGGCAGCGCGACGGGCACAGTGCCAAGCGAGCCAGACGGGGAGGGGGAGGGGCAGGGAAGGGGAGGATAGATAGTGTCAGCCAAGAGAGCCAAAGGAAGAGAGAGAGGGAGAGCCACGGCATTCTCTCTTTCTTTCTCTGTCTAACTCTCTTTCCCTCTCTCTCTCTCTTCCCTCTCTATCTCTCTCTCCTTCCCCCTCTCTCTCTCTTTCTCCATCCCCCTCTCTCTCTATCCTTCCCTCTCTCTCCTTCTCTCCCCTCTCTCCCCTCTCCCCCGCTTTCCCTCTCTCTCTCTCCTTCCCCCCTCTCTCTCTCTATCCCTCTCTCTCTATCCTTCCCACTCTCTCCCTCTCTCTCTCTCTCTCCCTCTCCCCCGCTCTCCTCTCTCTCTCTCTGCCAGAGACTCTCGAGACTTTTAGAAAGCGGTTGAATATCGTCACAGAGTCTTGATTTCATTTTGTCGAAGTAATTTCCCGGGAGGAGACCGCCTTGCGCCCCCTTTTTTTAAGTCGAATTATGTTTCGTCTAATTTTCAAAGGATTCCGGGGGATTTTCCCAAATAGATTGGATTCCCCAGCGAACGCGGCCGAAGTTTGGAGGCCAGATTATTTAAAATGTGTTAATGACTTAAAATATTTCCCAAAAGTAGAGAAAGTTAGTGAATATGTTTCCTCCACGACGAAGTTTCCGGTGAAAGATGCACAGAGATTCGGATTCTAGACAAATGATATATTCATATATATTTTTCGTCGCGAAATTCTCCACTGGCGAGGCGACAGGTGTGTGTGTGTGTGTGTGTGTGTGTGTGTGTGTGTGTGTGTGTGTGTGGTGTGTGTGTGTGTGTTTAGAGAGACAGAGAGAGAGAGAGAGAGAGAGAGAGAGAGAGAGAGAGAGAGAGAGAGAGCAGCAATGGATGAAAAGTGTTTGTACTTAAAATATATTAACGAAATAATGTACACAGAGTCCAGATGATAACGATGTGATACGAACATTGTATAAACGATAATGAAATTTTGTATACAATTTATAAACAACAATGAAATCATATAAAAATATAATAATAATAAAAAAAAGCACGATCAGCCATTTCTTCCGCACCAACAAAAGCTTCCTTAATTCTTCAAAGCTTG
>NW_020869108.1:874723-879723 GCF_003789085.1 Penaeus vannamei | reverse complement strand
GGGAAAAATTCTAACAGAGAAAGAGGGAAAAATTCTAACAGAGAAAGAGGGAAAAATTCTAACAGAGAAAGAGGGAAAAATTCTAACAGAGAAAGAGGGAAATCTAAACAGAGAAAGAGGAAAAATTTCTAACAGAGAAAGAGGGAAAAATTCTAACAGAGAAAGAGGGAAAAAACAGAGAAAAGAGGGAAAAATTTCTAACAGAAGAAAGAAAAAATTCTAACAGAGAAAGAGGGGAAAAATTCTAACAGAGAAAGAGGGAAAAATTCTAAACAGAGAAAGAGGGAAAAATTCTAACAGAAAAAGGGAGGGAAAATTCTAAAGAAAGAGGGAAAAATTCTCTAACAGAGAAAGAGGGAGAGAAAGAGGAAAATTCTAACAGAGAAAGAGGGAAAAATTCTAACAGAGAAAGAGGGAAAAATTCTAACAGAGAAAGAGGAAAAATTCTAACAGAGAGAAAAGAGGGAAAAAATTCTAACAGAGAAAGAGGGAAAAATTCTTAAGAGGAAAAATTCTAACAGAGAAAGAGGGAAAATTCTAACAGAGAAAGAGGGAAAAATTCTAACAGAGAGAAAGAGGGAAAAATTCTAACAGAGAAAGAGGGAAAAAAAATTCCAACAAGAAAGAGGGAAAAATTTCTAACAGAGAAAGAGGGAAAAATTCTAACAGAGAAAAGAGGAAAAAATTCTAACAGAGAAGAGGGAAAAATTTCTAACAGAGAAAGAGGGGAAAAATCTAACAGAGAAAGAGGGGAAAATTCTAACAGAAAAAGGAGGGAAAAATTCTAACAGAGAAAGAGGGAAAAAATTCTAACAGAGAAAGAGGGAAAATTCTAAAGAAAAGAGGGAAAAAAATCTCTAACAGAGAAAGAGAAAAAAATTCTAACGAGAAAGAGGGAAAAAATTCTAACAAATTCTACAAGAGAAAGAGGGAAAAATTCTAACAGAGAAAGAGGGAAAAATTTCTAACAAAGAAGAGGGAAAAATTCTACAGAGAAAGAGGGAAAAATTCTAACAGAGAAAGAGGGGAAAATTCTAACAGAGAAAGAGAGAAAAATTCTAACAGAGAAAGAGGGGAAAATTCTAACAGAGAAAGAGGGAAAAATTTCTAACAGAGAAAGAAAAATTCTAACAGAGAAAAGAGGGGAAAAAATTCTAACAGAGAAAGAGGGGAAAAATTCTAACAGAGAAAGAGGGAAAAATTCTAACAGAGAAGAGAGGGAAAAAATTCTAACAGAGAAAGAGGGAAAAATTCTAACAGAGAAAGAGGGAAAAATTTCTAACAGAAAAGAGGAAAAATTCTAACAGAGAAAAAGGAAAAAAAATTCTAACTAACAGAAAGAGAGGAAAATTCTAACAGAGAAAGAGGGGAAAAATTCTAACAGAGAAAGAGGGGAAAAAAATCCTAACAGAGAAAGAGGGAAAATTCTAAACAGAGAAAGAGGGAAAAAATTCTAACAAAAATTCTAACAGAAAAAGAGGAAAAATTTCTAACAGAGAAAGAGGGAAATTCTAACGAAAATCTAAACAGTGAGAAAGAGGGAAAAATTCTAATAGAGAAAGAGGGAAAATTTTCTAACAGAGAAAGAGGGAAAAATTTAACAGAGAAAGAGGGAAAAATTCTAATTCTCAGTATTTCTAACAGAGAGAAGAGAAAGAGGGAAAAATTTTCTAACAGAGGAAAGAGGGGCGGAAATTCTAACAGAAAGAGGGAAAAACTACAGATAGAAAGAGGGAAAATTCTAACAGAGAAGAGGGGAAAAATTCTCAGAGAAAGGGAAAAATTCTAACAGAGGAAGAAAGAGGGACAGAGAAAAGGGGAAAAATTCTAACAGAGAGAAAAGAGGGGAAAATCTAACAGAGAGAAAGAGAGGGAAAAATTTCTAACAGAGAAAAGATGGGAAAAATTCTAAGAAGAAAAGAGGGAAAAATCTAACAGAAGAGAGAAAGAGGAAAAAATTCTAACAGAGAGAAAAAAGGGAAAAAAAATTCTAACAGAGAAGAGAGGAAAAAAATAATCTAACAAGAGAAAGAGGGAAAAGAGGGAAAAAAAAAAAAAAACAGAGAAAGAGGGAAAAAAAATTTTCTAACAGAGAGGGAGAGGAAACAGAGAAAGAGGGAAATATTCTAACAGAGAAAGAGGGGGGAAAACAAGGGATTCTAACAGAGAAAGAGGGAAAAAAATTCTAACAGGAGAAAAGAGGGGGAAAGAGGGAAAAAATCGAACAGAGAAAGAGGGAAAAAATTCTAACAGAAAGAGGGAAAAAATTTCTAACAGAGAGGAAAGAAGAGGGAAAATTCTAACAGAGAAAGAGGAAAAAAATTCTAACAGGAAAGAAGAGAAAAAATTCTAACAGAGAACAGAGGGAAAAAATTCTAACAGAAGAAAGAGGGAAAAAAATTCTAACAGAGAAAGAGGGGAAAAAAATTTAACAGAGGAAAAGGAGGGAAAAAAATTCTAACAGAAGAAAGAGGGAAAAATTCTAAGAAAATTAGAGAAAGAGGGGAAAGCTTCTAATAGAGAAAGAGGGAAAAATTTTTCTAACAGAGAAGAGGGAAGAAAAGAGAAGAAAAAATTCTAACAGAGAAAGAGGGAAAAATTCTAACAGAGAAAGAGAGAAAGACGGGAAAAAATTCCAACAGAGAAAGAGTGGAAATATTCCAACAGAGAGAAAGAGGGAAAAAAAAAAAAAATCTAACAGAGAAAGAGGGAAAAATTTCTTAACAGAGAAAAAAAAAACGAAAAAAAAAAAAAAAAAAAACTAAAAATAGCGTCTTTGAAAGAGAGATCAAATTGCTCTGGTACTGTGAGTTTTAACTACTGAAAGCGACACGTGATACTGTTGCGTGCGAGATAAAAGCCTGAATAATGAGGGGAGGGAGAGAGAGAGGGAAAGAAGAGGGAGGAAGGGAGAGGAGAGGGAAAAGAGGGAGGAGGGAGGGAGAGAGAGAGAGAGATAGGGAAGAGGGAGAGAAAGATGAATAAGAGAGAGAGGGAGTGAGAGGAAGAGAGAGAAGGAGGGAGGGAGAGAGTGGGAGAGGAGGAGGAGAGAGAGGAGAGAGTGGGAAAGAGAGAGAAGAGATGAGGGGGAGGGAGAAAGAGGGGGATAGGAGAGAGAGAGAGAGAGAGAACGCAGAGATGAGAAAGATAGAAATAAGGAGAGGGCGAGAGAGAGGATAGAGAGAGAGAGAAAAAGAGGAAAAACGAAGAAGTAAACGGAGAAAGAAAGCTGGGAGAGAGAAGGTATATATATATAGAGAGAGAGAGAGACAAAGGGGAGAAACGAGGGGAGGGGGGAAGGGAAAAGAGAGAGAGAGAGAGAGAGAGAGAGAGAGAGAGAGAGAGAGAGAGAGAGAGAGAGAGAGAGAGAGAGAGAGAGAGAGAGAGAGAGAGAGAAAGAGAGAGAGAGAGTGAGTGAGTGAGAAAGAGAGAGAGAGAGATTGGAGGGAGAGAGAGAAATAGATATATAGATAGAGAGATAGATAGTGAGTGAGAGAGAGAGAAAAAAAAAAAGAACGAGAGGAAGAGGGAACAGAGAAAGGAAGCGGAGAGAGAGTAGGGACAAAAGGGAGAGAAACGAGGGAGGGGAGAAAAGAGAAAGAGAGAGAAGAGAGAGAGAGAGAGAGAGAGAGAGAGAGAGAGAGAGAGAGAGAGAGAGAGAGAGAGAGAGAGAGAGAGAGAGAGAGAGAGAGAGAGAGAGAGGAGAGAGAGGATTGGAGAGGAGAGAGAGAGAGAGAGAGGATGAGAAGAGAGAGTGAGAGGATTTGAGGAGAGAGAGAGAGAGAGGATGGGAGGGAGAGATAGTGAGTGAGAGAGAGAAAGAGATAAATAGATAGATAGAGAGAGAGAGGATGGGAGGGAGAGAGAGAGATACTGAATGAGAGAGAGAAATAGTGAGTGAGAGAGAGAGAGAGGGGAAGAAAGAGAAAGAGAGAGAGAGAGCGCGAGGATGATGGGAGGGAGAGAGAGTGAGTGAGTGGGGGGGAGGTGAGAGAAAAAAGAGAAAGAGGGAGGGAGGGAGAGGGACAGTGAGAGATAGACAGACAGATAGATACACACACATACACACACACAGATGTTTCGCTGAAATTCAAGTGATTTAAAATGTTTTCGTTAATAACTTAAAATGGCTTGTAATCAAAATCTAGTTTTAGAAAATCCCAAGCATTTTTATATTAGAAATGTTAATAATATTTGAATGTATGATTGAAATCACTGGTAATTAAAGACTTGAGTTTTAATTACTCAAACTATATATATATATATTCCATTTTTCAAACGATTCTAAATTATTAAAAGCAGAAACTTTCTGAAAATAATAACTCGAAATTATTAAATCAGGGGTTTGTAATCTCTTTACGCCCGCGACCCCAAACCTCCGACATGTCCACGACTTCCTGACATATTTTTGGGTTAAATAAAGAAAAAATCAAATGTATAATTTCCACTAGCTTTATTTATGTAACTTTAATTTTCTATTTTTCTCAAAGTCGCGTCTTCCTAGCGTAAGAATTTCAAGTTGCTCTTTCTATTCTCAGCATCTATCCACAAGCTTCATTCATCTAATCTGAACTCAATTATCGTAGCGTGATTATCTTATTTCAGATTTTACTTTAATTCTAACTTATTTACTGAAGAACTGCCAGCAATTTAGCCTTCCGGTCAACCGCACCCAGATCCTTTTAGCAGGTCGCGACACACCGCTTCGAATCCACTGCTCTTCACCAATAACTAATCCACTGCTCTTTCACAATAACTAATCCACTGCTCTTCACCAATAACTAATCCACTGCTCTTCACCAATAACTAATCCACTGCTCTTCACCAATAACTAATCCACTGCTCTTCACCAATAACTAATTCTCAAATCAATAACTCATTTCTATCGTTTCTGGATTATGCTTCAGGGGCTTCGGGTTCATGGCTGTTTGTTGACATCATCAGATTTTATGATTGATATTTGTTCCGTCCGCGTGTCCTTATTTTTTTTTTTTTTAGAG
>NW_020869108.1:829280-831780 GCF_003789085.1 Penaeus vannamei | reverse complement strand
TTCAACAAATGTTTTAAAATAGCATCTACATATAAATGAAATGTACTGCTACTTCTTTTACCAACGATGTTCAAGTACAAAAGAGAGTAATAAATGCCTCACAGCCACGTCAGTCATAATAAAATATAGACATAATACATAATAAATTCAATAAATTATGATCGACTCGTCTTTCAAGAGCAAACGCACACATATACAAACACAAGCACATATTCACGCGCAAACATGTGTACGTATGATTGTACGTGTGTATGAGTATACATATATGTCTGTAATAATGTATATGGATAGTAACAAAGATAAATAGGTATGTGTGGGTTGACTTATTATCATTATTGCTATTATAATTATTGTTATTATCATTATTATTATGTCATTATTATAATTATCATGATTATTATCAATGCCATTATTATAATTATCATTATTATTATCAATGCCATTATTATAATTATCATTATTATTATCAATGCCATTATTATAATTATCATTATTATTATCAATGCCATTATTATAATTGCCATTATTATGATTATCATTATTATTATCAATGCCATTATTATAATTATCATTATTATCATCATCATCATTATCACTCGTATCATTCGCAGAAAATGAATATATCCCAAAAGGCAAATTAATTACAGTACAGACACGTGCATTTGCGTATATAAAACTTGCGTTTAATTAAACATTCATAAAACGCATGATTTAGCAAGCATTTTTCTTCTTATCATTATTCTTTTAAGGCTAATGAAATGTCAATGGATTTTTCTTGCTATATACTTCTCTCTTTATATTTCATTTCTCTCACTTCTTATTATTTCATTTCTATATCATGAGAAGTATTTTTTTTCTCTTATTTTCATTGTTATTATCATCATCATCACTGTCCAATATTCATCATCATCATCATCATCATCATAATCATTATCATTATTATTATTATTATTATCATGATTATTGTTATTATTTTTATTGATAATATTATTATCATTATTATTATTATTATCATGATTATTGTTATTATTATCATTGATAATATTATCATCATTATTATCATTGTTATAATAATTTTGTCTATTATCATTATCATCTTTATGATTATCATATTATCATTTTTATTATCATCATTACTATCATAATCATTTTTATTACCATCATTACTATCATAATCATTTTTATTACCATCATTATTATCATAATCATCTTTATGATTATCATAATCATTTTTATTACCATCATTATTATCATAATCATTTTTATTACCATCATTACTATCATAATCATTATTATTATCATCATTATTATTGTCATTATGATGATGATGATGAAGAGGAGGAAAAGGACTACTGTTACCATGATCATCACCATCATTTTTACCGTCATTATAATTATTGACATCATGATTATTAGCATATTACTAGACTCAGGTATAGATGTCTCTTTTATTATTAGCATCATCATAATCGTTATCATTAATGACGTCACTGGTGGTGGTGGCACTGGTGAAGAAAATGTAATTTGACATCATCGAGTTTTTCCATAATGAATCCTGAAATCAAAAATAACCCTATAATAAACCGGGTTATATTTCCTCATTATTTTTTATGTTGTTGTTGTTTGCAATATATCAAAACAGCAAGGAAATGCATCAATCTGCATGATTTGACGAGCCTGAAACAAACACAGTGAATATAACATGTCGCGGGACCACTTTTCCCGACTGTGGTTTCATCTGAATATTTCAATATGCATAAGCTCTTGTTGCATATACAGAGGGAGACCGAATGTTGCGAAATGAATGTGCAACGGAGTGATAATCCTCTTCCTTCGTGATTTCAGATAAGGTGACGCAATTTTACGGCGTTGGGTGCGAGTCCTTTTACGTGATTGCAGTCTGATGTCATTTCAGGAAAACGTAAAAGAAAAGTATGTGTGTGTTTGTGTGTGTATATATGGTGTATACATATATATTATATATTATATTATTATATATATTATAATATATATATATATATATTATACAGATTTATATATATATATGTATATATTATATATATTATATATTATATATATATATATATATGTGTGTGTGTGTGTGTGTGTGTGTGTGTGTGTGTGTGTGTGTGTGTGTGTGTGTTGTGTGCATATGTACGCATACATACATATACACACGAACACAACTATAGATAGAACTACATAGATAGATAGGAGACATGCATATAAAATGTCCATATATAGTCTATATATATACACTGATGATCATCGCGCAGCTATGCGAACGGCACTTAGGCAATGTTATGATTTCGTAATTGTTGGACTCTGATCGAGGTCAAATGTAAACTAATTTTGTTTCCTCCCATTTAATGCATTAATTGGAGGATATCATGGAAAAATTACCAGGTAAAATCCTGGAGTGTTTACATACCAGTAATGTTCATTTCATTGGAAATCTTATTTAAATAAAGCATATATATCCACATATACACAGACACAC
>NW_020869108.1:821780-824280 GCF_003789085.1 Penaeus vannamei | reverse complement strand
TTGATGGTCACTTAAAAAATTCTTGGATCCGGAACACCAATCTGATGACATCTAAGTTGGCTCTGTTCACAACTCTTTTGACTTATCCTGATAACCACCAAATAAACAGACAAACCAATGTGACCAAAAAACTTTGAAGTGAATGCAGGAACAAGCGAAACACCGTAACAGTACTTAAGACGCAATCCACGAACTTAAGTATATTAATGAGTCGCACCGTCTTGGAAGTGGCGGGAATTAGACCTATATATACCCCTAAATAGACCTATATATGCACTACCTCTAATTCAATAAATCACATGTTAACCGTTTGCCAAAAATACACCAATAAAAGACCACAACTCAAAAATTATTTCCGGATTAAAAAACATACAATTCACATTACCAAATCTATTAGCAGATGATGAAAACATAATTCGTAAAGTAATCGCTTTTCTAAAGGAGACAAAACTTTATGACCTTATTTAGATTGGAAGAATAAATAGGATCCATTGGCTTAATAACCCTGGCCACATGCCGCTGGTTGATAGCCAAGAAATCAAAAAAAAAAAAAAAAAAAAAAAAAAAAAAAACAAGGCAGAGGGGAAATCATAATATATATATATTCTGATTTGAGATAAGTTCCTTAAATACATACGTATCTTGACTTAATTTTCTTTCATTTATCACCATACAAGTGAAATTATAATTATAATCTGGAGCCTCCTAGAAGATCATACTGATATGGTAAAGATCAATAATTAAATCCTAATATCAATTAAGAAATAAGTCTTATGAATGAGGACAATTAAAGGTAATTTAACACTATGAATTTCATGGTAAGATTAATTACAATGAACAACAAGTAACGATATACAACTTTAAGTTACGAAAGAAATGAATGATAGAAAATGCATGACGCTTAACATCTTTTTCAAAATCTTTTTACAAAATCTATAGGCAATAGTTATGATGATAATAATGATAAAAAATAAAAACAAAGATAATACTAATAATAACAATAACAGTAATAAAAGTAATAATGATTATAATAATGATATTGACAATGATGATGACAGTTATGATAATAATATTGATGATGATGATGATAATGAAAGTAATAAGCCTTATGATTATTATCAGTCTTATAATTAATATAATCATCATCATTGTTATGATAATTTTTATCATTATCACCATTATCATTGATATTATTATCATTATTATTGTTGTGATCATTGCTATCATTATGTTGTTATTATTATATTATCATTATTATCATCATTATAATCATTATTATTATCATTATTACTTTTTGTCATGATAATGATGATGATAATAAAGATTATCATCATCATCATCATAATAATAATAGTAATAATAACAATAAAAATAATAGTATATAAGTAATAACAAAGTAGTACCATCAACAATGACAGGGATTAGGGTATTATCACATATATGAAATTGTCCCTCTACAAAACTTCTCTAATATAATTAGGTATCGAATCAATAAATAACAATAATAGAGATGATAATGATAATAACAATAATGTCTTCTAGATCGACGAAAATGCGGAGTGAGATCACGAACCGCGGTTAAAGTTACGGTGTTATTGGTAAACTTTTCTAGTAGAAAATTCTCTCCCGTCTCGTAGGATTGGGATGTACAACAGCTGATCGAGAAAATACCAGGAAGAGTTTGATCTAAGGATTGTGCACGAAGCTCTTAATCTTTCTAAGTTCGTTGTTTCAAAGTTTGTGATGGACGATTGCCGGAGGGAGGCTACTAAAAGTTCGAATGGAAGTCGTACGTGTGTTTATGTGTGTGTACAAACACACACACACACGCACGCACATAAACATAAAGAATTTATTATGGTTTAGCGTGTATCACGTTGATTAATTCTTTTAGGCCTATGAAGAGCCCGGAATTGGGTATCAGACTTCTTTTTATGATTTACACTAACGACTTAGGCCTTCAGGCTGTGAGTGGTGTGTGTGTGTGAGTGTGTGTGTGTGCGATAGTAATAATGATATTCGTGTGGTGTGTGTGTGTGTGCGTGTGTGCGATAGTGATAATGATAATCATGATCATGATTATACTGATAATAATGATGATAACAATATTAACAAAGATGATGATGATGATAACACTAATGATAGTGCTGATGATGATAATGATAATTACAATCATAAAGGTAATGGTGATAGTGATAACAGTTACGATAATGATGGTGATGATAAAGATAATAATGCTAGTGATATTGATAATGCTATTAATAATGATAATGTTGATAATGAAAATGATGATGATGATAATAAAGATAATGAGAATAATTATGATAAGGATAAAAACATTATCAAGGATGATAATGAAAATAACAGCAACAACAACACTATTGATAATCATTATCATTATTTTATTATCTGTATCATTATTATTATAATGATGAAATGATAATAGTAATGATACAAATGATGATAACGATGGTGATAATGATAATGGATAATTATAACA